>CM077202.1:12307854-12427854 GCA_039654625.1 Rhinogobio ventralis | reverse complement strand
TCGAGTACGAGTGAAACAGATGTTGACTTTGAACTCAAAAATGGAGGCAGATGAACACGAGCTTGTAGCTTTAAGCATACTTCACCAGAGAGAAGTCTGTGGTTTCATCAGTTGGCATTTGATGAAACATTGCAAGGTCTTTTTTTTTTAATGAAACATATGCATGGATGAATCTATAACATGCTTTCAAAAAATAGATGAATAGGTGAATTTCCATTTCATTGCGAATTTAAATCTATGCTACCCAATGGTCAAGTGTCATCTTTTATTTCAGCCTGTCATCATTATCCTTATTAACTCACACACTTAGAACTTTCTAATCTCCTCAGCTGTTGATGAATTTTGTAATTTCCAGACACGGTATTGCTTTCTGACCTCTGTCTCCGTATCATCGCTTCCCAGGCCGCCAAGGAACTGCATGCTGGTGAAGATCAGGAGGAAAATATCTTTCCCGGAACCAATTTCTTGGCCGTAGCCGACATCAGCCAGGTACATTCAATTAAAAGCACATTTTAACCCACACACTCACTCCAGCTCATAACGTAAAGGTCATTTCACAGCCTGGTGTCCACCCTGAGGGTATCAGCCCCTATCCAATGTTTCCTACTTCCTACTTCCATTTGCATTTTGACCCGACTACAAATGCCCATTCTCCACGTCTCCTCCTACTCGGATATATTGGCCATCAATGGCTCAGTGCTCCAATAATGAGATTTTCAGAGCCAAAGGGTGAAGGAGAACATCGTTTTCTTTAATTAACGAAGACCAGAGAATGAATGAGAGTTTAAAATATCATTCATTGGCTTGAGAAAAAAAATCTAATTACAATGTGCGCTGCTAAATTGGCCTTTCAGTGAATTGATATTGAAGGGGTGTGGTGCGTATTGCCGATATTACTCCTTTTTTCCGTTCAGGAATTCAGGCTTCCTCAAGCATGCAGACAGAGACATAAGCCCCTTATATTTACCACTAACAAGCAGTGCAGGACGCCCAGAGTATTGGGCATCAGGCCGATTCTCCCGCTCGGTCTTACAAGGGCAAGGCGTCAGTTAGCACCGAAATAGCATAGCATTCATTAGAGGTGGAAGCAGGCAAATCTGTGTTGTTCTCACAGGCTTTTGTGGAAGGTGCTAGGAAAAAGAGTGTTTATAATGGGAATAAAGAATCATGGAGGGGGTTGCGCTCCAAATCACATGAGCTGTTCCACAGTGACCCCTTTTGGCCTGAGAGGAAACATCATCCACAGATGAAGCTCAGTTGGATCTGATCTCTGGTTAACAGAGGTATTGTGGTGGAAGGAAATTGTTTTGCGTCAATATACTGAAGGCGTTAATTGTTTGCAGGCGTCAGAGATGGTGGTTGTCCTACAGTCCTGGTTGTCAAACTCAATGTTTGCATATATATTATGTGCATTTTTGTTGTTTTTTTTCATTCAGTACTTAAGTGTTCTGCAAATTGGAGGCTCTATGTCAGTGGTTTTCAAGTTTTTTGACTCTGAGGCCCCCATTGTCCAAGACCATTTTAAAAACAGTATTGTTGGTACTTCTGCCTTATTTTTTTATTTACCCAAACTAGTAAATTATATTATATTACCAATATATTACAATTTAACAATTATAGAAGTTTCAATACCTGAATGTTATTTATTTTTGTAAAGCAATACATTCAAATGAATGTCATTCATGATTTTTCTTTTAAATAGTTTTTACTCACAATTAGCAATTTCTCTGCAATCAAATATTTTAGAGAACAGAACTAGACCAATATTTATACTCAGTAGAGAAATTTCCTTAACTATTTAGGCTCAGAAATCACACTTTTAAAATTCCCTCATATATCTTTTCCAAGACCATGGAAACTCCGGCCCTTAAATAAAAAATGGCAGTTATTTAGAGAATTAATTAAGATAAGAAAAATTATGTCATTTTACATCTTGATTTTTAACTGTTTTAACTTATTTTAAAGTCATCTTGTGACCCTCTAAAATACTAAAAAGTTAGTGATTTGAACAGCCCCCTAGCACTAAGTATTGAGTCGTATCTTGTACCATTTGTGCTACCGATCATGTGGCTTATTAAAGTTGGTACTTTTCTAAGTGATTTTTATCTGGTAGACAATAAAACTGGTGAAAAAAATCCCACAGACTTCCATTAATGGAGGGACCTGAGTCATATCTAGAGACCAAACAGAAGCAACCTGCCAGAAGACCCTAGCAACCTATCAGAGATTTCCATGAAAAGTCCTACTGACTCTTTTTATTTTGATTCTCTAATTGTTTGAATGGCAATTAAGATCGGAGTTACGAGTCCAGAAATATAAACATTTTCCAAAGATTGAGAGCAATAAAAATTCAAGCGCGTTGCGCAGCAGTTGCATGTTTTTAAGTGTTTTTTCGAGGACTGGCATGTATTCGGCCCACTTGTAGTTTTCCCAACGACCAAATAAAGGCCACAGCTACTTAAGTCCAGACCCCGGTGAACAAGCTCTCTCTCTTTTGGACTGCAGGCACGAATTGCTGCCAGCTCCTAAAATGTCATTCCTCCAAATCTCCAGTGCCTCAGCTTTGGCTCGGTCAGTTCTGATGGAGCCATAAACTTCAAACGGGCCCAGCGCCCGACTGGCAGAATGCATTTCTCTCTCTTTTTCCTCTGGCGGCCGGCCACTGGAAATGAGCTAATCGCTCCTTACACAGACCTCCCTGAGTCCGAGCCAAAGGAATCTGAACATTATCCAAACCAATGACCGAAATGCTGGAAGCTGGCTCACGGATCCAGCGATGGAATTATACAAGACAAACGTCCCCCTTTCACTCCAGCCTCCCCTTCTGTTAAGACTGTAATGACCACTGTGAAATTACGCTCATACTAACATATGTTTGCCATTACTGCACGGTACACGGTGTGCACTTTTATTTGCTGTAATTTGCTTTGAAAGTTAAATGTCGGATCCAGTGAGCTGTCAGGGATATTTTTGCAGTAATGGATTGTCAATGAGTCTCTTCAGAAAACCTTATGTTGGCAGATATATATCATAAAACTGCTAAGACTTCATTTTCCTCAATGCTGTGTTAAATTCAGGAAACACACAGTGGACTTTCAGACTCTCCTATAGAGCTCAACGGGCTGCCGTCTCCTCCAGCTGCTCTGTATCATGGCCCAGCGTTTCCTCCACAGCCTTCTCACTCAACCCCTCTCACCGAGCCCATCCTGAGCACCATCCAGCAGAGAGAGACCCTGGAGAACAGGCTGGTGGATTGGTGAGGCCCCTACTATCTGTACAAATATCCTCTTCTGCACTGTTCACAATTATCACATTAAACATAGAACAAATAAGAAACCAAATGACTTTCTATTCATCAAAGAAATTTATCATGGTTTCTGCAAAAATATTAAGCAGCACAATTGTTTTCAGCATTGATATTAATAAAAATTGTTTCTTGAGCAGCAAATCAGTATTTCAGAATGATTTCTGAAGGATCATGTGACAGGATCATATTAAATTGTAATTAATGCTGGGCAATCGATTAATCGCATCCAAAACAAAAGTTTGTGTTTACATAAGATATGTGTGTCTACTGTGTATAATTATTATATATATATATATATATAAATACACACACATGCATGTATACATTTAAGAAAAATGTTATTTTTATATATACAATTATTTATATATAAAATAAATGATATAAATATATATACAGTATATACATGCAAATATTTCTTATATACATGGAGTGTGTATTTATATATACATAATAATTATATACAGTACACACGTATTATGTAAACACAAACTTTTATTTTGGATGCGATAAATTGATTCACAATAATGCAGTATTTACAGGAAACAGTCCTATAAGTCCGTCTGACGTTTTTCTTTAAAATTTGCATTTTTGTCAGGCTCCTATGTATAGGTTTCTACCTAAGAACCAGTACTTCTGAATGGGCTGAGGCTGGGATTTAGTGGGTTTGAAGTGAAAGATGAACGTATACGATGTGCGGAGAGCATTCACTCAGTATCGTTATCTAATTTTTGACCGAGGTGGCTTTTAGAGGCTTTTGCATTGGAAGTCTCCATATATATATATATATATACACTCACCTAAAGGATTATTAGGAACACCATACTAATACTGTGTTTGACCCCCTTTCGCCTTCAGAACTGCCTTAATTCTACGTGGCATTGATTCAACAAGGTGCTGAAAGCATTCTTTAGAAATGTTGGCCCATATTGATAGGATAGCATCTTGCAGTTGATGGAGATTTGTGGGATGCACATCCAGGGCACGAAGCTCCCGTTCCACCACATCCCAAAGATGCTCTATTGGGTTGAGATCTGGTGACTGTGGGGGCCATTTTAGTACAGTGAACTCATTGTCATGTTCAAGAAACCAATTTGAAATGATTCGAGCTTTGTGACATGGTGCATTATCCTGCTGGAAGTAGCCATCAGAGGATGGGTACATGGTGGTCATAAAGGGACGGACATGGTCAGAAACAATGCTCAGGTAGGCCGTGGCATTTAAACGATGCCCAGTTGGCACTAAGGGGCCTAAAGTGTGCAAAGAAAACATCCCCCACACCATTACACCACCACCACCAGCCTGCACAGTGGTAAAAAGGCATGATGGATCCATGTTCTCATTCTGTTTACGCCAAATTCTGACTCTACCATCTGAATGTCTCAACGGAAATCGAGACTCATCAGACCAGGCAACATTTTTCCAGTCTTCAACTGTCCAATTTTGGCGAGCTCGTGCAAATTGTAGCCTTTTTTTCCTATTTGTAGTGGAGATGAGTGGTACCCGGTGGGGTCTTCTGCTGTTGTAGCCCATCCGCCTCAAGGTTGTGCGTGTTGTGGCTTCACAAATGCTTTGCTGCATACCTCGGTTGTAATGAGTGGTTATTTCAGTCAAAGTTGCTCTTCCATCAGCTTGAATCAGTCGGCCCATTCTCCTCTGACCTCTAGCATCAACAAGGCATTTTCGCCCACAGGACTGCCGCATACTGGATGTTTTTCCCTTTTCACACCATTCTTTGTAAACTCTAGAAATGGTTGTGCGTGAAAATCCCAGTAACTGAGCAGATTGTGAAATACTCAGACCGGCCCGCCTGGCACCAACAACCATGCCACGCTCAAAATTGCTTAAATCACCTTTCTTTCCCATTCTGACATTCAGTTTGGAGTTCAGGAGATTGTCTTGACCAGGACCACACCCCTAAATGCATTGAAGCAACTGCCATGTGATTGGTTGATTAGATAATTGCATTAATGAGAAATTGAACAGGTGTTCCTAATAATCCTTTAGGTGAGTGTATATATACAGTACTGTGCAAAAGTCTTAGGCACGTTGATATTTTCACACGAAAAATGTTTTTAAGCCAGTTATTTATATCTTTTACTGTAGTGTGTCAGTAGGAAATATCAGTTTACATTTCCAAACATTCATTTTGCAATTAATTGTAATAATCCAGTGAGATTTTTATTTATTTATTTTTTATGCACAAGAAGTCTGACAGCAGCCGGTATGATCTGATCTCACCATCATCGAGTCTGTCTGTGATTACAGAAAAGACTAAATCCAGAAGAACTGAGGCAACGTCTCCAAGACACTTGAAGAAACCTTCCTGCAAAACTACATGAATAGGTGTAGGAATAGATGCAGGTGACAAAAGCCGTTTTAAACGCAAAGGGTGGTCACCCCAAATATCGATTTGATTTAGTTAATAGAAGTTGATTCATAAATAAAAGCTATTTATGTTATTATTTTTGACAGCATTCTCACTTTAAAGCATTCTGACAAGTGCCTAAACTTTTCACAGTACTGTAGTTTTGCAGGTAGGTTTCCTCAAGTGTCTGGGAGACGTTGCCTTAGTTTTTCTGGATTTAGTCTGTCTCAGTTTTTTCTGTTTCTTCATGTAATCACAGACAGACTCGATGATGGTGAGATCATATCGGCTGCTATCAGACTTCTTGTGCATTAAAAA
The DNA here is from genome assembly GCA_039654625.1 of Rhinogobio ventralis. Lineage (NCBI taxonomy): Eukaryota > Metazoa > Chordata > Actinopteri > Cypriniformes > Gobionidae > Rhinogobio > Rhinogobio ventralis. The sequence continues at coordinate 12,421,864 of CM077202.1, read as the reverse complement.
AAATGAAAAAAGACTTAAAAAATGGGTCGCCCGGATGATTTAAGGAAAATTGAGTTACACAAAAACAAACAAATCAGTCTATAGGCCTATATAAAAGGAATAAATATGTGAAATATATTTGACCTAAATAATTAACAGATTAACAAAAAGAAAGAAAAAACTGCGACTGTGCTGCTGAGTTTGGTTCATTTTTGTGAGGCGCAGCGCTCCTCAAACAAGTTCATGGAAAGGAAACCAGATGACAGAAAGCACATCTTGTTTTCTTTATTTTACAATAGCACAATGTAAGTAAACACTTTGCAATTTTGAACGATGTCCTACTCTTATCTGTATGACCAAAATGACGAGTATTTTATGTTTTCTCTGTTCGAGCCTTTCTCATTAAATGATTTCGTTTTGGCTTTATAGTTATAGCCTACTTAAATTTTTTAATTCTTGATCTGTTCTGAATACCGTTAAATGTAAAGGATTTGTTGTGGAGTGAGGGGAACTAAAATAACCTATAGCTGTGTTTGTAGTGTTTATAATGTTTGTAGTACATTATAACATTTCGCTTTATTTTTGAATGCAATCAAATGCAACGTATACGTGACTTACCTGTTTTTTCTCTCTCTCAAAAACATAAATATATATATACACTCACCTAAAGGATTATTAGGAACACCATACTAATACTGTGTTTGACCCCCTTTCGCCTTCAGAACTGCCTTAATTCTACGTGGCATTGATTCAACAAGGTGCTGAAAGCATTCTTTAGAAATGTTGGCCCATATTGATAGGATAGCATCTTGCAGTTGATGGAGATTTGTGGGATGCACATCCAGGGCACGAAGCTCCCGTTCCACCACATCCCAAAGATGCTCTATTGGGTTGAGATCTGGTGACTGTGGGGGCCATTTTAGTACAGTGAACTCATTGTCATGTTCAAGAATCCAATTTGAAATGATTCGAGCTTTGTGACATGGTGCATTATCCTGCTGGAAGTAGCCATCAGAGGATGGGTACATGGTGGTCATAAAGGGATGGACATGGTCAGAAACAATGCTCAGGTAGGCCGTGGCATTTAAACGATGCCCAATTGGCACTAAGGGGCCTAAAGTGTGCCAAGAAAACATCCCCCACACCATTACACCACCACCACCAGCCTGCACAGTGGTAACAAGGCATGATGGATCTATGTTCTCATTCTGTTTACGCCAAATTCTGACTCTACCATCTGAATGTCTCGAGACTCATCAGACCAGGCAACATTTTTCCAGTCTTCAACTGTCCAATTTTGGTGAGCTTGTGCAAATTGTAGCCTCTTTTTCCTATTTGTAGTGGAGATGAGTGGTACCCGGTGGGGTCTTCTGCTGTTGTAGCCCATCCGCCTCAAGGTTGTGCGTGTTGTGGCTTCACAAATGCTTTGCTGCATACCTCGGTTGTAACGAGTGGTTATTTCAGTCAAAGTTGCTCTTCTATCAGCTTGAATCAGTCGGCCCATTCTCCTCTGACCTCTAGCATCAACAAGGCATTTTCGCCCACAGGACTGCCGCATACTGGATGTTTTTCCCTTTTCACACCATTCTTTGTAAACTCTAGAAATGGTTGTGCGTGAAAATACTCAGACCGGCCCGTCTGGCACCAACAACCATGCCACGCTCAAAATTGCTTAAATCACCTTTCTTTCCCATTCTGACATTCAGTTTGGAGTTCAGGAGATTGTCTTGACCAGGACCACACCCCTAAATGCATTGAAGCAACTGCCATGTGATTGGTTGATTAGATAATTGCATTAATGAGAAATTGAACAGGTGTTCCTAATAATCCTTTAGGTGAGTGTATATATATATATATATATATATATATATATATATATATATATATATATATATATATATATATATATATATATATATATATATTTGTAGTGTATTTTGAAGCATGCAGCAAACGATTAATTGGTTAAAATGCTTAATGCTAACGGTTAACCAGTTAATTAGCGTCCCATATATAGCTAGATCAAATTAGTGCGAACTTTGCGAACGCGTCAAGGATCAAAAGTGGTTGTGTGGAAAAGTGCTGAGCTGAAATTTGCCATCTAGTGGTTTAATGGAAAATACAGTCAAATGGCCCATTGCATATAAGTATTCTTATGCTTGGCTTTACTTGTTTGAATGTAAATGTTTGTAGGCCTATAAATGGGTCGTGAAAAAAAAAAAGAGGTTCGCTCTTAAAAAAGTTTGAAAACCACTGGCCTACGCTGTCATTTTCTTTGACTATGAGAGTTCATTAACATGCAGTGACAATGGCGGATGCACAAAGTTCAGTATTTCACCTTTTCACGAGGAGACCGCGAGTGAAGTGACACAAATCGGCAAAATGCCAAATGATTTTGTCTCATTATAACAGCAGAAACAACTTAAAATACTCTGTCATTTATGGTCATACTGATAAGAGCAAGACATTATTCAAAACTGTATGTAGGGTCTATTTTTATTTATGTACACTCCTAACGAAAGTGCTTTTGTAAAATAAACAAAACAAACAGGATGCCGCTTTCTGCCATCCCGGGTTCCTTTCCATGAAGGAGCATGTCACAAAAAATTATCGAAATTCAGCGTATAGGCTACTGGCAAGCTCTTGTGTGCCACCTGAACTCTTGTTTTGGGTTGGTGCATAGATCGACTCTTCTTCTTCTGCTCTTTTTCCTGTTGTGGCGGTTAGCAAATAGCATTGTATTACCTGGATCGCCTGTGACTGACTGTATTTGTCATCTGACTGTATGTACCGAACCGTGATGTCCGTACCGTGGCAGTTTGGGACAAAAACATGTACCGTTACACCCCTGAATGACACTAGCACTGTTTTGTCATTTCTGTCATAGGGTGGAGCAACAGCTCATGGCCAGAATGATCACTGGAATGTTCCCTCAGCCCGCCCAGACTGATCCAGCCAGCCAGTCAGAGCCGGAGAATAGTGTGACATCAGACATAGGTGACTATGTGTAATTTTTTGTATTATTATTTTTTATTTGCAACTTTAGATCTCACAATGTGACTCTTATTTTAAACTTTATCTCTTAATTACCTGTTTAATTTTGTACTCTTTGGTGGATAGGAGCTTCTTTACCATCTATAAAAAGTAATGCACATTAAACACATTTGAAAGCTCCCAGTTTAGAAGCTTTAGAAGTTTGTCGGTCTGCGGTTCAACCATCATACATCTTCACCAATGTGTCTGGTCAATGTTGAAAATCAACAACACAATCAATAACACATGACATAAACCAGCAAGAACAGTCCAGCTGCACAAGGTACCAGTCTACAAGCTCATAATTTTGATTCATAGCGTCTACGAATGCGAGCAGCGCATTTGTCAAGCGTGTCAGTGTGCAGCGAGATTGTATTTCCTCATTAAAGCAGGATTGCTTGTGCTCAGCCCCTCTACTCCTCCTCCGCTCCATCCTTCCGTCTCCGTCGCGTCACTTCTGCTCAGTTGGCGCGGAGGTCCTGCCTCATTAATTCTCGCTTTCGTTTAATAGAAAGATCAATGATGTATCAAATTTGCAGAGGAGGCTCGCGGCAAACTGTTGTCAGCATATTCGCAGACTGACTGGACTCTTCCTCCTGTAGAGGAACTGTATTTGTGTTTGAACACAGTCTTGCCCTAGACAAAAGGAAACGATGGCCCTGCCAAAAATGTCAGTTCTGTATATTAGTTTTTTAATAGCACAGGTGTAAAATGCTTACGGGTGCAAGAATTCAGAATAGGCTGGATGAGAGGTAAAGCGGGTCTCAAACTGGTTATTTGAAATTACTTTGCTGGCAAACTCAAATTGAAGTGCTTCATAGGAAACTTCAGAAAGTTGTATGAATGCCAGTATTGTAGATATTAAGTGCATGCTTTATTATTATTTGGATGCACATTAGGAGTTTTAGCTTTTTTAATTGATGTGAAATTGTAAATATTAGCAATGATCTTGTTGAAAGTGATGATAGGTCTCTGGCCTAGTGGGTTCAAATCCAGGTTTGAATCCAGGACTGGTCTTGATCCCATTACCCAAAACACATTGCATTTCTTTTGAACCCCTCTATTGTCTTTGTCAATAAAAATATGGAAAAAAAGCTTTAGTCAGCATTTTGAGCCAGAAAATTATGTGTTAGAATATCTATTAGTCCACCAGCCCAAGTAATAAATATACATTTTAATAACTATTTATTATAAATTATATAATACATTTTTTTGCTTTCCCATTTTATGGTGAATTTTGAGTAAATATTGTGTAAAATAAGCTTTTGCCAAATTTCAGCAGTTGACTGTTCACTAAGCTCCACCCTTATTGGTTACTGTTGCTAAATCAGACAAGCATTTGCTAGGAATAAATTCCAGATTTTTAGTATTTAAAAAATTATATCTATTTAGCTTTCATTTATTTTTAATTTAAACAATTGTTTTTTATTTAACAATAACAACACTTGTGAAATGATTAGTATCAGTTGCTGTTAGTATTGGTCAGTTAGTTTTAGTAATTTTGTTATGTGCTTTTGTCATTTTTATTAGTTTTAGTTCAATTTAGCTTTATTTCTATTTCAACATTTTTTTTAACAATAACAACACTGATATGAAAACATTAAGAAAGTAACAGCTGCTAATGTTTTTAGATATCAGCATTAAAAAACTTGTTTTAGTTGACCAATTCTATGCATGCCGAACATCCATGTCCCATATCCAAAAGGTAATCTTCCTCTCTCTGTGTGTTTGTGTGGCAGTGGAGGCTGCAGGCGGTGGTGGTCTTCAGTTGTTTGTGGACACAGGCGTACCAGTGGACTCTGAGCTTATAAGACAATGTGTAAATGAAGTACTGGCTGAAACCGTTGCTGTAATGCTGGGACAGAGAGAGACACAGAGAGCACCTACTGCCCCTGTCCAAACACAGGATACTCAGGAGGTACTGGCATCTAAACATAGTCTATGGATGCCTGTTTCCACCACAGAATAAAAAAGTAATTTCAACTTTATATCTCACAATTATGAGAAATAAAGTCAGAATTGTGATTTTATATCACGATTGCGGGGGGAAAAAAGAAGTCAGATATGCGAGTTTATATCTTGCAAATCTAATTTTATATCTAATCTAATCTAATTAATCACAATTCTGAGGGAAATCAAAGTCAGAACTGCAAGCTATAAACTAGCAATTGTGAGAAAAAAAGTCAGAATTGTAAGTTTATATCACAATTGTGAGATATAAAGTCAGAATTGCAAGTTTATATCACAATTGTGAGAAATAAAGTCAGAATTGCAAGTTAAATTGTGAGGTAAAAAGTCGTAATTACCTTTTATTATTCCATGGTGGAAACAAGCATCCATATATTTGACCATGATGATGATGATAATACCTTAAATACTGGGTAATGATATAAAAATATGTGATGATGTTGTGCTAATATTGCAGGAGGTTACTACAGTGCCAACACCGGCACCCACTCCTGAGCCCAGCTTGAAAGAGCCGCCATCTCCTGTCAGAACCCCTGATCTCTCTGAACATCTTTCTACAGCTCTGTCTCCCAAGAAAAACCATCAGGAATCTGCTTCACCAGGTCTGACAGTGATTTTTAGGAACATACTGAATCACTTGCCTTATACAAGCTGACAGCAGACACAGCAGATATTTGTAAAGGTGTTAGTACAGTTGTTCACACACATCAGTCAGCACTACAACCATTCTGCCTTTGTTTCAGGTCCAGATAGAATTCCTGTGGGCACACCGACTACCACACCAATCTTATCTCCCACCAGGGTGGCCACACCCTCTCCTCCTCCAGCCAATCAGAGCCCAGAGTCAGCCACCCTGCAGCATCATCCATTGGGAGGAAGAGACCTCCCCCTGGAGGAAGAAGAACTGCATAGCGAGAGGCAGGAACAGCCGTCAGAATCAGTGTACGTCTAATTACCACATTTTCACTCTTTCATTCTTGTTGGTCTTAAATTAGATATTGAAGCAAAGCAAATAAATGCACACTAATATTATTTGTGCAGAAAAGCAGGGGACAGAATCAAAAGTTAGTATGGTTCATGCATGTCTTGTTTGAGTTGTCAATAGATCACCTTTTTACTTTTTGCAGTGGAACTTGGGTACCTCTAAATGTTGGCCTGGCAATGAATTTTGTGATGTGATGCCCATTGAAAATGTGGTATATAGAGCCACAGTGCCACCTGCTGTTCAAAACAGTAAATATATGACTGATTCTGGAAACATGGGACAAAACAACATTTCCACTTTGAAAAGAATGAGATGATCAGTATAAAACCCAAATATACTATCAAATTGAATTAGATTTTATCCTTATTTTATTCAAATTATTTCATGACGTCATCTCTCACTACCTCTAAAACCTATATATATATTGAAAAATGTATATACAAATATTTTTGAATATTATATATATTTACAGTATATATACATCTTATGCTCATCAACCCTGCATTTATTTGATCAAAAATACAGAAAAGACAGTGATATTGCGAAATATTACTACAATTTAAAATAATGGTTTCCTATTTTAATATACTTTAAAATATAATTTATCTCTGTAATACAAAGCTGAATTTTCAGCATCATTACTCCAGTCTTTCAGAAATCATTCTAATATGTACTTTTTACTGTATTTTTTATCAAATAAATGCAGACTTGTTAAGCAAACTTCTTTCAAAAACATTAAAAATAGTAGTTTCCAAACTTTTGACCGGAACTGTATATATACTGTATATGTTATGAGGATTTAAAGCTGTCTTCTTGCTTTTATAGATATAGTTTTTATATTTTATTTATAAATTCCTCACCTGCTAGGGTTCAACAAGGTCACACAGACTCCAATTATTGTTTTAAAGTTTATGATGTGTTAACTGTCATGCAAATTCTAAATAAATAGTTTAGGATTTTTAAATAATTGCTCTTCTTTTAAGTAGCTATTAGTAGCTATCAACACCTGAAAAAAAAATAGTATCTGTATTTAGTTCATGTCTAATATGTAAACCAACACTTTAGTCTGTGGGACGCTGGTAACAATTCAATAGGTGGAGCAGAACGTCAGTTTGAAACCATACTGTCTTCTCAATGAACACATTTAGTGAAGTAAATGCTAGATTTGTTAATATTTAAGTAATATTTGACAATATTTTTGTATCTTACATTATTGACCCATATTGAGTCATAGCAAAGCAGTGTAATTTAGTGTTTCATGACTATTTTCTATCCTCTCTGACCTTTGGAATTAAAAGCTGCTGCTGCTACTGCACCTTTAAGACTTCTGTATGTAAATCACTATTTCCTCTTTGTATTGTTTTTGTTATTAATGTTTAACTTCTATATCTTCTATGTTAGTGTAGACCTGGAGGAATATGTGCCGCTCACTAACACCCTCCATCTCTTTGACATGCAGTGTGATGTCAGTAGCCAAAGAGGAAAATGAGGAAGAACCAGTCATCCATTCATCTCCACCTCTCCCCTGCAAACCAGTGACTCCCCCACCTCCTCTTCCTCCTGTAAGCCAGGAACCTCCTCCTGCCGCCACCCCTGAATCCTCTTCATCCTCCTCCTCCTCAGAAGAGAGCAGCTCTAGTTCCAGTGTGACTGTCACTGAGACGGCGACGCCAGCCAGACACATCTCAGAGGGAGAGCTGCTGCTCACTCACGGCCAGATGGCGGCAGTCAGAGGTAAATGATCGGTCCAACACACACTCATACAGCCTGATCCAAAACCTCAGTGTCTACATAAGCAAATGGATGTCTCACAAACCCACAAACAGAGCCTAAATGTATTATTTAATTATACATGTATACACTACTGGTCAAAAGTTTGTAAAAATTAAGATTCTTAAAACAGTAAAAATGTAATATTGGTAAATATTATTGCAATTTAAAAGAAGTGTTTTATATTTTAATATATTTTAAAATTTAATTTATTCCTGAGATGCAAAGCTGAATTTTCAGCATCATCGCTCCAGTCTTCAGTGTCACATGATCCTTCAGAAATCATTTTAATATGATGATTTGCTGCTCAAGAAACATTCTTGATTATTACTATTACTAAATTTTTTTCAGGATTCTTTGATGAATTGAAAGTTCAAAAGAAAAGTATTTATTTGAAATAGAAAGCCAGAAATTACATTATAAATATAAATAACTTTACTGTCTCGTTTGATCAATTTAATGTGTACTTGCTGGGGGGAAAAACATGAATTTCTTTCTTTTTTCTAGTTATTTACCATAAACTTTAGAATTGTTGTATATCACGGTTTCCACAAAAATGTTAAGCAGCAAAACTCTTTTAAACATTGATTATAAGAAATCAGCATATTAGAATGATTTCTGAAGGATCATGTGACACTGAAGACTGTAGTAATGATGCTGAAAATTCAGCTTTACATGACAGGAATAAATATATTCAAATAGAAAACACTTCTTTTAAATTGTAATTATCTTTCACAATATTACTGTATTTATTGTATTTTTTTATCAAATAAATGCAGCCTTGGCTAGCATAAGAGACTTCTTTCTATATATATTCCATTACATTTAATTTACCCTCTAGTCTTCTGATGATACCTACATTTGTTGTTTTTTTTTCTCCCCAGTTCTGGAACAGGAAGGAGTCCTTCTGCCTAATTTGGTGACCAGCCTGAACAGCTCCCTGCATGGAGTCCAAGATATGGTGAATGTTTGAATGCAATGAGTCTTAGTAACAGACCCAAACACTTGTGTCTTACCTCACCATTTATTAAACAGAATGGAATGAAATAATAAGACTGGCATGGTTAAACATGAACTGACAATTTCAGCTGCGGGTTTGAACCTTTAGCCAAAGGTTGGAGGTTCAGTCTCAATGAGAACTGGGGAGACAGCCAGTAACACAGTTATTGCTGATTTAACAATCTTCTGTCATTATTAGTGTTGTGGAAAACACTAAATCTGATCAGAATTTCCAAGTCATTTTGGAAATGTGGAAAAAGCCTCATACAGTGATAGAATTCATTACATTGAGCAATAAAACTAATACCACACAGATTTTCCAGATGTGTTTGATTTCATACAAACCTTTTGTTTTTTCTTTCAGGATTATGATCCACCCAGTGAGGGTCAGGTGATCAGAGCTCCTCGCCTCCCTGCTCATCATGATCCCATCCTGTCTCTGTTGGCCAGGATGGAACGTGGCCCCGTTAGCCAATCTCAGCAGCCAGAGGTATCACATGACTCGTCTGAAGCAGTCTGATTCAGTAATGGTGTTCAGTTCAGGAACAAATCATTCTTTTAAACTGGTTCTTTTTTAAAGATTTTTTGATGGTGAAAACCCCCAAACATAAAAGCAGCTATGTATTTTTTTGTGTGAAGACTCATTTATACTAGGAAAAAAACATAAATATGTGTTTTAAATGAAGTGTTATTTTATTTAAAGGAGTAGTTCACTTCAAAATGAAATTTTCCTGATATTTTACTCACCCCCATCTCATCCAAGATGTTCATGTCTTTCTTTCTTCAGTCGAAAAGAAATTACGTTTTATGAGGAAAACATTCCAGGATTTTTCTCCCCATCATAGACTTCCATGGCAACCAAAAAATCATTGCAGTTTCAAATTCCTTTGAAGGGATTCAGAGGCTTTGCGCGATCCCAGACGAGGAATAGGGTCTTATCTAGAGAAACGATCGGTTGTTTAAAAAAAAAAATTTTTAAATGAATATGCTTTTTAACCTAAATTGCTCCTCTTGCGCTGTTCTGGGACGTGCCACTGATTGCGCAATCACGTCGTAAAGGTCACGGTAGACGTAGACAGAAGTATCGCCCCCGTGTTTACAAAGCGCACATGCTAAGACTAATACAAACGCCCTTTAGCAAAAAAAAGGTAAAACAACGATGTCGGATGATTTTGAAGTTGAAGATGGAGTGTTTTTTGGTAAAGGGCATTTGTATTAGTCCTCGCACATTCGCTTGGGGCGGTACTTCCGCCTACGTCTTGCGTGACCTTTCCGCTGTGATTGCACAATCCATGGCACTTCGCAAAGCAGCGCAAGATGAGCAATTTTTTTTTTTAAATGACAGATTGTTTCGCTAGATAAGACCCTATTCCTCGCCTGGGATCGCGCAGAGCCTCTGAAGCCCTTCGAAGGACTTTGAAACTGCATTGATTTGGACCTTCAACATTTTGGCTGCCATGGAAGTCTTTGATGGGGAGAAAAATCCTGGAATGTTTTCCACAAAAAACGTAATTTCTTTTCGACTGAAGAAAGAAAGACATGAACATCTTGGATGAGATGGGGGGTGAGTAAAATATCAGGAAATTTTCATTTTGAAAGTGAACTTATCCTTTAATATTAAATATGTTAAAATTGCACAATGTATATTTAATAATATTTATAATATTTACTCTATATATAATATTTACTTTATATTAAATTGACTTTATGTTAAATCTTTTTCTGCCCACCATTAACTTTACTGTTAGATGTATAAACATGAAGATAAAACATAAAACTATGGCTGTTAGTGGAAAAAAATTATTGTCGTTAATCTCATGATTTCCGACCAGACTTTAGAATGTCAACGTTATTATTATTATTTTTCTCTGAACGTTTCTTCAAACCCTAGTTCAGAACATTATTTCCTGTTTTACTGATTTTTTTTCAGGGTTTTTATTCATGTTAATCATGTCTCATTGAAGTATTGATAGTTCTGCTCTTATGCAGTAGATGGCGCTAGAGGATATATTCAAAAAGATGATCATAATAATTCCTCTCTCTTTCTCAGAGATGGTGGGAGGAGGAGAGCAGTGGAGAGGTCAGTGAAGGTCAGAGGGCGCTGCTGACAGCCGCAGAGGAGAGTGTGCTGACCGGACACTCACTCATAGATCAACAGAGATACACACAGCACAGAACCACAGAGATCTCACCTCACGCAACGCTCACGTCACCTGGACAAGTGCTCGCTGAAGTCACGGGTATAAAAACATCACTCAGACAATCAACACTTGTTCTGCACATACACACACTTTTACCATAGAAAATATATAGATAAAACTTCACGCAGAATTTATTGCCTTTTTTACGTCTCATGCCTTAAGCAATAACAGTAAAGCCAGTGTGACGTGTTAAAGGTCTCTATGTTTGACACATGTACTACAAACATATAAACTTCATCTCACTTTTTTATATTGTTTTTCCTGTCACCATTAATCTTTTTTTTTGCCTGTCAAATTTCTCTGGCCATTTGGGTGGCCACGTCCCTTTCTTGTATGCCTTTAGTGGTGTTACTGGTCCTCCGTGGGGAAGTCTCTAATGGGGCATGTCTCACACTACCCGAGTTATGTGGACGCAGGGAATTGAGCTGTTTTTGCTTCAGATTTTGTGTGTGAAAGAGCGAGCTAAGGCTGACACAGGGGAAGCCAGGCGGTCTGGATACTTCATCAGAGCTCAGGCTCAGGGAACCGGGCGGAAATGAATCCCACTCCCACTCTGAGCATCCTCTTACACAGCCTGTGAACTCCGTCCAAACACAACCGCAAAGACGCTGCGCTCTCCCCGCTAATGTTTATTCGATTATTCCCTGCTTGATGTGTGTTTTCCTGATGAAGTAACAGATGAATTTAAAGTAGAGTCTGACTAATATTGTTTTTTTTATTTAAGTCTGATTCTGTTTTTGGGAAACTGAGATACAGAACTAATTTGTAGTTCTTGTATTTCTTTTATTGGGGCTTTTTGATAAAATACTAAATAAATAAATTACCAAATTAATAATTATATTTATATTTATATTATTTATATAATAATTATATTATATCAATGAAATCAATCGGCATTATAAAATTATTATTCATATTAATAATACAATATATATATATATATTTGATCTAAAATACAGTAAAATACAGAGTCAAATGATCCTTCAGAAATCATTCTAATATGATTTGCTGCTCAAGAAACATTTTGTATTTTTATCAATGTTGAAAACAGTTGTGTACCATTTTTTTCAGGATTCTTCGATAAATAGAAAGGTCAAAAGAACAACATTTATTTGAAATAGAAATCTTTTATCTTTTAACATTATAATGTTGCAAAAGATTTCTATTTCATATATATGCTTAAAAATGTATTTAAAAATATTTTATTATTTCTTTTAGGCTTTGTCTAACTGTTAAACTGTTATATGTTTCCCATTGGTTGAGTTTACCGGAGTATCGGCCTAGCTCTTATGAAATGATTATTCATATTAATAATAAATCAATAATAATATATTATTAGGGAATTATAAAATTATTTCCTCAGTTTTCTGACCTCTCATTAAGAAGGGAATTATTAAATAATTATTGGCATTATGAAAGTATTATTATTATTATTATTACTATTATATTTATATAATATATTTAGATCAGCTAGAAGATTACACAGCAAGAAGGAAATGTTATTATTAAGAAAAGTTCTTATTACTAGTAATAAAAATTAATTATACATTAAATAATATGTATTATTGTTGTTGAAGTTTTTATATATATATATATACAGTATATATGGTTACGTTTTGAAATGTATTTAGCATTTTTTATATTATTATTTATTTTGGGCTGTCTAACTGTTAAGCTTAAGCTACTATATGTTTCTCACAGTCTACCTTGAATATCAGTCTAGCTCTGATTAGGGGAAAACTGAATTTTTGTGATGAATAAAGTCTGTGTTGGAATTTTTTTTTTTTTTTTTTTTTTTTTTTTTTTGAGTGAATATTAGTTCTGTATCATGTTCAGACTTGAAACGCTGAATTTTAGCAATTGAATAAAACCTATGTTGGGCTTATTTGGAGTCAATATTAGTTTCGTATTATGTTTCAAAACTGAAACAGACTCTCCAAAACCTCACACTGAAAAGAAACCTATGTAAGTAAATAAAAGTTATTAAGCAGAGGTGCTTTGGAAAACACTGACCTGCGTTTAAAAATGTTTGCTGTTAAATATTTAGTGTACTTAGAGTGTCTGCTGTCCAAAAGTGTGTGGACAGTACATATAAAGTTATGAGTCCCGGGCAACAGAACGCTGATCCCAAACCTCTTCCTGTGTTGGCCTAAACCAATATTTACTTTAAGCCAAGATCACTTCGCTCACAGTAAAAAGAGCCTCCGTGTTGCTTGGAGACTAGTGCTGCCAAAGAAAAAAAGCACACCCCAGCTGCATGAACAAGAGTTCATCCTTGACAGAGCGAGAATTTAATGCTATTTTGCTTTCCTCTTAACTGCAAAAGAGTTCCCATAACAGAGACAAATCAAAGCTGCTGGAAACATCACATTCAACCTGCCGAGAACATTGTTGAATGTGTAAGCATGTTACAGGCTATCAAACTGTATGTATACATGACAAAGACTCTGTTCCTGTAAATATGCATGGTTTAATGATAGAGTTATGAGCAGTTTGGTATTTTTATTGAGTTTGTTCTTGGGCGTTGAGCACAGATATCCAATCATACTGTACTTTGCATGCAGTCTGAAATATTCACATGTTGTATCCATGACAACCAGGTGCAGTGGTTGAGAACAGTGGACTGTCAGTCAACCTCAGGCCATCGGAGGAACAGAAAGAAGCGGAGGTTTATCATGTGATGACTGTCTCCTCCCCTCAGCTACAGAACACAGAACATCAGGCAAGTACTCTTACCTGACATCGACAGAGCCTGAATTATTTCTTTAAGAAGCAAGAGATTAATTTCTGCTTATATTATAAACAGGAAGCACAACTATAATAGCTTTTATTTATATTAATTAATTGATATTAATTTAATTTTATAATATTTTTTATTAATAATGTTAATTTCATTATGCAATGATTAATATGTTTTGGTTAATGTAATTGATCACTTGTCTAATGATTAAAAATATGGTGGAACTTGATCTATTCATATATTTTACACTACCTTTTAAAAGTTTTTTAATGTTTTTGAAAGAAATCTCTTATGCCAATAACCAAGGCTGCATTTATTTAATCGAAAATACAGTGAAAACAGTAATATTGTGAAATATTATTACAATTTAAAAGATTGGTTTTCTAATTGAATCTATTTGTAAATGTAATTTATTCCTGTAAAGGCAAAGCTGAATTTTCTGAGTCTTCAGTGTCACATGATCCTTCAGAAATCATTCTGATATATTGATTTATGCTCAAGCATTGGTGTCAATTTACCAAAAGCCAAGGTATGGCAGACTCTGATGACATCATCCAATTTTACTCCCTCGACGTGACAGTCCCACTATCAAGTACTTCACATTTTTTCCATCATTTCAAAGCTTATAAGTCTGAATATTATCCAATTAAAATGTTATTTTTAACATGATGACCAAAACATTTTTTTTGTTCAGCCTTCAAAGATTGTCTTCAATTGAAAAACTAAAGGTTTCGCGATGTAGGAAACAAAATTAAACAAAAACAATTAAATCACCGCAATAGCCAGCAGAACAACATTCATAACCTTTACAAATCTATTTTTGTCATTTCTGTACCGCATGTAGGAAAAGTCAAAGTCTCATGAAAAACATAAACTTTTCTTCAAATTGCGAATTAAATTAGCCAGCGAGTAAAGAGCGCTTCCTTTATAATCACTGAAGCTATCAGTCAGTTCAGCGCAAACTCACTGAATGCGAATGAATTGAAAAAAACTGCACAATCTTTTATTTACATCGCGTCTCCGCTTTGTTTATTATAATGAGAGGATTTGTGAGCATTCACAACTTAGTAAACTTGGGCTTAATATAAACTCATTCAGCGTTTTGAGCGATACTGAGCAAATTCTCATTACTGACTTAAACACCTGATTGGTCATTATTTTCAACAGAAATCCATGAGATTGCCTACAATACTCGACGCTGCAAAATCACGTTGTAGGCACATTGCCAGCATCATTGAACTCACATGACACGAATATAACAACCAGAGCCGAATTCACAAAACATCTTGCCAATTTAGGAGAAACTCTTAAAAATAATGGGTGTGTCAATCCTAATTTTAGGACTCCTAAATTTTTGCTCTAAGAGTATTTTACAAAGCATTTAAGCTCTAAAACCAGCTGCTAAATCTGTGAAAAGTTAGGGGTAGTCAAGAGGACTCCTAAGTCACTAAGACCAAATCACAAACAATCCTAAAATGGCTGTTGCTGGCAATCTTCCTCAGCAGTCCGCCTAAAAAGACACTGTAACCCATTGAGGAAATAGCCGATAGAGCCTTGTGTGCTGAACCTTTTCTTCATAAATGCAATAAATTTTGATTTATAGATTTTTATCTAAGATAAAGGTTATTTTATGTACAGGCAAAATGCATCGAATGATGGAGAATAAAACTTTGCAGTCAATGTCCTATCGTCTGCACTGATAGCCTTGTGAGCAGCTCGGGTGACCCGAGTTCGAGTTCCGGCTCGTGTATGTGCTGGAGGAGACTTTACAGAGTGCTCGACTCTTGCATTGTCAGTACAAGATCTTGACCAAAAATGTATGCACCTCTTGATAGAAATAACATCACAACATTTATTGAGTCCAGCACTCTTTCAAGCCTCCTCCAGCACATCCCAAAGACTTTCAATGAATTTAAGGTCTGGACTTGAAATCATTCTTCGTTCTTTTTAACAATTTGAGCCTGATGAATCTTGACATTGTCATTCTGGAATATGGCCATGATGTGGTTAATTAGGGTTAGAAGAACTGTTGCCAAACATATAACATGCTAGAAACATAATAATCACTGCGATAATGATCCAATCATTGACTCTTAAGCATTTGTCTATTAAATCCAAACAGCGACTTTTTTTTAAAATATAGACAGATACATTTCAGTAATTTCAGTTCCATTCAATTTAAGAATAACATTTGACAATAATAGGATCAACAATTGAGCTTCACACACAATCTCACACAAAAAAGTCTTAGGCTTGTATATTCTAGATTTGATACCATTCGTATATGTACGAGTGGACCGCCTCTATGTGGTCTCTGGTTTTGCCCCTTAAATCTGATTAGCTGAGCAACATTCCAGAAGCACTGGGACTTTTAACTGTTTGTACGACTTTTCTCAAGTTTCAATCATGGGTGTCACTAGGCCCTTTTTAGGGGGGCTTCACCCCTAAAATTCTGCCCAGCCCCCCTAAAAAATATGTGATTAACTCCCCTTTAAAACATATGAAACTGGCGGGAGGCTTTGTCCTGTCTTTTAATCAGCGCGTTCTTCAATCCACAGCGGCGCCGAGCAGAGCGCACGTCAGAAGCAGACAGAGTGTGTGTGTGCGTGTGTTCACCTAAGCCTGATTGGTCGGTCACCGCTCGTCGATGTCAAAATATTTGAGAAAACCAATCCAATCAGAGTAGGCTGAGCGCGAATTTTAGCAGCGCGACTCGACGTCAATTGAGAGATATGTAAGTAGCTAAACTAAGCATTTCATATTTGGCAGCTGCTTCAAGGCAAAAATGCTAAACAAATGACAAAAATATTCAGGCAAATTAAACTTTTGTCTAATTTCACCATTTTGAATTCGAAAATAGGCCTATCTAATGTGATTCATAATGTATCCTAATTAGTGAACAAGAAATATTAACAAAGCCGTTTTCATCAGATTAGGCATAAGATTAATAATGAATGTGTACATATTGTAAATGAATATAATTCCATTTGTAGCCTTCATTAAATTAAAAAGCTCAGCTTTTTTCAGCCTGTATTGGGCATAATAGTAGTAATGAATGTGTGCATATTTTGAATTAATAAAAAAAAAAACTACCCTTTTCTGGTTTTAAATGATTCATAAAACTTATAAATATCAGTTAACCATATGTTTACTTTCTTCACTGATGAAAATGAAAAAAAATAAAAAAATAAATAAAATAAATATATATATATATATATATATATATATATATATATATATATATATATATATATATATATACACTCACCTAAAGGATTATTAGGAACACCATACTAATACTGTTTGACCCCCTTTCGCCTTCAGAACTGCCTTAATTCTACGTGGCATTGGTTCAAGGTGCTAAAAGAATTCTTTAGAAATGCTGACCCATATTGATAGGATAGCATCTTGCAGTTGATGGAGATTTGTGGGATGCACATCCAGGGCACGAAGCTCCCGTTCCACCACATCCCAAAGATGCTCTATTGGGTTGAGATCTGGTGACTGTGGGGGCCATTTTAGTACAGTGAACTCATTGTCATGTTCAAGAAACCAATTTGAAATGATTCGAGCTTTGTGACATGGTGCATTATCCTGCTGGAAGTAGCCATCAGAGGATGGGTACATGGTGGTCATAAAGGGATGGACATGGTCAGAAACAATGCTCAGGTAGGCCATGGCATTTAAACGATGCCCAATTGGCACTAAGGGGCCTAAAGTGTGCCAAGAAAACATCCCCCACACCATTACACCACCACCACCAGCCTGCACAGTGGTAACAAGTGTGAAAAGGGAAAAACATCCAGTATGCGGCAGTCCTGTGGGCAAAAATGCCTTGTTGATGCTAGAGGTCAGAGGAGAATGGGCCGACTGATTCAAGCTGATAGAAGAGCAACTTTGACTGAAATAACCACTCGTTACAACCGAGGTATGCAGCAAAGCATTTGTGAAGCCACAACACACACAACCTTGAGGCGGATGGGCTACAACAGCAGAAGTCCCCACCGGATACCACTCATCTCCACTACAAATAGGAAAAAGAGGCTACAATTTGCACGAGCTCACCAAAATTGGACAGTTGAAGACTGGAAAAATGTTGCCTGGTCTGATGAGTCTCGATTTCTGTTGAGACATTCAGATGGTAGAGTCAGAATTTGGCGTAAACAGAATGAGAACATGGATCCATCATGCCTTGTTACCACTGTGCAGGCTGGTGGTGGTGGTGTAATGGTGTGGGGGATGTTTTCTTGGCACACTTTTAGGCCCCTTAGTGCCAATTGGGCATCGTTTAAATGCCACGGCCTACCTGAGCATTGTTTCTGACCATGTCCATCCCTTTATGACCACCATGTACCCATCCTCTGATGGCTACTTCCAGCAGGATAATGCACCATGTCACAAAGCTCGAATCATTTCAAATTGGTTTCTTGAACATGACAATGAGTTCACTGTACTAAAATGGCCCCCACAGTCACCAGATCTCAACCCAATAGAGCATCTTTGGGATGTGGTGGAACGGGAGCTTCGTGCCCTGGATGTGCATCCCACAAATCTCCATCAACTGCAAGATGCTATCCTATCAATATGGGCCAACATTTCTAAAGAATGCTTTCAGCACCTTGTTGAATCAATGCCACGTAGAATTAAGGCAGTTCTGAAGGCGAAAGGGGGTCAAACACAGTATTAGTATGGTGTTCCTAATAATCCTTTAGGTGAGTGTATATATATCAGTCAAAGCTCAGCTATAGGGGACGAGACGGGGTAAGATAAAAACAAAGAGAAAAAGAGAGATGTGGGGATAAGAAGACAGACAAATAATCTACTGCCCACAGACATGGTTTTCAAGCTATATTGTTATACAATTTTTTGGCCTTCAGAACATCTTAAAATGCACATATGTAGATCATAGAAATCTAAATTTTCTCAATATACATACAATAAGTTAAAAAAAAACATTAAAATACCTTAACTCTTACCCCGCCAAACACGGAATTTTCCGTTATTTGTGAGAAAACGCTTCCCTGCCAAACACGGAATTTTCCGTGTTTCCGTGTTTCCACTGTTATACGCTAGGGGGCGCTGTTAAGCATCTTCTGAATGAGTACAGAATCTCCTGATCAAAACACAGGCGAAGAAGACGCAATAAAACAACTGATCGTATGTAAGCAGATGCATATGTAAAATAACGTGATCATCAACATTAAACATCATATAAATCAAAACTATCTAATGTTACTGAATGAAATGTCGGCCCAGGGCGAGCTATAGGACTGTGCAAGCATTAGGGGTGTTGATGGACTCGATCGACTCCATCTGTGTTTGATCATCGCTCTGAATCTGATCCAGATGTAGTCTTTGAAAAAAAAAAACGTGATTTTCTCAGCTTTTTGTTCAAAACGTTGCTTTTTTTTATGAAACTTACCCATATTCAAGTGTTGATTAAAAAAGGAATGCATGAAGCTAGAGTAAAACGTTTTTTTTTGTTTGTTTGTTTAAAAGAAGAGGGTCTGCTTTTTCTTTTGATATATTGCATGCTCAGATATTCATACAACAAAATATTCTATGGGCTATTACATTTTTGTGAAAATGATCAAAAACCCTGGCGGTGGCTGGCAACTTTTTTTAAAAACGCTGGCGGGGAAAGAGTTCATAAACTAGCAATACCTGAAAAAACGAAAACCTATTAATAAATAACTAAGCAGCAAGTTTTAAAAAGCAGTGCATCATATTAGCATATTAAACCAGAGCAACATTATGACAAAGCTGTGTTTGTTCCAGACAGACTGAGACAGTGCTTATTATAAAATGGTGAGAAAATGCTGGTTGTCTGTGCTCTGTAGTATGTTTGGGGTACATCTGAGTGTGCGCTAATTTCCGCTCAGGGGCGACCTCTGTCCCTGATTTTCTCTTAATCGCAAAAACAAAGTGGTCTCTTTAGTGGTGTGTGGAAACTCCTGAGACCCTCATTAACCCAGGATTCTCGGTCTGTAGGTCGCCCATATGTGGGGATTTACCCCCCTGAATGAGGAAGATTAAAACAATGTTTTTCCCCTCGGTTCCTGTGTAATCCCTCTGCATACAGTGTCCACAAGACGCCCCTCTCCTCCGCTATTGTTCTTGTCTCATCTCCTCTCATTTTTTTGTATTTAGAGCTCCCAGACGGCACAGGCGGTTCATAGACCCACACCAATCCTGGTGAGGCAATACGAAGACAAAGAGCAATCAGGTACACACACATGTACACACAAAATCGCACAAATTTGGTCAAATTTTTTTTAATTAACATATAGAAGGTATACACATAAAATGTGCAAAAAAAAAACATTGACTCATGTTGCACTACATAGATTTTTGTCCAATCAGATGCTCTCTCCTTCAATGTCACCTGACACAACTGTTACGTGTCACCGACACAACACGTAACAAATCATGTTTTATAGCTAGGATGTAACTAAAGTCGTAAAAAAAGGATGAGCGCTTTGATATGTCCCTCCTAAACTTCCTGTTTTAACAGAAAATGCATAAACACTAAAGAAAAAAGACAACTGCAACTAGTCAAACAGTTTCCTGGGGTCTGTAAACATGTGCCGCTAATCCGAGTGTCTGTTAAACACTGTTACAGCTACCTTTCTGAACATTTTGTTATAAATTTGGGGTTTGTGACCTATTTTATGACGGACTGCTCTTAATGTGTCTGATTAAATAGCTTTTTTCAGATGGGGTTTATTCTCAGTGTATTCATCGAAAACACAGTGTGCTATATATGACTTGGGTTCCTACCTCAATGCAAGTCAATGAATGTACGTCAATGTATATCAATGTGTCATTCATGTCTGTATCACAAATCATGCAGGATGAGTTTGACTCAGCCCCACCTCAGTAAAATTGTGCGGTTTGCTTTGCAGCCGCTAGATGGCAGTGTACCTATAGGGCAACACTGTCTGCATTGTTCTTTTGTCTTG
Organism: Rhinogobio ventralis; assembly: GCA_039654625.1. Lineage (NCBI taxonomy): Eukaryota > Metazoa > Chordata > Actinopteri > Cypriniformes > Gobionidae > Rhinogobio > Rhinogobio ventralis. The sequence goes on along the minus strand of CM077202.1, from coordinate 12,401,227 downwards.
GTCAGAGCATGATTGTCAACTTTTGTCTGAGCTGTGTGTCCTTGCGTCTGGGCGTCAGGGGTCCAGAGATGCTGGAGTCAGCTTTATAACCTTCAGTCAGGTGTGAAGGGGCACAACAGAAGACAAATACCTTTGTGACAGCAGCCATTAAGATGGCATATGCATCATTTAGTTTGAAGGTTAGGACAAGTTGGACAGTTTGAGTATTTGCATGGCTATATATAAAATGAACTTTTTTTCTGCTGTAATCTGTAGACATATTACTCTTTCCTTAGTCCAACCAGGCCATTTATAAGCCGTAATAGTTATGATGTCACAACCATAAACATATGGGCATGTAACTCTAAATGACTGTTTTTGTCTAACATATAAATGAACAGGACAATGACTGAGAGAGATGAGCGGTGGGTGTCTGTTGGACGTTAGAGCGCTGCAGGACAGCACTGCAGATTAGACATAATGAAATCTGTGCTGAGAAAGCATTCTCTCTGCCCAGTGCTTTTTATTAAATCTTACATAAGAGAACATTGTGAGCTCTAGTACATGTCCTGAACAGTTTACCCCAATTTGCTGACAAGAACACCTCTATCTCAACAGCTACCAATTGTTCCCCTCTATCTATCTATCTATCTATCTATCTATCTATCTATCTATCTATTGTTCTATCTATCTATTGTTCTATCGTTCTATCTATTGTTCTATCGTTCTATCTATCTATCTGTCTGTCTGTCTGTCTATCTATCGTTCTATCTATCGTTCTATCTATCGTTCTATCTATCTGTCTGTCTGTCTGTCTGTCTGTCTGTCTGTCTGTCTGTCTATCATTCTATCTATCTATCGTTCTGTCTGTCTGTCTGTCTATCTATCGTTCTATCTATCGTTCTATCTATCTATCGTTCTATCGTTCTATCTGTCTGTCTATCTGTCTGTCTGTCTGTCTGTCTGTCTGTCTATCTATCTGTCTATCGTTCTATCTATCGTTCTGTCTGTCTGTCTGTCTATCTATCTATCTGTCTGTCTGTCTATCGTTCTATCTATCTATCGTTCTGTCTGTCTGTCTGTCTATCTATCTATCGTTCTATCTATCTATCGTTCTATCTGTCTGTCTGTCTGTCGTTCTATCTATCGTTCTATCTATCGTTCTGTCTATCTATCTATCTATCTATCTATCTATCTATCTATCTATCTGTCTGTCTATCGTTCTATCTATCTATCGTTCTATCTGTCTGTCTGTCTATCTGTCTGTTTGTCTATCTATCGTTCTGTCTGTCTGTCTGTCTATCTATCTATCTGTCTGTCTGTCTATCGTTCTATCTATCTATCGTTCTATCTGTCTGTCTGTCTATCTATCTATCTATCTGTCTGTCTGTCTGTCTGTCTGTCTATTGTTCTGTCTGTCTGTCTGTCTGTCTATCGTTCTGTCTGTCTATCGTTCTGTCTGTCTGTCTGTCTGTCTGTCTATCTATCGTTCTATCTATCTGTCTGTCTGTCTATCTGTCTGTCTGTCTGTCTGTCTGTCTGTCTACACAAACTTCCTGACTTTTTATACTTTCAGAAAAGTTGAAGTTTTCTTTTTAGTGCTGATTATAATTAACAAAAAAATTCCTTTAATAATCACTTATGCATGTGTACAAGAAAGCCTAATGCTGAGTGACATTAAAGTAAACCTTGAAAATTGGCCTTTTCCTTTTCTTTGCCTTCTCTGTTCTGCATCCTTTTTCCATTTCACTCTTTCCCTTTTCATTTGTCATTTTGTGTTTTCCTCTCATCTATTAGTTAAAATGTTCTGCTCTGTCCTGCAGACCCATACCTCCTCACATATGTATTTGACATAGGTTATACAGATGCACTCTTTCAGTGCGGGCCTGTCGCATGTGATTAGTGTGTGATGAGAGGCAGTGTGTGCTGACGGGTGAATGGATGTGATTAGTGTTTGAACGTCAGCTCGTTCTGTATCATTACATTTGCTCTGAGGATTTTCCCCTTTTTCTCTCTCAGTGTGTAATTTGACGCACCAGTGCAACAGTAGAAAGACTGGAGATGCACCTGTGTTTGAGTGCCTGCAGTTCGTTTTCAAATTGCCTGGTCATTACGTACATACACATGTTTGTAAGCCCTCGTCTGCTCTGTTTGGAAAGGGATAGTTCACTTAAAAATTAAGATTCATTCATTTACTACACTCTCATATTGTTCCAAACACAAGAATATATTTTGAAGAAAAAAATATCTAAATGGTTTTATCCATATAATAAAAGTAAATGGGTTTCCATGTTGTTTTGGACCCCGTTGACTTCCATTATATGGAGAGAGAAAAAAACATTCTTCAATATCTTCTTTTCTTTTCCCACAGAAGAAAGTAAGTGAGGTTTGGAACAGTGTTCATTTTTAGGTGAACTGTCCCTTTAAAACAGACATGTGGTACTATTGTAGCAATCACGACTAGCTGTTTTGCTCAAATCCACTGATGTTTTGTTCTGGTCATGAAACTAATTACAATAAACAGCCCATATACTTTGACAAAAGCCTCTCTGTTAAGTCTTTTCTATCATTTTCTCATCAGTGTTCGCACAAGCAACCGTTTGTGAGTTTATAAAGGAGGTGAGTGCACTGAAAGTCTTTGCTGAATTTCACACTGCAATTCTATACTGTAAGTACATGACATTAAAGCCTTTTAGTCACAGCTTTAGCCCAGACGAAGGGCCCTGAACAAATAGAGCTTCTGTGACTGCGATCTGCACCTCTGCCTGATCTACAGATGGGCCAATTGTGTTGTCTCATAAAAGGCGTAGTGTGGTACTGTACAGCCAGATCGGTCCAGACATGACCTGGGCAGCGTCCCCTGGTTATACAGCTGCTCTCTCCGATGACTATCTCTCTATTTGCCCATTTAGAGAATAGCTGCTCTGTTCAAGCGTCCCAGTTCAGCTTGTAGCTGTGACATTGAGGGTAAAAAGTGATTTAAAGATGCTTATATAATGGTGGCCAGTAAACTCCTTGAGGATATGGCAGATGGAGTCTTCGTAATTGGGGTTTATGTAAGAATTTGAGACTGTTGTTTGTGGCTTGCCATTTCAAATCAGTTAGTATTTTGCTCTACAAGCTTATATTGTGAATTATACATCAATGATTCATTATTTATATATTAATAAAAATCCAAATCTAATAAAATCATTTAAATCAAAAATCATAATTATATATATATATATATATAATACAAACACTGTGTATATATATATCAGCTGATATTGGATATCTAGTTTTATATTTTATTATTTTTTATTAGATTTTTAGAGGTTACATTTGATGTCATCTAACTCTCGCTTAAAGTTAATCTTTAAAAACAAATAACACTGTTAAATGTAATTAGAATGTAAAATAGTACATTAGTATGTAATTCAAAATCCATATTTTATATTTTCAAACTTTGTCTGTCATGCATGGTTGTAATGTGCAATTTCACTTGTAGCATTTAAAAATATAAATGAATTTTTTGTGTGTTTTATTTCTTTTTTTTATTAAATCAAATTAATTTATTCAAAACAAAAGTGATTTGGAAATACATTGTTTTTGTCCTTTTTTGTGATGTGTATTCAAAGAGATGATACATAGAAATGGAAAGTTGCACAACCAATGAAAGGGTCTCTATCCTGAGGTGAAAGTGGACATCCGTTGAACACTGGGCTCTTGTGTGTGAAATATTGGCCCCTCTGTGGAGCACAGGAAGGGGGTGAGGGCACACATCACATACATACACACACACACACACACACACACACACATACACAGCCTGCCTCTCGAGGGCCGCTCAGATAAACTGTTTCCAAGCTGCTTGGCCGTTCTGTTTTTACTGGGATCAAAACATCATTCAAGGAGCTAGGCTTTCCAGGAGAGCCATGTTAACCCCAGCTCTATGTGAGCCATCTTTCTTCATCCGTCATGTCTAGTTCTTCACTAGAACGATAACATACCTACAGCTATACATGTTGAGAACAAATGAGAACAGCTTATTGTGTATTTAGCTTCTATGCAAATATGTGACTTGCATGAATGTGGTGCAGAATTTTGATGCCGATTTGAGCTTGTTGTTATGCAAAGCATGCAGGAATAATCACGCTTCGATGAAGTCACCATGTCGGTTTCTTTTCTCATTTTAATAGACTCATTCTCATTGGTGTGAGAATGTGATTTTTTTTTTTTTACACATAATATACACTTTTGCACTTGAAGCATGCTTTAGTTTTTAGTAGAGTAGAGATGTCACTAGCACAGAGTAGATGACCGGTTGCCAGGGACAAGAATAATCAAGAAAATAAATGAATACTTTTATTCAGCAAGGACACGTTAAATTAGTCACAAGTGACAGTAAAGACATTTACATTGTTAGAAAAAAAATCTTTTTTTAATAAATGCTGTTCTTTTGAACTTTACTAGTCATAAAAGAATATCAGTTTCCACAAAAATATTAATCAGCACAAGTGTTTTTAACAATGATAATAAAAAGAAATGTTTCTTGAGCAGCAAATCATCATATTAGAAGGATTTCTGAAGAATCACGTGACACTGAAGACTAGAGTAATAACTTCTTAAAATTCAGGGTTGCCATCACAGAAATAAATTACTTTTTAAATATACTGTATATATTACAATATTGTTGTACAATATTGTTCTTTTTTAAAGGTACACTATGTAAGCGGTTAAAAAACTAGGTTTAAGAGATATAACCAGTTTAGATGGAAAGGATCTCAAGCTCACTAGCTGAAGGCATTAGGGTGAATTCAGGGTGATTGGGACACTTTTTCCAAGTCATCTCAATGGCAAAAAGTGTCCCAATCACCCTGAATTCACCCTACTGTATGAAAATAAGTTCCAGCACAGAGCTACAACAACCATAATGAAATGACCCTTCACAATAGATAATGCTTTACAATGAACTCTGTTAGACAGCTACATATGGCAATTTATCTGTTCAATAAAATACCTTACTCACTTGTTGAGTAATAAAAACGCCATCTCCACGTCTCTTTTACAACATTTTAAATCCCTCAGTTCTTGCCATCTCTGAAAAGCCAAGCCAATGTTGATTCTTGTTTTATTACAAGCTCTGTCGTGTTCTCTTTTTGACAGCAGACTCTCCTCTGTTCTGCATTTTTAAACGGGTGATTCACCGGAGTTTCGAGATTTAGCTGCTCCATGTCAACCTTTCTTGCTCGTTGTGACAACTAACCTATGCCACTCCACACCATAGACGTCAAAATAGCCAGAGGAACTTTTCTCTATTCATGGATATGAGGAGACACTAGGGGTGTGCGATATATATCGTCTACGATAATATTGTAATTGTTGTTTTAACGATGTGCGATCTGACATTATCGAGTATATATAAATTAGTCAAATGATTTGTTCCTGAATGAATCAGCCATTTGAATGAATCGGTTGAATCTCAATGACTCACTCATTAACAGTGACTCGCTGCCACCTACTGGTGGTTTTAATTTCAAATTTAAAGTATCTTTTTTATGTTTTAAATAATTTCAAATATCAATATTCAACGTTTTATGTTTTAAACATCAAAACATTATGTATAACTGCAGGTTATTCATATGTCACCTCTGAGCTGCATTAAACAGTCTGTGTAAATGATCTAAATCCAATGCAGCTTCTGTGTTTCCTCTGCATTTGATTTAATTTGTAACAGCCCTATTGTATCTTATCATAATTACATTTTTTATTACATTTATGAAATTGACACAAAAGATGATGCATGCATATAATTAGGTTTAAAAAATAAATGTATACAGGTAAAAATGCCCATAAAAGGTAAAAATCCATTAAAACTTTTTGGAAAAGATTATTTCTGTCACTGCTGTGAACGGCCCACCACACAGAATATAAAAAATATCAAACACTTTAGGAGTCAGCTGACCACGGCAGTCCTAAACCTTCAAGGTGCAGCACAAACACACTCAGCAGCAAAATATCGTCTAATTATCGTTTTTTTGTCAATATCGCACACCCCTAGGAGACACGCATTGTACACAATTTCCTGCGAAAATCATCCTGTCAGGTCTAAAATATAATAATAATTAATAATAAGAATAAGAATAATTCGTTACATTTATGTAGCACTTTTCTAGGCACTCAAAGCGATTTACATATAGAAGGGGGGAATCTCCTCAACCACCACCAATGTGCAGCATCCACCTGGATGATGCGACGGTAGCCATATTGCGCCAGAACGCCCACCACACACCAGCTTATGGTGGAGAGTAGACGGAGTGATGAAGCCAATCAGTATATGGGGATTATTAGGAGGCCATGATGGACAGGGGCCAATGGGCAAATTTGGCCAGGATGTCGGGGTTACACCCCTACTCTTTTTCCGAAGGACATCCTGGGATTTTTAATGACCACAGAGAGTCAGGACCTCGGTTTAACGTCTCATCCGAAGGACGGTGCTTATTGACAGTATAGTGTCCCCATCACTATACTGGGGTGTTAGGACCCACACAGACCACAGGGTGAGCACCCCCTGCTGGCCTCACTAACACCTCTACCAGCAGCTACCTAGTTTTTCCCAGGAGGTCTCCCATCCAGGTACTGACCAGGCTCAGCCCTGCTTAGCTTTAGTGGGAAACCAGTCTTGGGCTACAGGGTGATATGGCTGTTATAAACGCTTATAATAGGCTTAGCCTACCATAAATCTATAATCTATATCAAAAAATCTATATTTCTAATGTTGATATGCAAGTTGATAAAAACTTGATAATCTTTATTTTATTATTTTGTTTACTGCATTTGTTATTATTTAAAGAGATCAACACTAATTATGTAAATAAATGAGTCATGTGCTATATATATATATATATATATATATATATATATATATATATATATATATATATATACACACACACACACACACAGGGGTTGAGCAAAATAACGTGAACGCCTGGGAAATAGACAATATTTCTCATACAACTTTTGAATCATCTCCAGTATACATATTCAATTTGAAGGGTCAGAAACAGGGTAGAAAATGGTCATAAAATTCTAAATTATGACTTTTCAGTGCAGTAAACCTTGACTAACATTATAAGTGGACTTTGTGTATTATAGGATCTTTTTTTATAAGAAATAAACTACCAACAGTAATGTTAGGCCTTTACATGCGTAATAAAAATAGTACATCTTTGTCTTCACTTGAAATCAGCCTGATATCTGTATGATGTCCTCTGAAGCTGGTGTTACTCTATAAATCATTGCGTTATTAATGTTTTTGTTTCAGTTTGTGCTCGCTGTGGGGCGTGATCTTGTGTTTCCTCTTCAAACAGCAGTCTAACGCAAACAAACAGTACACACAGTGAGACGCTGTCTCTGCTTTTCACTTCTCATCACATGGCTCCTCACGGGGAGGCTGCTTTAAACAGAGATGAGAGGAGATTATTTACCCGATGTCTGCTCTCAGGTTTGTGGCGAAAGAACGACAACTTGAGTGTGTTTGTTTAAACAACTCGCCCGTTGGCTGATAGCCGACAACTTATAAAGTTTTTGTATACGTGTACAGTTTTGCATAATCATAGGTCTAGTATTAGTGCTGTTGTTTTGCCTCAAAACATCACGGAGTAGACGCCACATGAAATGAGAATCTAATTGACTGATATGTTTAAATTGTATACAAACGTCTGGCATAAATGCTGCATATTCATCCACTGCAGCTGTAAAGGGCTGTCGACAGTTTTGGCGCTTTAAAGCTATCCGAAACCCTAGCCAGGAGACCACAAACAGGCCTGAAATTGACGCTATGCTTTTGCAATGTTTTTCTATTAAAGCAGGAAGTTAAGGAATAACAATCAAACCCAATGAAAGAATAACAAACCAGCAAGAAAGTTGGATTCTCTCTTTGTCCTCACACAGGCCCACACCGTCCCATCCCCCCGCAGTACTATGGGCCGTTCGGATGTAAACTCATGGTCCAAAAGCTCTGGAATAACACGCTATATAAACAAGCCCGAAGAGTTGAGGTGAAGACAGCCAGTCTCAGTTTTGCAGTCACCCAGAACCCCACCACATGGAGATGAATGAATAGAGCAAGACAGTAAAGACAGGGAAGCTTTTGAACACTGCCTTTCGCTGCATATAAGGCTCGTCTGGTCCAGATATGTCATCTCTGTGACCCGTAACGCTCCTGTGTTGATCTTTACATGTGTAAACAGAGTTCAGTAGCGGCCATTCACTTACAACAACTCAGAAAATGGCGGGAGAAACCGTCTTGCTCTAAACAAAACAATGGAGAGCCACAGGCTTAACTGGACTTAGTGCTTAGAATCGAGTGTTATTATTTGCTCAGTATTTGAGACAATGTAGTTAAATGGCTAGCCAAATTCACATTTGCCACAAAATACGGACGGAAGAAGTGTAACTCAAGTTCAATGATTTTGATATGCTCTTCCTCACTCAGTTTTATGTAACATACTTGACCTGAATAGTGAAAGTCAACTCTTCTGCTTAAAAATGCTCTGGGAGATTAAAATATTCATTTTACGTTTGTGTGCTGTCATTTAAGAGCAGCTGTACTTTGAAAGGCATTGATCGACCAAGCCAAATGCTGTATTTAATTTGTGCACTCTTTGTAGCTTCATTGAGAAGTCATGCTGCCAAGAGAAAAAGCAGGACTGAGAGATGACAATGCAAATCTGCAGGCCGTTGCAGAAATGGACTTTAAATTTACTACCATAAAATGTTACATAATACACATCAATGTACATTGCCGTTCAAAAGTTTGGGGTCGGTAAGTTTGTTTTATGTTTTTGAAAGTCGGACCCACTTTATATTAGGTGGCCTTAACTACTATGTACTAACATTTAAATTAATCATTTGATACAATGCACCTATTGTGTACATACACGTTTTTACATTGTACTTACATTTTAAAAAAATACCTGCATGTAATTTCATCTGTAATTAATTTCTGTTGTTACATTAATAATTACACTGTTGACCCTTCCCTTACTCCTAACCCTACCCTTAAACTTACCCATACCACCACACCTGTCCTTAACTTTACCCGTATCCCATCTCAATATCTGCAAAAGTGTTTTGCAATACAATATGAACACAATAAGTACATTTTACTTATTTTTTGATGTAAGTACGTAGTAGTTAAAGTGGAAATGAAGCAGTCAGTCAAGTTTACATTATTCAGTAAAATGATTTCCATTTTAATTAAAAGTTATATAACAAACACGATTAATGTAACCATTTTAAAGAAAAAAATATGCTTTTGGAGCAAGGGCGCCGCTATCTTGCAATACCACAGCGTGTGACGTCACAGAGGTGGTTTGCTCCGGTGCCCAGTTTTACTTTTTTAAAAGTAATGCCTACTTTTTTAACACACGCATTTTGAAATGGAGGACGAACTCCACCTAATATAAAGTAGAACCTGAAAGTCTTTTATGCTCACCAAAGCTGCATTTATTGGATCAAAAATACAGTAAAACAGTAATACTTAATGTAGAAATGTTTTCTGTTTCAATATACTTTAAAATGTAATTTATTTCTGTGATGGTAAAGCTAAATTTTCAGCATCATTACTCCAGTCACATGATCATTCAGAAATCATTCTAACATTCTAAAGTATTTGACTAATTTAAGTCCTAGAAAACCCCTGAAAACAGCCATATTTATGAAAAGGTACTTGAAATTGAATTATGAATATATATTGAAAGACAATATATGTGAAATTAGTGTTTAATTTTATTGCTAAAACAATCCTTTCACACTAAATTAATGCTGCAACCCATCTAAAATAGATTTAGAGCCATTTTGCAAGGCTATATGAGCATTATATTGCTCGTATAAATATCCAAGTATATGATACAGCCTTCATTCTTTAGGTCAATCATATATTCATGAGAGAAAAAAAATCAGTTTGAATAGGGAAAGTTTGAATATCTTTGTCATAGTATCCTTTCAAAAGTTACCACAATCATTGCATGTGCTGCACTTTATTTGTACCATTTTGTTTTATTAGTTTATTTTTATTTATCTATTTACCTCAGAATTTGAAAAATAATAAAGATATTGTTTGATAATTGAGATCTCTGATTCTAATCTTTGAAAACCAAAAAAGTAATGCTTCATTTTACAGTATCTGTACAAACTCTGTTTGCTGATTTGCTGCTCAAGAAACATTTCTTCTTCTTATTATTATTATTAATAAAAAAAAATTTAGGATTCTTTAATATTAAAAAGAACAGTAGAATTTTTTGAACACTTTGAATCAATTTAATGCATCCTTGCTGAGTAGAGGTATTAATTAAAACACATAAATGTATATATAAAAAACATTATTTTACAGATTTTTGAATATTGTAGATAAGTTATATTTAATTCATACTTTCAGAAACCATATATTTTACTGTAAAAATGTAAGTATTGTTCTGTTGAATCTAATATATGGTAAGGTAGCTCCTGTGCATCATTGTGGCACATTTACTTCAGAATGTGTAAAACATTGTGTAAAACAAAAAGTTAGCCACCACTGCCATCAAAAAACAGACAATATCATATATAATTTTATATTTTCATAGTAAAAATAACAGTAGTAGCCATGGTATTTGGCAGACACCATGATAAAACAAGACTATCATCTGTAAATGGCAAAGTTTTATTTGCATTCAGTCTGTCTTGTTCTCCTCTAAACGGTTTGTTTTGACAGCAGGGTGTGGTATGACAGTGTCAAGTGTCTGTGTAAGATGGGTAAGTGATGACTGTAGTCGGTCTGTTTGTCTGTAGTTCCACACTGACTCCTTATCTGCTATTGATTGACAGAGACTCGCCTGGCCAAGTTCTTGTTTATCGTCATGCTCCATCAAGTTTTCCCATCTCCTGACCTGCAGATGCTGCAGAGCGATTTCACGCCACAGTTACGGCTCGCCACCCTGCAGAGTCACAGCGGCCGTAACACAACCGTCACAGGGTTCAGCAGACAAAGCTCTCAGATCACTTCTGAAGACTTTTATGGCTTCAGTACTGCTGAGTTACAGGGATTTTGCAATGCCGTATTAGATGTTGTAATGGTTCACAGTAAAATTGTACTACAGTTAGTCAAAGAGTGTGCATGTGTTTGCAAAGAAGAAGCTTGGTTAACCTTTACTTGAAGTTTAGGTTTATAATGCGTTTTAAACAAATTTGCAATGCATTGAAAGCGCATTAACTTTAATGTCATCCCATTCTTAATCCGTAGGGTTTAATATGGAGTTGGCCCACCCTTTGCAGCTATAACAGCTTCAACTATTCTGGAAAGGTTTAGGAGTGTGTTTATGTGAATGTGTGCAGTCATGTTGGAACAGGAAGAGGCCATCCCCAAACTGTTCCCACAAAGTTGGGAGCATGAAATTGTCCAAAATGTCTTGGTATGCTGAAGCATTAAGGCCAAGAGGCCAAGCCCAACCCCTGAAAAACAACCCCACACCATAATCCCCCCTCCACCAAACTTTACACTTGGCACAATGCAGTCAGGCAAGTACCATTCTCCTGGCAACCGCCAATCCCAGACTCGTCCACCGGATTGCCAGACAGAGAATTCGTCACTCCGGAGAACATGTCTCCACTGCTCTAGAGTCCAGTGGCGGCGTGCTTTACACCACTGCATCAGATGCTTTGCATTGCACTTGGTGATGTAAGGCTTGGATGCAGCTGCTTGGCCATGGAAACCCATTCCATGAAGCTCTCTACGCACTGTTCTTGAGCTAATCTGAAAGCCACACAAAGTTTGGAGCTTTGGAGCTCTGTAGCTATTGACTTATGCACACTGTGCACCTCAGCATGCGCTGACCCCGCTCTGTGATTTTACGTGGTCTACCACTTCGTGTCTGAGTTGCTGTTGTTCCCAATTGCTTCCACTTTGTTATAATACCACTAACAGTTGACCGTGGAATATTTAGTAGTGAGGAAATTTCACAAATGGACTTATTGCACAGGTGGCAACCTATCACGGTACCAGACTTGAATTCACTGAGCTCCTGAGAGCGAACCATTCTTTCACAAATGTTTGTAGAAGCAGTCTCCATGCCTAGGTGCTTGATTTTATACATCTGTGGCCATGGAAGTGATTGGAACACCTGAATTCAATGATTTGGAGGTGTGTCCCAGTACTTTTGGCAATATAATGTATAATTTTTAACTAAAAAGCAAGGTTTGTCATGTTTTGGCTTGACAAAGTCTTGTTTGGCAGTTTAAAAAAATAGATAGAAGGCGGGCGAGAGATCTATCTGAGTAACTCTTAGAAAAAACTTCTGACCTTAAAGATTTCAAGATGTGGAAAACAAATCAAGATTTGTCCTTATTTCATTGCACGCTAAGAGTTTCTTCTTCTGTAGTGTTTATCAGTGCTCTAAACGCCTGTCTGGGTAATTGTTTGTTCTGTTTGTGTCTAGTTAAGAATAAAACCCTCGTCCAGTTGTTCAGTGTAATCTGAGGAAGGCTGAGAATCTGATGTCAGTCCGTCCAGCTGTACTGACATGTCTGTGTCTGAACAGCTGCAGAAGGCCACTTACTCAGGCCCACGCATATCATTTTATTGTGTCTGTTTAGGACGCTGCATGTTTGAAGTTCCTCACCATGCCCTTCTGTTACGACAGCCCTCTTCCACTGACGCCAACTGGCCAAGTGCGGCCCGGAAAATGGCATGACAAGTCCAGGAAATGGTGTTTATCACCAGCTATAAATGTGTTGTCATATTACTGACTCTTGTGCTTTCTATAACCATAGTTTCTGGCAAAATACAGTAGTTTTTTTAGTTATTGTTGTAGTGCATCTACAATCCTAATGAATCAATATTCATGGTTAATATTTTTGACCATTTTTTTAATATATGAGTTAATTTAAGAAAGAAAATAAATATTTATTTAAAAACCCCAAACTTTTGAATGCTAGTGTATATCATTTTTGAATGTTGAATATAATTATATATGAATATTAATATTTAATTTTCCAATTTTCACTCGTCATGCACGCCATTTTTACCAAACCCTGTGGTTTCTTCTATGGCAGATTTTCAGTGAATCATTTTCATAAGTTGACTTTCAATAGAGTGTAAACACTGTGGCTTGGTTTGTTTGAGTGGCTTGACATGCTTGACAACTTCTGGTTCCACCAATGGCATGAGTTTGGGGCAGAAACTATCTGTTTATCTAACCAATAGCAGACAAGGCCGTTTTTTTGGCAACCTGTTTGAAAACATTCATTATTTTTGCAATTGCTTTTGAAATTGTTCACTGTTGTCCTAAACACTCTGTATACTTTTTTTTTTTTATTTCGCTTGAAATGAAAACATTGAAATTTTCCTTAACACACTATAAACTCTCACACGTTTTGGGAGATGTTGCAGCAGGCATATCACGCAGCCCCGTCTCATCCTGTCAAGCTTGAGATCAGGCGTAGAGATAAGGTTCCCCTCACAGATGGATGAGTGGAGATGAGAGGGATAGACTTTTGAAAATGAACCGAGTTTGAGTGCGGCTGTGCGCTCCAATAGTCATCACCTCTTCACCCCGACTCCTCATCTGCCAGACGGAGTGAAGAGGGGGGCTCATCCCTGGAGCAGGGCCGCTTTGATCAGCCGAGCCAGGCAGCGGCGCTAAGCCACGCGGCAGAAGGCCCCATCTCTGCTTTCACAGGTGGAGCAGGCTTTCATGGGAGCGCTCCCGTTACAGTGCGCAGAGGTTTCGTGAGGTTACAGCTTGGGTTTGTGTTTGATGATGGGCTGAGTGGAAGCTACAGCCGTGCTGTCTGAACAGATGGACAGATGTGTGTCCTCCTGCGTGACACAGGCCAACATGGGCCCACTTTACAGGAAACTACAGGCTCCTGAGTAATTCTGCTGTTGTAGGATGCAGAGATGACTAGCTTCTCAGATGTTATTAGTTGTTGAAGTGCTTTTTTGGGTGGACAGCTATTTGTTGCTGTATGTATACACTATTGTTCAAAAGTTTGGGATTAGTAGTTTTTAAAAAAAATACTTTTATTCAACAAAAGATTTTTGGTTACAAAAGTTTTCTATTTTAAATTAATTAATCAAATCAGCTTATTCGAATGAATTCTGAAGGATCATGTGACACTGAAGACTGCAGTAATGATGCTGAAAATTCAGCTTTGCCAACCTGCCAATATTTATTTCACTTAGTTATTTTTATGTTTTCAAACAAATAAATTCAGCCGTGGTGGTGATCATAAGATCCTGATCATGATTTATATATAAAAAAATATGGTAATATAGTTTATAATGTATGTATATGCATATGTGATTTTATCTGATTATAATTCATTTTTTGTTTGTTTTATTCCTATTCCTGAAAAAGAAAATAGATGGCCAATCAATAGGCACATTGCCTTGCTGTTAATTATTTAATATTTTGAATAGCAAGCATCAATTGTAGATGTAAAGAGCTAACCATAACCAGAGAAATAAGACTCTCTGCTTCATGATGTAACCCATGACTTCTTCATGGCTTATTACTTCATTTTATGCTGGTTCATTTAATTGTTTCGCCACTTTGACATGGCTCAGTGTTTTATTTCATAGGTGAGTGTGTTTGCGGCTAGATTCCTCTTCTCTCCACTCATCTGTTTCCTATCAGACCTGTTCTCACTGCCAACCTGTCAACCTCTCTCTTTCTCTCCCTCTCCTTCTTCCATCTCTCCTCTCCTCCCTGTGGGTGTACTAGAATGGACCCCAGTGTCCTATCAAAATCCTGGCTCACACCCGATTTCCTATGACCAGACCAGCATCTTGAATCTATCAGTGCTGTCACAATCGCCTGCTGCTCAGATCCCATTCTTACATCCAAGTGCTGCCACATCTCAGCTCTGCCTTACCTTACATTATTATTCTTTACCAGCCAAAAGATGTTCATCATGCATTGATGAATAAACATGAACAATGTAAAAATCTTTACTGTCACTTTTGATCAATTTAATGCATCCTAATTACTGGCCCCAAACTTTTGTAAGGTAGTGTATATACTACTATTTAAATTATTAAATTATTATTTTTTATACTTATTTATATTATTTATTTAATATGAATATCAATATTCAAAAAAGTGCATGACTGTTCTCTCCTAAAAGGATATCCCATCATGCATTGCAACAGATCTGTGTGTGTTTGCCAGCGAACACACATAGTTGCCTTTCCGTCACTCCCCCTCATTCCAGATAATTTTGGCTCTATAGACAGATGCTGTCCTGTTCACAGATGGCTGAGAGTCCGGGCCGCTCGCCCACAGGCCCACCCGGGCACCCCTCACTGATTGCAGCTTCTCCTGCGGAGCCAAGGCCCCCACATACCTGCGATACGCTCGGCGGGCCTTCAACAGAGGAGCGTTCCAGACTCAAATGGCCTGATTGGAGCTGACGGCTTACTTTTCAAAGGCATGCCTGTTAATTACCAGATCTGAAGCTCTGGAGGTGTGCTAAGCCAATATAACGCTTTGCTGGCTGGGCCAGATAGTAAATAGTTTTCAGGTAAAATGCCATGTGATCTCCCTTAAGTCTGCTTGATTCCAGGAGTCTATCACAGAGTTTTTGTTGGGAGCTGGTGGGAAGTTACGCTGCATAAGAACGCAGATCTAACGTGCAGCTGGCTGACACACATCAAGAAAGGGCGCGGACAATCAAAAGCGTTTGTAGATATCAAAGCAGTTTTGGGATTTCACTTATTTTTATGCCCTAAATGATATTTTTCTGGAATAGTGGAAGCTGTGGGAGAGTTTCTAACTGCTTTGGGGGTTTTTTTGTAATGCGTAAAGTGTCATATCATGAGAAATAGGTTGAAGTTAAAAACATAACGCAACTTCCATACCATCCACCCCAATTCAAAAAAAGAATATTTAATGAAACTAAGCTGCAAAAGCTTGTCAATTTGATCCATACATTACGAAAGAGCAGCTAAAATATATTTTTAACATAATCTTTCACTCTGATATTCACAGTTTGAGTGATATATTTCCGATTGTTTTGTGATTCTGTGATTACGTCATGCAGCTTTTTGCAAAGATGCAGTTTTTGAAGGATGTAAAATTAAAAATTACAGTATATTGAACGCAACAGCATATCTAATTTTTCATTCAGAGAGGGTGTTTGCATAGTCTTAATGACACAGGAGCAAATCAAATGTTCATTTCGAGTCAGGGAGAGGTGAGAATGTGGTTAAACAGAACTAAATTATGAATGTTTGGGTACAAAAAACATTTGAATAACATTTAGTAAAGAAAACCTAAAGAAAAATATGTTATGACCCCTTTAACCCCAGTGCTGAGATTTATTTATTTATTGTTAATTAAGTTTGTATTTAAAAAAAATGATTATAGTTAGTGAATTTAAAAAGAACTTTAGAATCACTAAAAATAATTCTCTAAATCATTATACCATTTAAATATACCATTACAGCTGCTTAGCTAAATTATTAAATCATTTTAGTCAAATTTATAAAGGCAGTTTGTTGCTTATTTCCTTTAGTCTATTGTAGTATTTTCAGAGTAATGTAAAAATAAGACTTAATTTAGTATTCTAGACGTAACCGTTGATGGGGTGAGTGAAAAAGGACTTCTGTTGTTTTCTTTTGTGTTGAAGGAAACCTCATTAAATCAGAGTTTGGCGAGAGAAAGGCCAACCTTGGCAGAGCTCTTTCTGGAGCAGAGCCGATTTCTCAATGATTTTACCTTTCTGTTTGACCTGCTTTGAAACTGGTCTATATGAGGTTTTTTTTATTCTCAGCCATTTTTGAGGCTCTGTCTCTGAAGGTCCCCTAGATTCTCTTGGGACAAATAACCTACTTATCTAAAAATAACAATCAGTCCAAAGAAGTGTCCTTAGCAGTTCACTGTCTAAGGCTTTATTCTGGCATGCTTTTGAAAGCCCAGATCAACGTGGCTCCTGTGAAATGCATCTTTGCTGGATGGAAAAAGTTGTGTTAATATATTATAATGCAGTGTTGCCAGAAAACTGACGCTCTGAAATCCCTCTGTAGCAAAGTTTAGTTGTCCTGCTGTGGTCTGAGTTTGTGAGAGAGTATTTGAGAAGATTCGTGTCGCCGTTCTTAAACCCCTCAAGTTATGCTGGGCTAATATAATCGATCCTGCAGATGGTGGCTATATTAGATTAAACCTCCTAAATATATTTTGCTATATCATTATGCAAAATATAATACAGTCAGATTGAAAGTATTTTTTACCAGTTCAGCTGAATCTCATGAAAGCACGTCTAGGTTACTTTTTACTTTTAAAAAGAAAATACTATATATATATATATATATGCTGAAAGCATTCTTTAGAAATGTTGGCCCATATTGATAGGATAGCATCTTGCAGTTGATGGAGATTTGTGGGATGCACATCCAGGGCACGAAGCTCCCGTTCCACCACATCCCAAAGATGCTCTATTGGGTTGAGATCTGGTGACTGTGGGGGCCATTTTAGTACAGTGAACTCATTGTCATGTTCAAGAAACCAATTTGAAATGATTCGAGCTTTGTGACATGGTGCATTATCCTGCTGGAAGTAAAGGGATGGACATGGTCAGAAACAATGCTCAGGTAGGCCGTGGCATTTAAACGATGCCCAATTGGCACTAAGGGGCCTAAAGTGTGCCAAGAAAACATCCCCCACACCATTACACCACCACCACCAGCCTGCACAGTGGTAACAAGGCATGATGGATCCATGTTCTCATTCTGTTTACGCCAAATTCTGACTCTACCATCTGAATGTCTCAACAGAAATCGAGACTCATCAGACCAGGCAACATTTTTCCAGTCTTCAACTGTCCAATTTTGGTGAGCTCGTGCAAATTGTAGCCTCTTTTTCCTATTTGTAGTGGAGATGAGTGGTACCCGGTGGGGTCTTCTGCTGTTGTAGCCCATCCGCCTCAAGGTTGTGCGTGTTGTGGCTTCACAAATGCTTTGCTGCATACCTCGGTTGTAACGAGTGGTTATTTCAGTCAAAGTTGCTCTTCTATCAGCTTGAATCAGTCGGCCCATTCTCCTCTGACCTCTAGCATCAACAAGGCATTTTCGCCCACAGGACTGCCGCATACTGGATGTTTTTCCCTTTTCACACCATTCTTTGTAAACTCTAGAAATGGTTGTGCGTGAAAATCCCAGTAACTGAGCAGATTGTGAAATACTCAGACCGGCCCGTCTGGCACCAACCACCATGCCACGCTCAAAATTGCTTAAATCACCTTTCTTTCCCATTCTGACATTCAGTTTGGAGTTCAGGAGATTGTCTTGACCAGGACCACACCCCTAAATGCATTGAAACAACTGCCATGTGATTGGTTGATTAGATAATTGCATTAATGAGAAATTGAACAGGTGTTCCTAATAATCCTTTAGGTGAGTGTAGATATATAATATTGCTGATTGAAATGTAAGGGTTTTTTTGTTTTTTTTTCATTTACACATTTTTACATGATTATTTTCATCCAACAAGTGGTGGCAATATTACATTAAACCTCCTAAATATCAGAATATAATAGTCATTTTTCATTTTTTAATAGTTCTGGTGAATCTCACAAAAATATGTCTAGGTCACATTTTACTCCAAAATCAAAAGAGTTAAGTTTGCTACTAAAAAAATAAGCTTTTTAAAATGTGCACATTTTTACATGATTATTCTCGTAATTTATTAAGATTATTCTCGTGAACAATTAAGAATGTTTCCCCAAATTTACAGTACTGTCATGCTTATGGATTTTTTTTGTAATTTCTGTTTTCCTCAATGTTTCTACTGACAGAAATTGATGCAGATTTCGCTTTAAAAATATGTTTTATTTAAATTGTAAAGTATTTGTATATCCTGGTAGTATGTTGCATTGCCTTCATTCATTCATCCTTATAATATAATTTTTTTTAATACTTTTTTTACATTATGGTAATGCAAATTTAGGGAGAAAGAGGCTTAATTGTCATGATAATCTCACAACACTTTTTTTTTTAATTAGAATATTTTTATTATTATATATATCTTTTTAGAATTAGAATATTTTTTAGAATTTAGAATATTCAACCACCACATTTTGAGCTCTCATTCTAGTCTATATTTGGGAATTTTCAGTCATCTTAATTTGGTGAACATTATGTCACTTAACTAATATTGATGAGTTTGATTTTCAAGCTGACAATCCAGGAGAATTCTTATAGGTTTTTTATTTTTTATTTGTTTTTTACATTTTAGGGTAAAATATGACCCGGTCATGCTACTGACAGGTTTCATGAGATTCACCTCTTGGCCGACGTGACATTTAAAGGGTTCTGATGGCCTACAGTGGTCTTAAACAGTGGCCTTGTCTTTGTGATGTTCTGATACAGTGTCCAATGCTTTTAAAGAGCCCTTCGAGGGAAAAGGGGGAGGTTTCTCAAAATGAAGACGGATAAGATCTTTCTCTGTTCTCTTTCACTCTCTCTATCTTCCTTGCTCTCTCTCTCTCTCTATCTTTGGCCCTGAGCAGTGGCCTCGATGACCCTATCTCCTCTCGGCTCCTTGACCCCTGTGTGTGAGGTTACAGCCCGGCTTCTCCACATGGGGGTCCTGCCTGCTGTCTAAGTCCAGCTCTGTTCCAACCTCTCCAGCAGATCCAGATGAAAGCAGCATTGAGAGGCTGTCCCATCACCCCAAGCCCCCCTCCAGCCCTCCTTGGACAGAGCAAGAGAGGGGGGATGAAAGCTCCTCTGGCCGAATGCAAATCCCCCCTCAATCCCAACTCAACCCTGCTGCTAGATCTTCACACAGCGGCCCCCATCTCTTTATCAGTGGGATCTACTGAGAGGACGGTCCACGTGACCCTGGTTTCAAACCGCATCAGAAGCCCCTCCCAATCCAGCCCGTAGTTCCCTCTCTAGGGTGTAGGGTGGGGTCACGTGGACCCCTAACCAAAGGTCATAACCTCTTGACTCTCAATTAGCACTCCCTGTATTCAACGCTGCTCTTGTTTCTGAGGTCGGGACTGATGGAAAAGGGGGAGATGGGTGGTGGGCGGCACTTTGCAACACAATGCTTCAATCGGCGGCCCATGTGGCTTTTCTGAGCGGTGCTGTAAACAAGCCCAAAGAAAAGGATTAGTTAAGAGCCACTGAAGGCTTTGATTGACTTAATCTGTCTTTAGGGGATAGGAAGTTTGATGGGGTTTTAAATGCTCCGAGGACGACCCCAGCTCCACCTGGCCTCATGAACGGAGGCTCGCGGCTCAGCAGGGTTATGTCAGGAGGTCTCCACCTGTGGAAAAAATCCCTATAAATCAAATTCAACCTGACATTAATCTCAAGTAACAACCCTTTGGCTGTATTCCACAGAAATGAGGCAGGGAAGATGGTATAATTAATTTATGGACCATTCGTCTCGCTTTGACATATTGACGAAAGAATGAAAGAAAGAACTCTTGATCGACTCTTTAAACACACACCCTGTTTCTTAGCCTTGTATGGTATTTATCTTGTTTTAAACCTGCATACCCTTTTATGATTTATCTCACTTTAGAGCATGGGAACGGCACTGTGATGTCAGTTGAAGAAAATACATAAAGCTGAAGGAATGTTGAGTGCTGTTAACACTGTAGTCAGCACTTCCTTTACATTAAAGAACATCATCCCATTTAGTTTAAACTCAATCAGGTCATGAACGGCCTCATCTTTGTACTGTCATTTCCCATCATTAATCTTGGATTTCCGGATTCTATTCCAGTTCATAAGCTCTCAGTTCAGTCAGTTAGTTAGTAGTTAGAGTTTTTGAGTCTTCTTTTTAGAGATTCATTACAAGGATTAGCTCGAAAGAATCATTTGTTCATGAATCTGACTCGTTCTACTGTATCTTTTTTAACTTCCTAAAGGAACTGGTTTAAAAGATTTTGGTTAAAGGCCATTGTGTTCCTCGCTTGAGAATAAAGAATGTTTCACAAAGCATTTCCCCAAAATAAGCCAACAGAGTCCTCTTGTTTTATGCCTTCCAGTCTAGTCCTGTAAGTTTGGGTTTTAAAACGTGTCTGGCATTGGCTTGCAGCAGGGAAAGTTTGGAGGTGAATGCCTCTCTTTAACACCTTGTCATGCCTTTAGGGGGACTGAGTGGAGGGTATGTGTATAACTGCGAGTGTGTTGTGTTGTGTGTATGGGTGTGTGTGTGTGTGTGTTTCTGTAGCTCTAGCCCAGCTGGTGCTTATGTTATCCCTCATGTTGAAGGATGAGTTGGTTTGAGTTTTCTACCCAAAGTATAGAAACACAGTAGATTTTTTACTCCAATGAGCACATTTTCTTGTGCACACATTCTTTGGTGCAGTTAGATGTTGTCCATATATATATATATATATATATATAGTCGACTTTAATGCTCTGCCATGACACTTTAAGATTGACGTCGATAGCATCTGATCATGGCCTATAGAGGGCGCAACAGGATAAGAAATCTTTGAAGTCCACTTTTAGGCTCCGTTTCCAAGAGTTAAAATGACAAATAAATGCAGAGTGCTCCACAAGATATGTTTGATTATACCATCTGGATGCTCTAAATTGATCGGGGGAATGCAAGTTTTAAACAGCTTTATTGTACATGCAAGTTAATCAGTATTCAAAACGAATGCGCTGCTGCATTGTAACGCGCACACATACAGTAGCTCGCAGATCACGCGCACAAACATTCAGTAGTGCAGAAATGTATTGTCAACAATGTCCTGTGATTTATCAGTAAAATAGCATAGAAACTGAAATGTTCTATCATATATTTCTTAGTAACTTAAACCCACAGCTTCCCTATTAGTAGAGAGACGCTGCCAGGTAGAATTAATCCACACACAATCACAATCGCTCTTTACTGTGCAACTTTATTTGTATCGGGATTACAACGAGCAGAAATGTGTGAGAAATATAACGACCCAAAGACAAAAAAACTGATAAAAGTAAGCTTTTGCGCTGTCATATGCCATAGCTGTGCACAAGGCAACCTTTGTTTGCCTATATAAATCTTAGCTTGAGGTTCAGGCTTATTTGTTCATCGACTCGACTTTAATCACATAAATGTTGACTCAAAAAAATCTGAAGTCATTCAACCCCTAATATATCTGTGTGTATGTAGTTGATGATATACTTTGAAAAAAGGGAATATATTAAAGGATTAGTTCACTCCAGAATTAAAAATTTCCTGATAATTTAGTCACCCCTATGTCATCCAAGATGTCCATGTCTTTCTTTTTTCAGTCGAAAAGAAATTAAGGTTTTTGAGGAAAACATTCCAGGATTTTGCTCCATATAGTGGACTTCAATGGGAACCAACAGGTTGACGGTCCGATTGCAGTTTCAACGCAGCTTCAAAGAGCTCTACACGATCCCAGCCGAGGAATGGCATAGCATTAAAGTTGACTAGTCTTATCTAGCGAAACGATCTGTCATTTTCTTAAACATTTTTTTTTTATTTTTTAAATGTATATACTTTTTAAACACAAATGCTCATCTTGCACTAGCTCTGCGATGCATTATGTAATCACCTTGGAAAGGTCACGCGTGACGTAGGTGGAAGTACCGACCCAGTGTTTACAAAGCGAACATGCAAAGACTTTACAAAAAAAGGTAAAACAACGAGTTTTTCGCCCTTCCTTTCCAACATTATTACAGGGAGTGCAGAATTATTAGGCAAGTTGTATTTTTGAGGATTAATTTTATTATTGAACAACAACCATGTTCTCAATGAACACAAAAAACTCATTAATATCAAAGCTGAATATTTTTGTATCAATATTTTAAGTAGTTTTTAGTTTTAGCTATTTTAGGGGGATATCTGTGTGTGCAGGTGACTATTACTGTGCATAATTATTAGGCAACTTAACAAAAAACAAATTTATACCCATTCCAATTATTTATTTTTACCAGTGAAACCAATATAACATCTCAACATTCACAAATATACATTTCTGACATTCAAAAACCAAACAAAAACAAATCAGTGACCAATATAGCCACCTTTCTTTGCAAGGACACTCAAAAGCCTGCCATCCATGGATTCTGTCAGTGTTTTGATCTGTTCACCATCAACATTGCGTGCAGCAGCAACCACAGCCTCCCAGACACTGTTCAGAGAGGTGTACTGTTTTCCCTCCTTGTAAATCGCACATTTGATGATGGACCACAGGTTCTCAATGGGGTTCAGATCAGGTGAACAAGGAGGCCATATCATTAGATTTTCTTCTTTTATACCCTTTCTTGCCAGCCACGCTGTGGAGTACTTGTACGCGTGTGATGGAGCATTGTCCTGCATGAAAATCATGTTTTTCTTGAAGGATGCAGACTTCTTCCTGTACCACTGCCTGAAGAAGGTGTCTTCCAGAAACTGGCAGTAGGACTGGGAGTTGAGCTTGACTCCATCCTCAACCCGAAAAGGCCCCACAAGCTCATCTTTGATGATACCAGCCCAAACCAGTACTCCACCTCCACCTTGCTGGCGTCTGAGTCGGACTGGAGCTCTCTGCCCTTTACCAATCCAGCCACGGGCCCATCCATCTGGCCCATCAAGACTCACTCTCATTTCATCAGTCCATAAAACCTTAGAAAAATCAGTCTTGAGATATTTCTTGGCCCAGTCTTGACGTTTCAGCTTGTGTGTCTTGTTCAGTGGTGGTCGACTTTCTGCCTTTCTTACCTTGGCCATGTCTCTGAGTATTGCACACCTTGTGCTTTTGGGCACTCCAGTGATGTTGCAGCTCTGAAATATGGCCAAACTGGTGGCAAGTGGCATCTTGGCAGCTGCACGCTTGACTTTTCTCAGTTCACGGGCAGTTATTTTGCGCCTTGGTTTTTCCACACGCTTCTTGCGACCCTGTTGACTATTTTGAATGAAACGCTTGATTGTTCGATGATCACGCTTCAGAAGCTTGGCTATTTTAAGACTGCTGCATCCCTCTGCAATATATCTCACTATTTTTGACTTTTCTGAGCCTGTCAAGTCCTTCTTTTGACCCATTTTGCCAAAGGAAAGGAAGTTGCCTAATAATTATGCACACCTGATATAGGGTGTTGATGTCATTAGACCACACCCCTTCTCATTACAGAGATGCACATCACCTAATATGCTTAATTGGTAGTAGGCTTTCCAGCCTATACAGCTTGGAGTAAGACAACATGCATAACGAGGATGATGTGGTCAAAATACTCATTTGCCTAATAATTCTGCACTCCCTGTATGTAATGTTAAAATACTTATCTGGGTTAGTCGAACACCTGACCCAGTAAGACTCATATCACCATACCCAGTCAGATCCATACCTGTTTTAGTTGAACACCTAATCCACCTAATTCTGCACACACACTAACCCTGTAAGACTCTGTATTACTGCAATCAGCACTTACGTACAGTAGCTGCATTAGCCATGTTTGCCAGTATTGCTGCTATGCAAAAATATTACCATGTTTACAAAGTCGAAGTTTACAATTTACAGTTCATATTTAGTGTATCTATTTTCTATGTTTTTCCAGAGTATTTATTGTCTTGTATTATTGTCTCGTATATTTACTGTCCCGAGTTACTGCACTTTATGTAGTTTTGTGTAATGTTCCGTGTTGTATCATGGTCCTGAAGAAACACCATCTCGTTCCAATGTATGCATGTTATATAGAGGAATGACAATAAAAATGCACTTGACTTGACTTGACGTAATGCGTGAAGTCGTAGATGTGCATCGCAGAGCTAGTGCAAGACGAGCATTTGTGGTTAAAAAGTATATAATTAATTATTTTTTTTTAGAAAATGACAGATCATTTCGCTAGATAAGACCCTTATTCCTTGTCTGGGATCGTGTAGAGCCCATTAAAACAATTTGGACCTTCAACCCGTTGGTTCCCATTGAAGTCCACTATATGGAGAAACATCCTGGAATGTTTTCCTCAAAAACCTCAATTTATTTTTGACTGAAGAAAGAAAGACATAAACATCTTGGATGACATGGGGGTGAGTAAACCATGGGGGTTCTGGAGTGAACAAATCCTTTCATTTTAAAAGTATATATGAATATTTATATAGTAATTATAAGATATCTAATTCATTTTGTTTATAATTAATATTCTATTATGTAATATTTAGACATATATATATATATATATATATATATATATATATATATATATATATATATATATATATATATATTCAGTATATGTGTGTGTTAAAAATATTCATTGTTTTTCATTCATAAATTATTTTTTATTAAGTCTTCTAATGCCAAAGTCTCTATCACTGCAGTTTTTGTGCTAACGTAGCAGTTTAATTTTTCCCCTGGTATTTGTTTCTCCCCAGAGTTCCCGCAGCTGAGGAGACTTTCAGATGACACGTTTTTTGGGGACAACGAGAAAGGTATTTGTGTAATTTGTTCTGTATGTCTTGATTGTTTTCATGTGTGTCAGTGTAACTGCCTCAGACTTGATTTGCTTCATTTTATCTCATTTCCTCTTATTTAAATTCTTTTCTCGTTGTTGTTGGTGAAGAGCAATTTCACACAGTACAGCACAGAGACCTTTCCAGAGGCTTTGTAAAACGCTGCCAGACAGCTTCATTCTTGACACTCCCAAATTTCTAAGCAGCCAGATGAGAGCAGAGAAAAGACAGAGTAAAGTAGAAGAGATGTTAGGGGTCAGAAGAGGGGGGAGTTTGACTTATCTGTCCATCCTGAGAGGTTGGAACGTGGTGTAGAACTCTGTTAAGTGTTTGCAGGTGTCTTCTTAGAGGATGTTTGAAACTGGTGTTTGTGTGTTTAATACATTCAGACACTACCTACTACCTAGTATTTTTTTCCCAATGGTTCATTTCTCCGGAATAAGTCAGGTTTGTGCCTTTTTTTTGGCACTTCTATTTGTCTGTTTTTGTTCTTTTTGGATCTCTGGTTGAAAGATTGGGGTTTCTGAAGCACCTGGCTACTTTCACCATCTCTGAAGATCATGCTCTTCTTTTTCAGCTGAACTTTTATTGTCCATAGTGTAATAGTTTAAAACTGTGTTGACGGATAAGGTTTGACCTTACCACCTGGTCCTTTACAAAGACAGATACCAACCATACTCTGGTTTGGGATTTAAAGTGATAGTACACCCAAAAATGAACATTCTGTCATCATTTACTCACCCTCATGTCATTTCAAACCTGTTTTTCTTTTGCAGAACACTAAAGAAGCTGTTTTTTCAGCTCTTATCTCAGATAGCTCACTCCCATCTGCTGCTCAGTTAGTAAAGACTTGTCATCTTTTCACTGTCATTAATAAATACGTGAGGAGTAAGTAGGACCTAGACACGTTGCTGACATACTGAGATGTCTTGTGCAAGTATAGAAATTGCAAAAGCATGAATAAGTGATGGAGCTTTTAGGGTGTTTGTCTTTTGAAAGGAAGTACTATCCTTAATGGATCTATAGTATCAGTTATTTGTCTTGCAGAAGCCAAAGAGACAAATTTAAATTCTAAACTTTTTTGTGGCTCTAGTATTAATACAATATTTAGAAGGGTTTTTGTAATGTGTGTATAATCCTTTTAGATATTTTTAGTGTGTGTAGAACTAGATGAACATGCAAATTTACAAGAATCGTTTACCCAAAAATGAAAATTCTCTAATTTACTTAACCTCATGTTTTTCCAAACCTGGATGATGTTTTGCCAGATTGATCAGTGAAACTAAAACAGCATTAGTTCACATAAGCATGACACATTTGAACATTTTAATGCACTTTTATGGCGTGATGTTCACACTTGACTGGTTTGGTTCAATTAAAACTAACTCTGGTGCGATTGCACTGTTAGTGTGGTTCATTCGAATAAGTGTGAACTCTGCCATTCGAACCTCTATGCACATCAAACAAGCAGATCGTCATTTGTGTGTGCAATTCCTGGTGCTGTTTTGACTCTTTTACACATCTTATAAGCTCTTCATAAGTCCTCGGCTGGTAAAAATACCACCGTATGCAAAGTGAAACAAGACTTAATGTAGCATTTTCATTTTTGGTTCTGACCAAAAGAACCAAGAGAACCTAACTAAAAGAATTAATAGACCTTTAGTATCTCCCTTTACTTTTTTCGGTGTACTGTTCCTTTAAAAACATCTTTTTTTTTATCACGTCCCCATATGACCCTTAGCACAGACTCAAAAAACAGTTGAGTGACCAACAACACTGTTTAGAATGTCAGAGTTAAAGTAAGACAATTATCCCATTGTTGCAATGGTTTGTTCCAAACCTAAATTCTCCAAGGATATGCAGACATTTTAGGCAAATGCATTTTTTTGTTTTGCTTGGTTTCAATCCATTTTAAACTCCCAACCGCAGAGTACAATTATATAAATGTCTTCCATTTTACGTTAGAGGCCATCTTCCTGAGATTGTATGTTTAAAGAAAATTATTATTTGTGAAGATTTGTAGTGATATCTTTTCAAAGCCTCTTATTAAATACTCCAATTCCAACAATCTGAGAATTTCCCAACACACTGACATCCCTGTAGTCTTCAGCCAGATCTTTTCAGTGGCACGGTAATGTCTGCTTCTTGATTCAAGTGTGATGTTTTTGGCTGTGTAGTTTGGGTCTTTTCACACAGATGTGAATGTTTGTGAATGCACACACAGAAAGTGAAATCATTGCCTTAGCCATAAAAAAGGGATAATTCCTCGGAAAAAAAAAAAAAATTCTGTCATCATCTACCACTACTCTCATTTTAAAACCTTCTTTGAGGGCTTATTATTTATTTATTTTAATTGTTTTAATCTTGTAGCTGTTCATTGAATGCTGTTTACTGATTCATGACACCCACTATCATGCTTACTTGGGTTTGAATAGCTCAGGGCGGCTTACATGAACATGTAACTTAAAATAAGTCTTTGTTTCTGTTGGTGGACAAACTCCCACTCTCTTTTCATCTTTTTTCATATATTTCTCTGTTTTCATTCTTTCCCTTTCACCGCTCCTTAATTTGCTCTCCACCCTGAGGTGTTGTAGTCAGTCTGTAGTGTTTGTAGGCCACAGGGTTTTCCAACAAGGATCTGTGCCAAAGCTGACCCATCTGCTCCACAGAGGCCGTGTTCACTGCAGACTGCCATAAAGACACTACAGCAAGCAAACATGCCCGAGGGGCTTTTATCTTTGAATATTTGTGTGAAATAACATTACTTATTCAGTCATCTCTCTTTTTTCAGTCGTTTACAGTATGAGATGAAGGCCATCTCTTCCACTGTGAATGAGTTTCAGGCTCTTTGCGATGTCTTAAAGGGCACCTATTATGCCCCTTTTTACAAGATGTAATATAAGTCTCAGGTTTTTCCCAGTTTCAGATCAAAATTCATGACAGATCATTTAATATACCATTTTGAAAATGCCAATTTCGGGGTTTGAGAAAAATGAGCTCCCCCCCCGGAGGTCAGCGCCTTCATGGCTCGTGAACACACAAATGAAAGCTGAAACATGATACATCTGTTTGGTTTTGATGACCATCTTTATTGCAGACACGCTCATGTGACATTGCAGTTCTTCATCATCATGAAATATTATCATCTGCATGCGTTTTAAAGGCTTATCACTCTCAACTTGAGCACACACCCCCGACGCATGCGCACAGACAGGCGCGTCCGTGAGTAGGCTATTAAACTAGACTATTAAACTAGTTCTCTTTCATGTGTTGTTGCGAT
Organism: Rhinogobio ventralis; assembly: GCA_039654625.1. Classification (NCBI taxonomy): domain Eukaryota; kingdom Metazoa; phylum Chordata; class Actinopteri; order Cypriniformes; family Gobionidae; genus Rhinogobio; species Rhinogobio ventralis. The sequence continues at coordinate 12,372,544 of CM077202.1, read as the reverse complement.
TCAACTGTCAAATGCACACACAAAGTTCACATGAAAACAGTTGGTTATGTCTGTGCACTTATGCAGCAAGTACAGAAATCCTGTGTGTGTATTACATCTGTGTATTAAAGTGAAAGCAGTGTAATATACAGACTACCTACTGCTATATCTGCTGTTAATATGAATCAAACAACAAAAGATAAACAGAAAATAACTCTTGACTGAATGAACTTTAGTAGCTTTATTAAGAACACATTTCTTACTTGAATGCTGCTGTTAATGCTCTGGCGAGGAGATAAACATGACGGACTGTGTACAGCTCTCTGAGGGCGGTGTCTGTGCTAATACAGCAGTGTCCATCAACACTCGTGGGCGGGGCCTGTGAAATGTGACGTCACATTCCCAGGAATCTGCAAACGGCTTGTTCTGACTTATGATTTATGGGGATTAAAAAAAAGGACTGGGTGTATTTTTACCATTATAGGGTGGTTGTGTACACACACTGACCACACACATTTATGTTCAAACACCATGTAAAAGTGACTTTTGCATAATAGGTGCCCTTTAAAGGGACAGTTCACCCAAAAGTGAAAATTGTCTTTATTTACTTGCTCATGTTTTTCTAAATTGTATGACTTTCATTTTTTTTCCATATAACACAAAATAAGATATTTATAGCAGAATGTCTAAGCTGCTTTTTGCCATGCAATGAATTTTAGTCTTTTCATCACACAAAACTATTTTATGGCTTTGGAAAACTTTAAATATGATGTACACATCATATGGACTACTTTTATAGTACTTTTATGGTCTTATTTGTCTTTTTTGCACTTTATTACACTTTATTTCAATGGCCCACTTTAGACATTCTACTAACTATAAGTAACTTTGCAACTGCATGTCAGCTATAGGGTTGGGTATCGTTTGGGGTTTTTTATGATACCGGTGCCAAATCGATACTTTTAAAACGGTAACAGTGCCTGAACCGATACTTTTTTTTTTTAAATGTAAAGAGCCACAAAACGATGGTGGATGACATTAACGAATGTTATAAATAAATATAAATAAATACAAAACACAACAAATTTACTTAACAAATTCTAACCCAACTACAATAGGCCTAATTTAACACTAAATAACAGTTACAGTACTAATAACAGCAAAGTTGTCAGTATTCTTGGTATGCTTTATTTATATTTTTTTGCAGAAATATGACCATATTGCCTTCTCTGGCTAAATATTTTAGAGCGCATCACCTTATTATTTCCATGGCGACGCGTCATGCTTCTCACGTGACACACCACAGCCACAATAGTGCTGTATGACAGATGTATCTCTTTTATTTCGTTTTTTTTTTCTTTCTTTTTTTTATTAAAAATATTCACAAACTTGTTAACTATATCATGAACTATCTGATATTCCGATTTTCAAATATGTGTAAGTGAATGTGTGTTGTCATTTAAAACCCTTTATAATGATCATGTTAGTTGATCTATAATGCGCGATGGGCGCCGCCATGTTAGTTTGCGCCGCAATTCAGAGAATCGGATCTGTCGGATTTACGTCACGTAAATTCATTCGTCACGAAATACATGAAAGTAAGTGACCGGTGAACTGTGAGAAGAATAGAGTAAATTATATAGTTAACTATACAATGTGTATCTGATAAATAAGACACGTAGTCAAATTATAACTAAAATAATTATTATTGCCGCTTTCATAGACATCAGTGTATTTAACAAACTATAAATGTGTTTTTTGCTAGTATGTGCATTTGAATGCCTGAAACCTAAAATAAACATTATGTGGTTGAAAACACTGAATAGCTGTGATATGTGACAAGCGCTGAGCGCGAAAGAAATCTGAAATCTGGCACTGAAATCTGCGTTCTGATTCGGTCTGGTTATATAGACCGGGTTTTGGTACCCAACCCTAGTCAGCTAGCTGTCATTAGAGTATTAGTAGACTGTCTGCTTTATATCTGCTAACACTTTATTTTCCCCCCCAACAGACATTCTACTGACAATAAGTAACTTTGCAAGTACATGTCAACTTAACAAACCCGAATCCAAACACCCAACCCTAACCTAACAGTCTACTAAAGTCTACTAATACTCTAATGAGAGTCAGTTGACATGTAGTTACAAAGTTACTTATAATTAGTGAAATGTCTAAAGTGGACTGTCGAAATAAAGTGTAACCTTTTTTGTGGAGCTTCACAGTCACATCCTAGAAAAAGAAAGTCATGCAGGTTTGGAAAGATAGTATATGATGATGTAATATTCATTTGTGGATAAACAGACCCTTTAATTAGCATGTTGCCACATTTCTGACTATGCTTGTGCTGATTGGCTTTTTATTTGTGTTTTGTTCAGATTATTTTGCCAGTGCTGGCAGCAGACAAAAGGCAAATCACAGTCCAAATTATGACGAGTCCATATTTTCCATGTGGAAGTGCATCACCTCATGGTCTTGTTATAAGAGTCGATCCATATCAAATGTTTAGATCATGGGTTTTTTTCTTGTTATTATATCCAGGTTATGATTCAAGCGTGGGGTGTGAAGTGGCCTTTATTAATCATCTATTGAATGAATCTGATTGTGTCAGTTTGCTTTGAACTCACTCCAGTAAAACCATGTGCTGGCTGTTTAGTCTGTCCAAGGCAATCAAGCTCAATATTTGTGGGAGGGAAATTATGGGAGAGGCTCATTGTAAAAAATCTCTTTAGGTCTCCTAGTAAATGTTCCGCAGTTCAAATGATGTCTTGTGGATCAAAGCATACTAGAGGATATTTTTAAAGGAGACATATCATGGAAAACATTACTTTCCTTGCTCTTTTGAAAGAAAAGAATTTGATTTACTATATGGATGTATTTCAACATACTCCCGAGTCCCTCTCCAACCTCTACACATTTTCTATTGATACTAAGCTACAAAAATGGCCAAGAACAAAGAGAATAATATATTATGTTAAATCATACATTAAAAAATATACCTGTATTTCAGCCTTTGGCGTTATATATTCTTATATTGTTATATAATATAATTTATAGTTATTTTCATTTCTCTATATGTCATACATATAATAGTCAAGAGGCTGGTAAAGATATATTTGATAGATAAATAAAAAATAAAATATTTAAAAATAATATATATCTGATATGTTTTTGTCAGTTGGTTGCTGTCAAGAGTATGACGAAGAAGATAACAAATTAAAATATACTTTAATAGTTAATCCACAAGCAAACACAGATGAAGGTGGGCAAAGTAACACAACCATGATACACTATATTGCCAAAAGTATTTATTTATATTCCAAATCATTGAATTCAAGTGTTTCAATCACTTCCATGGCCAAAGGTGTATAAAAACAAGCACCTAGGCATGCAGACTGCTTCTACAATCATTTGTGAAATAATGGGACGCTCTCAGGAGCTCAGTGAATTCAAACATGGTACCGTGATAGGTTTCCACCTGTGCAATAAGTCCATTTGTGAAATTTCCTCACTACTAAATATTCTACGGTCAACTGTTAGTGGTATTATAACAAAGTTGAAGCAATTGGGAACAACAGCAACTCAGCCACAAAGTGTAGGCCATGTAAAATCACAGAGCGGGGTCAGCGCATGCTGAGGCGCACAGTGCGCAGAAGTCGCCAATTATCTGCAGAGTCAATAGCTACAGAGCTCCAAACTTCGTGTGGCCTTCAGATTAGCTCAAGAACAGTGCGTAGAGAGCTTCATGGAATGAGTTTCCATGGCCAAGCACCAAGTGCAATGCAAAGCGTCAGATGCAGTGTTGTAAAGCACGCCGCCACTGGACTCTAGAGCAGTGGAGACATGTTCTCTGGAGTGACGAATCACGCTTCTCTGTCTAGCAATCCGATGGACGAGTCTGGGTTTGGCGGTTGCCAGGAGAACGGTACTTGCCTGACTGCATTGTGCCAAGTGTAAAGTTTGGTGGAGGGGGCATTATGGGTGTGGGGTTGTTTTTCAGGGGTTGGGCTTAGCTAACACATTTTTATAATACACACACTCACATATATAGGATAATCAGTCTTTTTTTTTGCCTTTTTTTTTGGTTTAAGTCAGATGCTATTATAACGTGCTTTCACATACTTGCAACACAAAGAGGGATTGTGAAAGTAGTCTTATATGGAAACTTAATACATTTAAATCATTGTGAATATATCAATATACTGTAAACTCTAAACCAGGGGTGTCCAATCCTGCTCCTGGAGGGCCACTGTCCTGCAGAGTTTAGCTCCAACCCCAATTAAACACACCTGTACCAGCTAATCAAGGTCTTATTAGGCATGCTAGAAACTTCCAGACAGGTGTGTTGAGGCAAGTTGGAGCTAAACTCTGCAGGACAGTGGCCCTCCAGGACCGACTTTGGACACCCCTGCTCTAAACCCAAATAAGTTGGCAAAACTCAAAAACTTTGAGGTAATCAGTTACATCAAAATTTGTAAGTTAAGAAATTCAAAGTTTAAGCAGAACTGGCAGATTTTTATTTTGTATTCATACATTGAAATTACTCGTTACTTGAAATATTTGAGTAAGCTTATTCATACATTTAACTTAAAATTATCATGTTATTTCTTAATAGACTTAATAAAACGTAAATATTTTAGCAGTGGAAACTTGGCTAGCTTTAACAAGCTAAATCAGTAAATGCTAACTTGCTAATTGATAACACGTTTTGATAGCATTAGCATAGCATAGCAATTGCTTAATGAGCACATTTAACATACACTCACCTAAAGGATTATTAGGAACACCATACTAATACTGTGTTTGACCCCCTTTCGCCTTCAGAACTGCCTTAATTCTACGTGGCATTGATTCAACAAGGTACTGAAAGCATTCTTTAGAAATGTTGGCCCATATTGATAGGATAGCATCTTGCAGTTGATGGAGATTTGTGGGATGCACATCCAGGGCACGAAGCTCCCGTTCCACCACATCCCAAAGATGCTCTATTGGGTTGAGATCTGGTGACTGTGGGGGCCATTTTAGTACAGTGAACTCATTGTCATGTTCAAGAAACCAATTTGAAATGATTCGAGCTTTGTGACATGGTGCATTATCCTGCTGGAAGTAGCCATCAGAGGATGGGTACATGGTGGTCATAAAGGGATGGACATGGTCAGAAACAATGCTCAGGTAGGCCGTGGCATTTAAACGATGCCCAATTGGCACTAAGGGGCCTAAAGTGTGCCAAGAAAACATCCCCCACACCATTACACCACCACCACCAGCCTGCACAGTGGTAACAAGGCATGATGGATCCATGTCCTCATTCTGTTTACGCTAAATTCTGACTCTACCATCTGAATATCTCAAAAAAAATGGAGACTCATCAGACCAGGCAACATTTTTCCAGTCTTCAACTGTCCAATTTTGGTGAGCTTGTGCAAATTGTAGCCTCTTTTTCCTATTTGTAGTGGAGATGAGTGATACCCGGTGGGGTCTTCTGCTGTTGTAGCCCATCCGCCTCAAGGTTGTGCGTGTTGTGGCTTCACAAATGCTTTGCTGCATACCTCGGTTGTGACGAGTGGTTATTTCAGTCAAAGTTGCTCTTCTATCAGCTTGAATCAGTCGGCCCATTCTCCTCTGACCTCTAGCATCAACAAGGCATTTTCGCCCACAGGACTGCCGCATACTGGATGTTTTTCCCTTTTCACACCATTCTTTGTAAACTCTAGAAATGGTTGTGCGTGAAAATCCCAGTAACTGAGCAGATTGTGAAATACTCAGACCGGCCCGTCTGGCACCAACAACCATGCCACGCTCAAAATTGCTTAAATCACCTTTCTTTCCCATTCTGACATTCAGTTTGGAGTTCAGGAGATTGTCTTGACCAGGACCACACCCCTAAATGCATTGAAGCAACTGCCATGTGATTGGTTGATTAGATAATTGCATTAATGAGAAATTGAACAGGTGTTCCTAATAATCCTTTAGGTGAGTGTATATCCCCCCCCCCCCCCCATAACAGAAACTCTTCTAAATTATTATAAGAAAACATTAAACACTACTAAATCTCCCACTTAACATTAATCTAGCACAAAAAACATATAACACTCATTTTAGCATTTACTTTCCTTTTCGAGTGTCATGGCAAAACATGCTGGGAAATAGAAATCAAAGCCTATTTCAGTTAAATTTAAGTTTGTCTAAGTTAAAAGAAACAAGTTCATAAAAGTCAAAACATTGAAACAATTCAGATTACTTAAAATGTGTCAGTTTTGTGAACTCAAAAGAAAAAGAAAGTTGTAAATACTCATAAAAGTTCATTTGATTTAACTAATTTGTTTAATTTAAGTTTACCCTACTCAAACTACTTAATTATTTTGAGCATTAGGGTTTACAGTGGGTATATTTACAAATAAATTTTATAGGAACAGCAGTGCAAGAAAACTTGACTAGCAGTATAAGAACAAAAATAAAACTTGTGTAGAATACATTTTGAACACATCTCTACAGCTTCATTTTCCCTCACCAGTGACAGTTCCTTAACAGCTTGAGAAAACACACAGGAAAGAGCATCTTTCTCTGTTGTGTGTGTGAGTGAGTGAATCGGAGCTCCCCGCTGATCTCCATCAGTGTGTGCCCAGCGGTCCCGTGAGGCTCTCTGTTCACTCACACTTCCTCTCCTGCACGCCCCATTGATCTGGGTAAATGCCCACCCAGTCTCTGCCTGCTGCCCCCCAAAATGCAGAGGAAATGACTGATGAGTGTTTGCTCGTGTGTGTGTAAATATGTCACCGCCAGGCCAGTGTGTCGGTTATAAAAGATGTCCTAATAAGCAGCTGATGTCCTCACAGTCCTATTATGTGTGCCATTAACTGGAGGCCTTCATTATTTGACTTAATTGCATTGAAATGTCAGAATTTTTGCAAATGGAGCATTTGGATTGTGTTCTCATAGGATGCAAGTGTTCATAAAGGCTGAAATTATAGGCTTTAATATAGCATACAGTCGAACCAAAAATTACTCAGACACCAGATTTTAGATTTTTTACTGGTGGGTGGAGGACACATTTGTGTGAGTGAGGATAGCAAAATAAAATAAACTGATATATTATACCCAAAAATTCTTCATACAGTGGACTACCAGAAAATTACTTGCTTGGTCATTGGTTGACCTAAATTGGTATTTTCTAATTGTGTACTTAAATTTAACAGCTGACAGCTGATTGGTTGATTGTAATCCATTACATACCTTTCTATCAAAGTTATCTGACATTATCAAGATGAATTTGTTCTGACACAGTTTAACTCTGAGATCTTGTCATATTTTATTACCATTATCTGAACTATAGCGAATAAACTGTGATGATGTGAGAAATGTTGAATACAGTTGTGCTGCGTCATATTTTGCTGCAAACTGACGCATTTTTTCAGGATTCTTTGATGAATAGAAAGTTAAAAAACCAGCATTATTTTTATTTTATTTTTTTTATATTTTACAGCTTTTGTAATATTATAAATATCTTTCCTGCCACTTTTGATCAATTTAATGCATCCTTGCTGAATAAAAGTATTAAATAAAATAAAATCTTTATGACCACAAATCATTTCTTCAATTGATATCTTGTTTATATGATGTGTATGATGTTTTGCCACTATTCAAATGTTGGTTCCATCTGTTTTCCCACAGGTGAAGACCTTTTTCTGCACACAGAAGGAGGAGGAAGTGATGTCAGAGTGATGGCAGTGAGGCTGCCCTCTGTCAAACAGGATCAGGAGTCTGTCAGCCTCAGCTCTGTTGAAGGAGACACAGACTTATCTGCTAATGATGTGTTTTAACAGCGACAACCCTTTCAAACCTCTCTGACAGGAAACTGCTTAGTGCCTGAAAGGAAGGAGATGTTCTTGATCATCTAAATTATTAACATTACAGAAGCTCATAGTTGGATGACAGTCAGTGCAAGAGATATAATGAACTTCCTCATGTCTCTTGCATCACTGTTAAATAAAACCATATGTACTGTAATTGTAAATTTTTATACAAATAAATTTTAAACAAAACATTTTTCACAGTTTTAACCTATTTCACCCCAGGTTGACTTCAGTTGTCGGGCTGATTCTGTCCAAACAGGGCTGTTCTCTGTCATGGTAATGGCAGCGCAGTGCATTACTTCATGAGAGAGGGTTTTCACATCATTAGTCTCAGACTGCTGTTTCTCCCATTACAGGGGGAGATAGAGAGAGATAGCCGCTATCAGATGCTGCTTTGCAGTGTCCTGCACTGATGATGCCTGTCTAATAAGCATCCTGTTTCCTTTTCAGCACTCAAGACATGATAAAGTCTGGGAGAAAGAGTGGAAACCATAAAGTCTGGTCCATTTTACTGCACATTCTGGCCTAGAGTCAACCACAATTTTGGCTAATAATAGACCAATATTCACTAGTGCTAGACTTGCAGAAGATATCAAAAACTTTTTATTAGCAACGTTTCGGTCTCATGATGACCTTCATCAGGCATATACCTGAAAAGAAATGATTGGAGAATGTATAGACTGTAATCAGAATTTCTGTCCTTCCAAAAGTAATAAGTACCAGTTATTTCATAGCCATTACTCTGAAAACAAAGTAGAAGTGCTTGTATTTTAGTCAAAGCGCTTCTATTAATACAAAATTATGTGCTATTTTTAGCTGTATAGTGCTTTAATCATCCTTTCATTAGTGGGACTATATTTCAACGCAGATAAACAGCTGGTTATGGTGCCGTTTGCTCCATGTAAACCGCGACTTTCTGGTTTATTCATGCACTGTGTGAAAGTTACAGGGTTTACCAGCTTTTATATGATCCTGACTTGGGAAAACTTTGCACAGACAAGTAGCCATTTTATTACACTAGTCTCATGTTAACACCTATAATGTTGAAGTTTTGTGTCAATATTAATGTTTATTTTGGTGCAGTACCCTGTTTGACACCCATTGAAAGTATTTTAGTGTCCTTGTTACACGTTACATGTAATTACTGTAGTAATAACTAGAAGTTATAAATAATTACATGCAACTTACCCTAAACAAAGCCCTAACCCTATAGTTACTAATATGTAGTTAATTATTATTACTCAGTACGTAAATGTATAATTACACAGTAATAGGGACAATGTTAGGGTAACGCATTACAAGTAACGAGAGTTATGTAATCAGATTACTTTTTTCAAGTAACTTGTAAAGTAATGCATTACTTTTTCAAATAAGTAACGCAAGTTACTTTGTTTTCCCATGTATTGACTGACAGCTCTCCTATCTCCATGTTGAGAGAAATCGAGAGTAAGTGCCGAGGCGTCGTGTGCACTGTGTAAACATGATGGATACTGTAGTTCTAGACTAAACATGAACATGCATTTACTCATTTCACTTGCACAAAAATAGATTCAGTATTCCTCAAAATGACAAACAAGCAAGCTCAGCCCAGATTAGAAACAGTAACAAAAGTAATGCAATGCATTTTTCTGCAATGCAATGCAAGTCTTAAAAATGCTATATTGTAATGCATTACTTTTAAAAGTAAAACACTGAATACAAACAACTTAAAGTAAAGTTTAACCTTTTTTGTTTTTGTTTTACAAATGCAGGGACATGCTTGTTTTCAATGATAATCAACAGTGACTAACTAGCAACTATAGTTCTTTTCTCAGAAGTGTTCAGCGTATAAGCCTACTAGTACCTACCAATCAAAATTGAGCCAATCAAATTGGAGCTTAATATTTTTAGAAATCCATTGCAATTTTTGTCTACAGTATGCATCAGACAGACAGTATGTGGTCTGTGAGCATATCATCTGAGACTTTAATGGAAGCATCTAGATGCATTCTGACCTTGGCGCAGGAACTCCCAGCAGATTGTGTTCAAGAATAAAATAATAACTGAGAGTATTGTTGTTTTCAGTGTCAGAGCACTAAGGCACCAAATTTGCTCTGGTTTATCTGCAGGTATAAGAAGAACAGAGTGAAATCTATATATAAAGCGCTCATCTGGGAAAATGTTAGGCTTTCACAGCTGTAGAGCAGCCAATGGAGCGATAAGTGTGGATGATAAGAGCAGCCAGAGCAGGTCTGGAAATGAAGAAGCTAATGGTGTGATGTGATGCTGACCAGAGACACAACCAACTCACAATGATACACAGCTACTGGCATGCTGTCCATTAAAAACAATGGATTTAAATAGGCAAATGCTTAAGAGTCCATGATTGGATCCTTATTGCAGTCATTTTTATGTTTCTATGATGTTATTTCCATCAAGAGGTGCATCAGTTTTTGGTCAAGATCTTGTATTGACAATGCAAGTCCAGCACTCTGTAAAGTCTCCTCCAGCACATCCCAAAGACTTTCAATGAATATATATACAGGTATATACATCGATCAGGCATAATATAACTGACAGGTGAAGTGAATAACACTGATTATCTCTTCATCATGGCACCTGTTAGTGGGTGGGATATATTAGGCAGCAAGTGAACTTTTTGGCCTCAAAGTTGATGTTAAAAGTAGGAAAAAAGGGCAAGCTTAAGGATTTGAGCGAGTTTGACAAGGGCCAAATTGTGATGCCTAGACGACTGGGTCAGAGCATCTTCAAAACTGCAGCTCTTGTGGGGTGTTCCCGGTCTGCAGTGGTCAGTATCTATCAAAAGTGGTCCAAGGAAGGAACAGTGGTGAACCGGCGACAGGGTCAAGGCTCATTGATGCACCTGGGGAGCGAAGGCTGGCCCGTGTGTTCCGATCAAACAGACGAGCTACTGTAGCTCAAATTGCTCAAGAAGTTAATGCTGGTTCTGATAGAAAAGTCTCAGAATACACAGTGCATCTCAGTTTGTTGCGTATGGGGCTGCATAGCCGCAGACCAGTCAGGGTGCCCATGCTGACTCCTGTCCACCGCCGAAAGCGTCAACAGTGAGCATCAGAACTGGACCACGGAGCAATGGAAGAAGGTGGCCTAGTCTGATGAATCACTTTTTCTTTTACATCACGTGGATGGCCGGGTGTGTGGGATGTGCTGAACAAACAAGTCCGATCCATGGAGGCCCCACCTTGCAACTTACAGGACTTAAAGGATCTGTTGCTAACATCTTGGTGCCAGATACCACAGCTCACCTTCAGGGGTCTAGTGGAGTCCATGCCTCGACGGGTCAGGGCTGTTTTGGCAGCAAAAGGGGGACCAGCACAATATTAGATTTGGTTTATATACACACGTGTGTGTGTGTGTGTGTGTGTGTGTGTGTAATTTCTGCCTCTAAATCCTCTAAATCAACTTGTAATTGGCATCTAGTTATGGAATTTTTTTATTTTTATGTTTTTGTAAAAAAATTATTGGTATAAGGCAAAAAAAGATTAAAATTAAAGGTCAATCGAGTGCATTGTGCAATAGAGGATTAAGTGCAATGTGCTCTTTTATACACTGCGTTTAGGAGTATTATGGTAGTATGCTATTCTAAACATAGCCAGTGCTTTATTTTTGCTTTGCACGAACACAGAATAAAAGAAAATCGGTTTACTTATTAGCTTATGAAATGAGTTTAAAGATTAAATAAAATTTCAGACAAGGTTGGTAAGTGATTCTATCACACCAGTCTTGTGCTAACACAAGTGATGGCCAAGTACTGTGGTTATACTTTTGTGATAGTTAAAATATTTAACATTTATTTGCAGTTCTGTACGCTGAGACAAGTTGAAATGAATGCCTGTGGTAATCAACATTTTGCCAACTGTATGTTATTGCTCTTCATGTGATTTAATCATCTTCTCCTTTCCATTGGGTGCATGATATGTAACTTCTGTACTAACTATATAAGCAGCTGTGTGTGTCCAAGCACTAAGTGATCATCCTCATCATATTGAATTTGAGAGCTGAGGTCAGTTTGATTGGATTATAATGAATATGCAAGAGAACCACAAGGAGAGCTGGGCTAAATTGCAGAGAAAAAGAACGCTGGCCTTGAATCACTCAAACTTTCTTAAAGTGCTTTCTAAAGATTAGGTTTGTGGGCCAAGCTTTGCAGTCAGCTCATATCAGTCTCCCACCCTAAAAAAATCCTCTTAAAGCCCCCGTTAGCCAGCTGTTTATAAAAGCCAGATGTGTCAGGCAGGAACCCGCAGGAAATTAACCATGACATTGTCCACTCTTCTTTTAAAATGTCCTGTAGAACAGAAAAACCTCACGTAAAAACCTTCCCCCATCTCTACATCTATCAGGCGACTGTTTCCATTGGAGACTGGTACTTAAACCTTTAGGGAATTGGCACACGACGGAGTGTCTGTTTTGTTTGGAATGTCATTAGCTGGTAGAATTCTAGTGTGAGTTGTGATTGGAAGAAGCCGAATAAAGGTGACACTTTGTGCATTTATTCATAGTGACTTTAGATTGATGATGCTTTCGGGAAAACTCTTGGATTGTTTGCATTTTTCCCAACTATTCCATCTGGAAGGAAATGATTTCTTGAGGAGCACATGCAAAACTATTAGAGGGATGATCTACTGACAGTGATTTGCAGCAACCAATAGGTTATGATTTGAGACAGCAAGAGCGACAGGTTAACTTTATGCTAATGCGCAGTATTTTAATTGGATGATTACCATTAGGAGTGCAGAATGAAGCTCATGTGATCTGCCTCCTGATACAGTTTCGAATTGAATCAGCCCTTTAGAGAGCATTTTATTGTGCTCATTAAGGATTCAGAGCTCCAGTGTGGTTCTGCAAAGCATTTATTAGGAAATTATGAGGGTAGGGTAATAAAATAGATTACAGATACGCACATATATCAAGGCTCTTTTATGATAGCAGCCATTTTAAGCCTCTAATGTGTGTGTTTTATGTGTGGTGATGAAGAACAGCTAATTGATTCTTCTGAGATACTACTAAGACATGCATATTTATGAAGCCAGCTTTGGGATTTCATGACTTCCAAGATCCCAAGAAAGGTTTTCTTTCCCATGTTGGTGTAACCCTAACAAACGGGATAGTGATTGGACATATTGTTAATTTTGGAATATTTTTTTCTTTTTATATTAGCCTCAGATGGCACAGTGAACACTCTTGGTATTCATAATTTAGGTTTACTGTTTACTGTTGTTTACTGTTGTCAACATTTTTGATTTGCGTTGCTAGAAGAGAAAGACATATAAAGGTCAAAAGTTTGGAATAATTAAGATTGTTTAATGTTTTTGAAAGAAATCTCTTAAGCTTATTGGCTGCATTTATTTTAACAACAATACAGTAAAAACAGAAATATTATGAAATATTATTACCATTTAAAATAACTACTTTCTATTGGAATATATTTTAAAATGTACATCCTTCAGAAATCATTATAATATGCTGATTTGGTGCTTAATTATTATCAAAGTTGAAAAGTTGCTTAATATTTTTGTGGAAACAGTCATGCTTCTTTCAGAATTTGAATGAATGTGTTGTGTATATATAATATTTCATCTGTTAATCTGCTAAAAATCATTTTATCAACTTTTTCGAAGTACATTAGCATATTTCCTCAAATATGAACTAAAATGTACTGAATGCCACAAAACTCCTATTTCACAGGGCATTTTAATGTTAATGTTTCAAAGTTGGTAAGAGGAAGGGTGTTATGCCACATATCTGGATGGAAGTAGGACATTTACTGATTATCTGACTTGGTGACATTGACCAGCTTTGGTAAAGATTTCTTCCTGTATTCCACTACAAGAGTGACGTTGAGTAATGATGTTTGGGGTCATGATAAGAAGCACAAAGAACTTCCTTACCCTCTCAGACCAGAGAGTTTTAAAAGATAAATGACTTTCTTGGAAGATTTAGGCCAGTTCAGTGTGCCATCGCTTTGTTGTTGTCCCTCAGGTGATGAATTACTGCAGTTAAGCTTCATGATGGTGGGGATTGTACCCGAGTGACCCTCAGTCCTGAACACCTGCCAAACAGATCACTCCCTCGTGTCAGACCTTGAAGCCTCCACCTGCTGAGACACTCACCAGTGTCATTTCTACCTATATCTGTCTCCACACAGTTTCAGCCAATCTCATGTTAATCTTGAGTACCTACAGAGTAGTATTGCATCCTTCGTATCTCAAAAAAGTCTTTAGTGTTATCATATTTATAAAAGAATGATAAGCTGTACCGACTCTTTCCGAAAACAGGTGGAGGCGTGCAGTGGGCGGAGCTAAAGAGACACACACACACAACTATGACAAACACGCGCACACACAATACATTCGTGGCATTATCCCTCCCTGGATAACTTTCTATTCACTATACGTTCGTGTTGTTGACATTATATGCACTTGCGTGCCAATTGCCAACAAAACACAGACGTTTGATATTTGGGAAGCTGAACAACCAGAAACACAATTCTTTAGTGACATTGTTGATGTTGTGGTCTAAAAACAAAGCGCTGTCCAGCTATCGTAACCCGAACGAAGCTCGTTGATGGGCGTGCTCTCGCTCTCACACACGCTCATCCATGCCCATACAAGGGATTCCACCCTTTATGACGTCATACAGGGCCATACTCTTGTTCGAATCCTGAAGGAGTGTATTTGGCACAGAAATACTCTGTCATACGTCCAACTAATTTTTTTACATTTTGGACATGTTTAGCATGAGAATCCAACTTTAAGTGTAAATAAGTCAGAATGCAAGAGAAATGTCGGAGGAGCTTGAGGAGCGAGACCCCATGACATCAGTCCGACATAACGCCGATCGTGACTGACTGAATGGGAACTTGAAAAAAATGATTGAACAATGAGGTTCAATTTGTTAATATTATTAGTTAATGTATTATGTATCATGAACTAACAATGGACAATTTTTACAATAATCATTAATCTAAATTAATGTTACATTAACTTTAATTAACAATGAAAACAGCATATATATATACGATATATATACACTGCCGTTCAAAAGTTGGGTCTGTAAGATTTTTTTAGAAAAGATTCTGTTTCAAATAAATGCTGTACTTTGAACTTTCTATTCATCAAAGAATCCTGAAAAAAATTGTACACAACAATGATAAAAATCATCATATTAGAATGATTTCTGAAGGAAAATGTGACACTGGAGACTGGAGTAATGATGCTGAAAATTCAGCTTTTTGGATTTAATAAATGCAGGCTTGGTGAGCATAAGAGACTTTTTTCAAAAACATTAAAACAGTCTTACAGATCACTAACAGTGTGTGTATATATATGTGTGTGTGTGTATGTATATGTACATATGCATATATATAAACAGACACACACAGATTTGTGCATCATCTTATACAGCTTAAGTATGTACAATGGGGAGTTGAGCTTATTTAATAAGACTATTAACTTCTCATAGTCAAATATTAAAAGTTTGTTTGGAGACACTGCAGATTTTTTGGCCCGTGCTGGAGTGTTGCGCCACTGGGCTGAATGCTTGTTAATTGGTGTTTGGGAGGGGTTTGATTATCTTGCTCTGGGATTTTGATGGAGCCTCAATGGATAAGAGAACCGCAGGGGAGGATGGGTGCTGGACACTGGCCAAGTGATTTTCCATCAGGCTCCATGTGAAGACGCTCTTAGACATCTATCCTCGTTTGTTGTTGCTCTCTGACCACAAATAAGAATACAGTGTTTGCTAATGTCTCCTAGCTTGGCCTGAGATTAATTATGCAGTGTAAGGTTTGGCGTCCAATGGAGGGATACAGATGGAAGCTGTCTGTGTGTGTTTATGGAAATCAGGCTGCGTTCACACTGCCAGATCAGATGATGGATGGACATACAGTTTCCTTGGCACAGATTGAGTCTAGGATATCTGCATTGTTCCAGCCATAGAAATATGAGCGAGTTAGAAAGCATTGATTTGTGTGAAGAGGGGTATGAGGGCACATCCATCAAGAAGAAAAAGAATGGGAGCGAGAACGGTATTGTTTTGCATATATGACCTCGCTGTGATGATGCTCCATTATCAATTATGCAGTCACGAGTGGTTTGGACATGTAAACCAATGCCTTCTGGGAGTTTGACTCAGCTGATTTGCAAACAGGATTGATTTTTAATCCTTCTCAGCTGAAATGCTTTGTAAGATGTGCAAAGGCGTATATGTATAGTGTTCGCTAGTCATTTGTACACTATAGCATAAAATCATCATGCAAGTGTTCGATCAAAGGCACCAATGTCATTTTATTTTGTGTGAGGTAAAGGCTGAGGGAAGCAGATGTCTTATATTTGCTTTGAGCGCAGCCGCTGACCCTCAGCAATATCCTCAGAGCCAGAGATGGCAGGCATGCTGAGAGGACAGGAAGTAGAACAGCTTTTATCCTCCACCGCCGTACCAAAGAAACACAGCTGTTTCAGCAGCTGTGCAGAGAAAGAGAAGTGGGCATCACAATGCACTTCTGTATGTCAGTGTGACTAGAGAATAGAATAGAGTGGTTGCTAAGGTGCTCAGTGTGTTTTTAGTCTGTTGCTATGCTGGTTCAAGCCCTACTTCAATATTTATAGCTCACAATTTAATTTATCTGTTCGTATAATTTGTCCTACCAAACACCGCTTGATTAAACTGAATTGAATTAATTTTATTCCATTTAATTTTTTATATTTTTTAACTAAACTGAATTAAATACATCTATATCTTGCTGGCACACCTTTAATCTTTTTATATTATATTTTATTTTAACTAGTGCTGTTAAATCGATGAATCGCATCTAACATAAAAATTTGTAAATATACTGTATATATACTGTATCCATGTATCTATCTATCTATTTATCCATTTATCTATGTGTATATATATATATATATATACATATATATACATATATATATATATAATTTCTGTCAAATCGATTAATCGCATTCAAGTTTGTGTTTATATAATATATGTGTATACATATATTATTATATTTATATGTAATGTGTTGTGTGTATGTATATATACACACACACACACACATATATACATATATATATATATATATATATATATATATATATATATATATATATATATATATATATATATATATATCTGTGTGTGTATATATATAGACTTTTATGTTAGATGCAATTAATTGATTTGAATAGTATCAGCATTTTTATTCCCATACATCTTGATTGTCAACATCTTGCCGACACACCTTTAAATATTTTATTTTATTATATTTTTTTAATTATTATTATTATTTTAACTGAACTGAATCAAATGTATATTTATTTCCTAACATCTCTTATCGTCAATGTCTTGCTGACACACTTTTAAATATTTTATTTATTTTATTTGAATTGAATCAAATGTATCTTTTTTCCTGAACATCTTTATTGTCAATATCTTGCCGACACACTTTTAAAATTTGCTTTAAAACTCAGTATGACAGTCTTGACATGGTGTTTAGTCAGTAAAGTCTTTGTTCAACAGAAAAGCAGATGAGTCACTTGCATGAAGATGAGAGCCGTTGTGGACGACTACTCTGTGTCTAAGACAGTTAGATTGATGCTGGTGCAGGAGTGTGTATATGCCTGAGAGGGCATATATTATTCAGCACTGCTGACAGCTAAAGATTCTTACAGGTGAAGCCAGAAAAACAAAGGCAGTGTCTATTTCTAATACCTTCCCAGAATACCTGCTGTTTTCGGCTGCTTTCTTACAGTGGGATAACAGTGTGTTTGAGCTGCGCCTCAGGCAGTGTGCCAAAACTAGACAGAATAAATCCCCTGCATATGTGCCCGCTGGGTCCGAACTGGATGCTAATTATCATGAATTGGGTTTTTTGCATTCACCAGCCTATATGAATGCAAATGTAGTGCTTTAAGAAGAACAAATTGTTCACATTTCTGCTTGTTTTATTTGTCTATGTTGTGGTCCGAGGACTGGAATGTGTTTCCAAGAAACGCAGTTATTATTTGTTCTATTTCCAATCTTACAGATATTTTCCGCTTCTGAAAGCCATGTCCTCATGACCTGCATGAAATTTGTGTTTTGGTTACACAGATTTAAGGTGTATTAGTTCCAGGTGACCTTTGTGAAATGTGTCAGACAAAATATACACATGAAGACGGAGACTGTGATGGAAAGAGACTGGAGATGGATATTGATTATATGTGTGTTCAGGAATAAAGATGCTCACCATGAAACATATTCCAGAGGAGGATTTGTCCTGGATAGATAGAGGTACTGTGAAAACTGACTGTAGTCAATTAAACTGCTCTATTCCCTTCTCCTTTCCATCTTCCTTAGGCTGAGTGTCCAAAATAGAATTAATGTCGAATGCTTTGCGGTCTCTAGGTACACTTAAAATGTTTCTCTCTGATTTTCCATCTCTCTCTCCCTTCCTGCCTCTCTCCGGGAACAATACTCTTTCAATGCTTTATTTTCAGTGCTTTGATTAATGGTTTAAAACACAGGACTGAAGGGGAGAGTCTTAAAACTTTCATGGGATATGGGTTGATTATTGAAAGCTCTCTAAACAATGGAAACACCCACCACAGATTTTGATGTAGATCTTAAGAGTCGGACGGCTGGGTTTTGAAGATTGCGGTACCTCACCCCAGACCCCTGTAAAATATTTACTGCATAAAAAAATATGCGACCCTTGTTGAAGTGATTTCTGTAGAATGAAATCTGAAATCATTTGGCGCTAGTAGAATGGTCTTGGTGGCATATCTGTTTCTCATTTGGCTCCAGACTTTCCCAGCAATGTTTCTACTGGTGAAATAGCTATAGCTAATGCCATGAGCAAAGTAGAAAATTATGTGAGCAGTTCTTGCCTGTACAAAACTCACTCCCAAAATGCTATTACATTCCTGTAAATCAACAGTATTGCATGACGCTAGTAATAATAAGGCCATGGATTTGATTCCCAGGGAATGCATCAAAGCGTGAAAATCATCAATATTCAGGTCTATCATTAATATATAGGATCATGCACAAAGTGAAATTCAAGGTACCATATTATTTATTTATTCATTTATTTTAGGGATGCACCAATACCAGTATCGGTATCGGCCCAATACTGCGCTTGTGTACTCGTACTCATTAAAATGCTCTGATACCATGCAGCGTGTACAGTACAGTGCTTGTGACAAAGAAACAGAGCAAACAGAGAGCAGAATGGATATATCAGAGAAGGATGTCTATGAAGTAAGAATGTTTAACAAATGAAATATTTACGCCTATATAGCTGGTGTGCGCGAGCTAATAAACGAAACGCGGAGTGGATTGAGCGTGCGTCAGCACGGATGCGCAAGCTTGTCGAGCGCACATCGCTTTTTCACAGTCATCTCTAGAAAGTTTGTACTTCGGTCGGATATGTCAATAGCAAATAAGTAAGCAATAAGGTGTGAGAGGCTGTGTGTTACGCATGACGCGAAGCGGACCCCTTCAGCCTTGACTTATTCTCGATACAGCACTAGCCTCGAGTACCTTATTGCTTTTATAAAATGGTTACCAAACAATACAAATATTAAAGCCCAAAAATATGTATCAATGCAACTTTCATGAAGTAAGATCATCAAAAATAGTCCCTGACTGTGAACAGCAACAGAAGTTGCATTATTATGGCATTAGATGGCGGCAAAGACTGTGTTTATGAGTGAGACATTCAGTAGCGAAGAATTTTATATTGAAAGAAATGAAACTTGTTGTGAACACGGAACAAGACGCAACTGACAAATGCTTTGACCAGCGCTGTCAGTGTCAGGGCACGAGAAAACCCCCTAACTGTTAAAAGGACAAGATGTCGCAGCGGACATTCAAACTGATTTTTTATTTCAAACATAGGACTGACCTGAAGGAAAATGCGATATCTAAATGCAGGTACACTCGCTCACTCGATCTCTCTTTCACGATACTCCTCTACATCTCCTCTACTGCTTTAATGAACAATACAAATAAAAACAAACATATGTTTACGTTGCTAAGAGTGGTTGCTAAGGGTGTTGTGTAGTGATGCACAGAACCATTGGGTGAAGCAGTCATAGTTGTGTTTTATTGTGACTAAAACACAGCTATTGACCAATCAGAATCAAGGACTGGAACAAACCATTTTATAAAGTATAACAAGGCACATATTACTAACGTTAACTGACGGTAAAAAGAGAGAGCGCGTGCACTTCTGTTGCATGCACTTGATTGTTGATCACTCACTCAGCACATATGCTTCCTTTTGGATTAAAACTAAATTGTGTATGTAAGTAAAAACTTGAACTGTTACGTGATTTATGTATAACGAGTGGTTCCCTACATTATTACAGGACAAGAAGTGTGCAAACATCTGAAGCGTGTGCCCAGAAAGCTGCGCCCAGAAAGCTGCGCCCAGAAAGCCGCGTCTAGACAGCGCTTGAATACTGAATTTAATTCTCATTTATCTCTTCTTACGCTTGAACTGACATATTCACACAAAATTATGTAAATATCTGTGCATTCTGTCTTAAAGGGACAGCAGCCTAATATACCTGCTGTGTTTTTAAAGGACAAAGAAATCACTCACTGCTCTTGACTGAATGATGTTTGTAACTTTAATAAAAATTCATCTTTATTTAATTTACACAGTGAAGACTATGCATTGTTAATTTACATTTGATTACTTTATTCAAAGTATGTACCTGATAACAACTGTTTGACTTAACCTGAAAAGCACTGTTTATTTCATTTGTATCTTTGTTTTTGAGCTCTGCTGAAGCAGCCCTACATATGCTCTGTGCTATTAATTGAAAGATAAAATGATAAAGCAATAGAATGAACAGTGAAAGTAACAGAAGCTTGTACAATACATTTGAACAGGTATGATTAAGCATGAAAATAACTTAAGAAAATATATATATTTGCTAAACAAATTAAACCAATGAATATGATTCATATTCTTTTGGCTTCTCTTCCTAATATATTAAAATTTACAAAATGTGTTGTTATTGGCGAGTACCAACAGCCTAGTTCTGGAAAAAGTGGCATTGGTGCATTCCAGTTTATTTGGACATTATAATTATTAATGTCTTTAGGTGATAACTTCTTTGAAAATGGGAAAGCTTAATTATTGCACCGTTTTGCCTGTAGTTAACGCATTAATTTAATGCTGGTTAATGTAAAGCATTCCTGTAAATCAAAGTGGAGTTTGACGCTAACAACATCAAGGTCATGGGTTTGATTCCCTGGGAATGCATGAAATAGTTGGTTACTCAATACCCAGGCAATGCAAATAATAAAATGTATACCTTGAATTCATTGGAAGCTGCATCTGCCAAATGCATAAATATAAAATAAAAGGTAAATTCAAAGTTGTTGCAATAAAACTGCAGTATATTTTACAGTTGATTTGACTCTTGAGGATCAGATACTCTAATAGATGGTCAGCACAACCAAACCAGTTGGATATTTGACATGCAAGGTCCCACATGTACTTGAAATATGTATGCATGTATCCATAATTCACATATGGCAATGGCGAGTAGGGTCAATCTGGTTTATATTTTTCACCTGATAGACAGCAGAAAGACATAAGAGTGGCCAAACAGTGCTGAGGAAAGCAGATACTAATCCAGGAGCTTTAGAGAAACCCAGAGTCAGTATTGAAGTGGGGACATGGGAGGGAGGAAAGACTCACAATTTTCCTAACACAAAGCAGATCTTAAACCGTTAGGCCCTAATGGAGTCCATCTTTTATTCGGTGACGTTTGTGAGAGGCCTGCTTCAGTCTCTGAGGGCCGACGCCGGTCACCGCCCCCTCACCACAGACCCTCATGGGCTCTCTGCAGATGTTTGTTTGATCTGGCCTTTAGAGCACTGGAAAGTCCAAGTTATTTTTGGAGCCACAGTCGCCATTTAATTAAGGCGATTAAGGGATACCGCCAAAGACGAGGAAAATGGTGAGCGGGGGTGATTTACGCCTCTGATGGTGTGAGCGATGTGATGGTGAGAGAGAAACGTCGTCCTGAGTAAACACATCTCAGGGTAATTGAGAGTGATGAAAGTGTGGACGGCTTTCTGTTTATTAGCAGCCATTCTCAAGTAACCGAAACGGAGAGAGAGTGCGGAGCCTTAAAATAGTGAAGGTTATGTTTTCATAGTATAATTATACAGCCAACTCCCACGTGCTTGATTTAATCAGCTCTGTGTATTATTTGATTTATACAGTACATGGAAAAAATGGGTATATTTATTTTGTGGTATAATGTCTAAGTGCCAGGTTGTGATGGACACTTTGATCCATCAGGAGAAAGTAATTAGAACTATGAATGTATTAATCCTGATTATCCTGTGGTGGAAAACTGCCATGTGATATGAATGATATTTCAGAGTTATTAGTATGTGAGATGTTGATAAGCCCACAGCTGCAATTTTGATTTATTAATCCACATAAGCTGTGACAGCTTGAATGAATGCACTGTGTAACCTGAATTTTAAGTCTATAAGTGTGTTAAATCCATTTAGCTAAACTAAAGAGAGGCTGTGTTTTTTTATATATCTATACTGTAAAAGTGATATATTGTTCAGTTAATTTGACTCATTAAAATCATTTAGATATATGTTAGTAAGGCAAATAATGTAATCAGGTTACTTTTTTCAAGTAACTAATAAAGTCATGTGCCACTTTTAAATTTACAACAAAATATCTGTTACTTTTTCAAATAAGTAATGCAAGTTACTTTGTTTTCCCATGTATTGACTGACAGCTCTCCTGTTCTCATGCTGAGAGAAATCATAAGTGGTGAGGCGTAGTGTGCACTCTGTGTGAACATAATGGTTGTTGTAGTTCTAGACTAAATGTGATAATGCATTTACTCATATCACTTGCACAAAAGCAGATTCAGTATTCCTCAAAATAAAATAAAAAAAACAGTGAAATGCAAGCTCAGAATATTATGCAAGCTCAGAATATTACACAACCCTGCAATAATTAAATATGTTAAATAATAATCCACGGCTAGCTGTGCATTAAACGAAGCGGAGGGTGGTTTCCTCTGGGAAGTCAACTGACTTGGAACCACTTGTGCATTAAACAATTTTATTGCACACCTTCCAGCCAATCAGAATCGAGTATTCAGACCATGGTATAATACAATTATGCTTTATGTATTTTATCTCAATTTATTAAACAATGTCTTTGCTGCTGACCTTTGATGATCCAGTTCAACCATATGAATAAGTAGAAATGGTTTTAGATTTAAAAAAAAATCATTTGTTTTTCTTTTTTCTTTTTTCTTTTTACTGCTGATGTAAGAGTGTTAAACTTTCTTCTCCTGCGTACGTCCTATTCTTCTGTGATCCAGAATGGCAGCACAGCTGAAAGATTTGTTTACGACTGGGTCAGAGCATCTCCAAAACTGCAGCTCTTGTTGGGTGTTCCCGGTCTGCAGTGGTCAGTATCTATCAAAAGTGGTCCAAGGAAGGAACAGTGGTGAACCGGCAACAGGATTAATGGGCGGCCAAGGCTCATTGATGCACGTAGGGAGCAAAGGCTGGCCTGTGTGGTCCGATCAAACAGACAAGCTACTGTAGCTCAAATTACTCAAGAAGTTAATGCTGGTTCTGATAGAAAGGTGTACACAGTAAATACACACAGAGAATACACAGTGCATCGCAGTTTGTTGCGTATGGGGCTGCATAGCCGCAGACCAGTCAGGGTGTCCATGCTGACCCCGTCCACGCCGAAAGCGCCAACAGTGGGCACGTGAGCATCAGAACTGGACCACGGAGCAATGGAAGAAGGGGGCCTAGTCTGATGAATCACGTTTTCTTTTACATCACGTGGATGGCCGGGTGCATGGAATGTGCTGAACAAACAAGCCCCATCCATGGAAGCCCCACCTTGCAACTTACAGGACTTAAAGGATCTGCTGCTAACATCTTGGTGCCAGATACCACAGCACACCTTCAGGGGTCTAGTGGAGTCCATGCTTCGACGGGTCAGGGCTGTTTTGGCAGCAAAAGGGGGACCAACACAATATTTGGTCATAATGTTATGCCTGATCTTTGTGTAGTCTATATATATATATATATATACACACATATATATATACACACACACACATATATATATATATATATATATAGTCAGCCAATCATTATCACAGAAATAATAAACCTAGACTGGTTCAGTACTCTGAAATGAATATGAGAACTATCCCAAAGGGGTTTATTTTGCAATAATGAGTGGCTGGTTGTTCATTATCCTGTTTATTATATGGCTACGTGACAAATAAATTAGTATGGTGGACATTAAATAATTGATTTGAATTTAAATGAAATATTAATAGGGTTAAATGGTCTTTATACTAAAATAGTTGACCAATTTGTTATCATAACATACTTACACATCTTGTTTTGCTTGCACTTTTCCAGAATTAATTGAAGCTGTGGGGGAAAAGTATTTTTAATGTCTTTTCTTTTTTTCAGATTATGACATTTACAGCAGTCATTTTCATTTGAAGACACTCCACCGTGTCCAATTCAAAGACCCACAGAGCACCTTTAAAAAATGAGGGTGTGTGAAGCGTCTTCGGCGGCGTGAGTGTGTTTTAATTACACACAAATCACTGGGATGAGTGATGGAGGGGCGGAGAAGGGATGCAGGAGTACCGGTGGCTGATAAGATGTTGCCATGACAACCGTATCCGCATAACCTCCCGGTTAAAGCAAGTGCTGCAGGGATTAGAAAAGCAAAGCAAAAAGTCAATTGGTATTATCTTCGCAGTTTAGAAACGGATCGCTGCATTACACAAACTCATTTCTTTCAGATTGTAGATCCGTCTCGCATACTAAACATGAATTTATTTTAAAACCTTTGAAAGTTCACAAACAAGAAATATTAAATCTGTGCTCCTTCACTTTAATCACACTGGATCTGTGAAAGCAATAAAAACCTGTAAAGCAAATAAAGATTTTGATCTGTCAATAAGATATATGAGACTTACGAAGCATATGGAAACCAGGCCAATTACGTGGGTTGTTTGGCGTTTGGAAGACAGCAAATGCATCCAAAGATGCAGGATATGAGCTATTTATGAGCTATATAGAAGTTTTTCTTTATGAAGTGGGCCATAAAGTGTAGACTGCATCATGGTGGATCATTTGGTTTTACATTTGACATTTCGAGTATGTTGTTGTCTGTACTCAAAGGGCTCTCAGGCTTTGGTGGAAATGTTTTTTTTATCTCATAAAGAGTTTCTTTCAGATGTTTCACACAAAGCGTCACATCTTGAGTTTGAGACATGGAACCAGAACAGAGAACAAAACAGCAACGGCATCATAGAACCACAAATCCAGAACATCCGTGGAACAAACTCAACCTCCCCTCGACTACAGCAAGCTTGTAAGTGTATACTTGAAGTATCAGTCTCTAATCTGCTTTCACAATAATAATTATTTATTTATTTTATGTTGTGAAAATGTATTGCTCTACCATCAGTATGTTATGATGTGACTTCTTATGCACCAGATTATTTCATGTGAACTGAGGTGAAAGGTGTTATGGCATGGCAGTGGCCCTAAAACATTTTTGAACATTTAAGTCACACTTAAATCTGAATGTCGTTGCTTTAGAAAATAATATAAAATCAAGTACACTCACATTTTTGTATTTACTTTTAACCAACAATATAAACACTTTCCACTAACGCTGATAGTCAGAAAAAAATCTTGTCCTTGTTTTGAACTGTATGTATATTTTGTTTTATCATTTGAAACCTTTCTTTTGTGAAATCTTTGCTTGAAAAGTGGGTTTTTGCTATCTCTTTAAAATAAATGGCACACTTAGGGTGTGTCCGAAGGCACTTTTGCTAGTTTAACAATGGAAAAAACGGTCGGGGCGCCAGGCGCATGGTCCAAAAGGGTTGTACCTACACTTTTACTCCGTAAAAATAGGGCACAATGTACTGTATTAATTTAACAGAATTTTACGTATTTATATTTTACAGCTGTTTTACCTGTATTTAGAATTTTGAACTTCATTGCGTTCTGTGTTAGGGTTAACGGAAATGTCTGTAAAATTACTAGACAATGTCCAGGTAATGAGCTGCCAGTACTTTTTCCGTTATTTTACTCATGGGTGTCATGGGGAGTCATGGGTGTGTTTTGGGCATAACATACAATAAACCAATCAGAGTCTCATCTCCCATTCCCTTTAAAAGCCAGTTGTGCTTGCACCATGGTGGATTCCCTATTTACATGGTGGAATTTGCGAGCGTAAAGACTGAACGCTTTTCCAGAGAGGAATTCCTTTAATATTTAAAAATGTTTGAGTGTACGTGCGTTGTGCACCTGCCTGTAGGCGCATATTACTAACATGCCCTTTATGTGAGCCCTTTAGACCAGGTTTTTGTTTGTCAATGGTGCAGTCGTTTTAGTTGCCTCAAAATAGTAAGCGCCAACAATGCGCCTGAACACACCTCATTTTAAGACCAGCACGCCCATGGGCGAACAGATGAGCGCGAGTGCATTTACTAATTAAACAACGTGGTGCTGGATGTGAAAATGATAACTACGTCGGGCTGAAACTAGCAAAAAATACTTGTGTCGCGCCTGGCGTCGCATTGCCCCGTGTGTATGATAGGGCTTTAAGTGTGACTGTGGCTGTTCACACTGTTTGTCCAATTATTTGTTTATCCAATTGTAATCTGATCTAAAATTATTGACAGTCCACATTGTGCATCGCAACTGTTCAGATCCGATATGTGTGTCCTGTGGTGGCGCTCTTTCGTTTTCCCAAATATCTGGATCACTGGTTTCTTTGGCAATGATGTTGCATTGGTAGTTATACACCAAAAACAACAACTGCAACATGGAGGGGTTTGAAATACAGATTTTGTCTTATTTACAGCATGACAATAGCTGTCAATTACCCTTCAAATTGCACAAATTGACACTGTGAATTGAAAATACACCTAATGGAAACACGTCAATTTTGCAAAAACACCCATATATCGCAAAAAAAGTGTTTTACCCTCACATGGATATTGACGTGCAGCCAGGAATCTTGTTTCCTGACATTTATATGTGCCTAATTTTGAAGCCGGGAAATACAAAGTAAATTTGTCTGTGAACGCTTTATATAAATACAATATAGGTAGGTCTAAATCCATGTGATCACTAATATCAAAGTTCCCTTTCAGTCGGTCACTTTCGACGTACGTCGGAACTGACCGACAAATTGGGGATAATTTTCAGAGACCAATCTACTTCGAGTGTATAAAAACGAGCCAATAACCAACTGCACGAGGGTAGTTCTGACCCAGGGGTTATGCAGGAACTGCGCACGGCGACGAAAGTCACTGCACGCTCCCTGGGTCGGGCGATGTCCACCTTGGTGGTCCAGGAACGGCACCTGTGGCTGAACCTGGCAGACATGCGTGAAACCGACAAAGTGCGGTTCCTCAACGCCCCTGTCTGTCAGGCTGGCCTATTCGGCTACGCCATCGAGAACTTCGCCCAGCAGTTCTCAGTGGCCCAGAAGCAGATGGAGGCGATTAAAAACATCCTTCCCCGACGACCTGCTGCTGCCTCCACCCAGTCGTCGGCTGCAGCACCTCCGCCTGCTCGTCGCCGAGGGCGTCCCCCTGCGTCCGCCTCCGCCGGTCGGATCTGTGTGTTCCACCTCACTGCCCCACCCTGGGTACGTCTGTGGGACCAACGGCACGTTCGGTCTCTGGGGGCCTGGCTAAAGCTCGCTGGCTCATCCGTACCATCAGACTCGGCTACGCGATTCAGTTTGCTCATCGGCCTCCCAAGTACAAGGGCATCCTCTTCACCTCCGTGCGAAGCGGCGATGCTCATGTCTTGCGGTCAGAGATCGATGTCCTACTGGCGAAGGACGCGGTCAAGCTGGTTCCTCCAGCCGATATGAGGTCGAGGTTCTACAGCCCCTATTTCATTGTAGAGAGATTTGTTTGCAGCGATCAACCTGAAGGACGCTTACTTTCATGTCTCCATAACACGTCTCCTTCGATTAAAAATAATGGCTAGTGCGGTGACTGTGATATAAACGTAAACCTACCAACATCCGTTGCCATGTTTTTTGGAATGACTTATCGTGAGAGGAAAAAATTATGTTTTAGTCGCATAACATTGGTTAATGGAAACGGCGTCATTTCGTAATAGTTTTTTATCGACATTTCGAACTTTCAGCATGTTTTCTATAACAACATCTGAATGTAGCTCGAAACAGATTTATAAAAATCGCATTTCATGTGATTTTTTTTTTTTTTTTTTGCCTTTCACACATGCTAAATCTGATCGGATTTTAATTAGATATGCACAAAAATCGGATTTGGACTGACAGTGTGAATGTAGCCTTAATGTCCTAATACTTTTTGAGGCAGCTTTATCTGTATTTTTGTTTTCATATTTATTACAATAATCTATTCATTCACATACATTACCATTAAATGTTTTTTTAACTTTCTTAAAATGGTGAAATTTCAAAAATGGTAAAATGTCATCACTCGCCTGCACTCCGATCACACAGATCAGCGTGTACCTGTGATGGAAAAGTACTCGTATGTGCCCATATAATGTGTTTGTGAGTGTCTGCACTCAGACTGCCCCATCGTGAGCGTGTTCACAGGGTAAATGGGTGTGAAGAGGCTTTTGAGAGGGGTCTGTGTGACGAGAGGGGGTAATTGGCATTGTGCAGGTCCACATTACCCCACCATTAATACTCTTAATGATCCGCAGGCTGACAGTAAGGAGATGCTGGAGAGCGCCTGGTCCGACCACTATTGTGTGAATTCTCCAAAGAATAAAAGAGCCCCTGAAACACTTTTTGCTGACGCCGTTCTCTTTAGCTGAAGTATCACCTTCTCCATGTCTTACTTTAGGCAAATAGTTCTATTCTTGGTTTCCTCTTGTTTGATTTTAAAGACCTTTGGACCGGATCACAGGCAGTTTTAAAGTACAAAGGCATAGCTGGGATTTCATAAGTGAGAAATTGTGTGGTAAGAAGTTGTATGAGTAAGCAAGTCTGTGAAGAAACAACTTCTTGGACAATGTCCTGACCTCAGGCAGCTCAGCTCAGATGTCTGGTTAAGCTTCGTTGTTTCTGCTGGGACATTCTGTACAGACTGCAGAGATACTGGTGATTTGATTAAACTTTTGGCATGTGACACATTGATGCCCCATACAGCCTTTATTTTAATCTAATCTTCACTCTTTAATGGGCTGAAGGTCAAGATCACCATCCAGAGCATCTCCACATGTGCCAATGGTAATGCTTCTTTTTCAAATCTGTTGTTATTGCTGTAACATTTGTAACATTAACATCAAACGACACCCTGGACAAAGTAATTCGAGATTTAGTTTTAGAGTTTTTATTTTAGATGGATCTCGCATATTTTTTTGTAGCTTTTTTTATAGTTCATTGGTCAGAATTACCTTCTAACAGTTCAAAAAAGGGACAAATAATCTTTTCTGGTCTCTCTTGGAGTTACAAGATTTCTGTTGTTGACATGAAGGATTCTCTTATTCCATATGTTGTCTGAACAGCAGTACAATCACAAGAGCGTATGTAGGACATATCAAACCTGACAACCATGCTGAACTTAATAATAGCCTGAAGGCACTATATGTTGGTCTGAATTACAACAGGAGCCACATGGGACACCCGTCAATAGCAGCAGGACTTACTTTGCATTAATATTCTGCTGTGAGTGCCTTTGTCTCATTGTCTGTTATACCTTTATCATACATTTTTTATTCATTAGGTAATGGTTTGCATTATTATTGCTCATTTATATTTCAGTCTCTTATAATCAAATCAAAAACATTTAAACAGAAAACAAGATGTATTTCATTGTTAAAACATTTACATTTACCCTGTAAAGCCTGACACATATATATAGTCAGTTAATTTAACCTTTAGACAAAATATAAAAACAAATTTTATAAAAGTTTTTCATTGAGTATCATATTTGAATGGCTTTTATGGCCCATAATCTAGGAGAGTATTGAGCTTATACTTAAGGAGGTAAAAAAAAAAAAAAAAAAAAAAACACAAACTAAGAAAAGATATGCAATTTGGAGCAGTTGCTGATATTTTATGGCCAGAAATTAAGATTAAATTTGAATAGTTTGTAATGTAAATCAATGAGATCTTTATATCAGACTACTTACATTAAATGCATGTAAATATATTTTTTCACACTATATCTCCCAATAATATCTTTTAGTAAGTTGATATTTAAATACTTAGTTTTATGATCAAAGCTCTGTATGGTTGGCAAATATAATGCAATGCAATACAATGATGATTGAGAGATGTATACTGTATATAAATGTTCCTCAAATGCATGATGTAGTACATTTGATACTTATTTAACATGATTATTCTAAAAATAATTATAATAAAGTAAACCTAGTTGCAACCCTTGAAAAATAAATATACTAAAATTAATTTGAAATACATTTATTTTATGCTAAGTATACTACAAATACATTTACATTTTATGTACTTAATACCCTGCAATTGCACTTTTAGTATACTAAATTGATATATGCTAAATTGGAAGATCTCATTTTGTACTTAATGCACTTTAGTTATCTGGAAATAGTGCTGAGGTCCAACTAAAGATATACTTAAGGGTATTTGATTGTGCTGAAGCTATTGCAAGTATACTTCAGGTACACTTTAAATATCTTGCATTTGAAGACTGATTTTATACAGAGATCATAA
The DNA here is from genome assembly GCA_039654625.1 of Rhinogobio ventralis. Taxonomy (NCBI): domain Eukaryota; kingdom Metazoa; phylum Chordata; class Actinopteri; order Cypriniformes; family Gobionidae; genus Rhinogobio; species Rhinogobio ventralis. Next base: position 12,341,932 of record CM077202.1, on the reverse strand, counting down.
TATCCTTACTAATAGTGATATTAAAACACATTTTAGGCTTAGGAAATGTACATTGTTCAATAAAGAAGTACTCCAAAAATAAGTCTCAAGCGATATGTAAATATGTTAATGGATTTGTAGTATACTTAGTATGAAATAAATATATTTTAAATACATTTTGGTATAGGTTTTTTCTACTAGGGTTTAGTCCAGTAAGTGTTCATCTTGAACTAGTAACAATATAAAAATTATTGTTACTTTTACGTTATAAAAATCAGTAAAGATTTCACTGTTAAAAGACGTGTACCATGACTTGAAGTTTATAAAGGCTTTTAATTTTATTAAATCAAGTATAAACCATCAATCAGATGACAGAAGGTGTGTAGTAGATTGTGTACAACAGTTTTTGCAGCGATGTTTGGATTGTGTTGATGATGATAATAATAGAGACCTTAGAAATTTGCGTATCAGATATGATACAGTATAGGCTTAACCCATGTTTGGGACAAATATTGAAAAGCCAACTGTTGGTTTAAATTTTTAAACCTATTTGAACCAACCATAGGTTGAAACAACCCTGCATTATTTAGAGTGTAGGGTTAAAACAATAGAAGTATGAGGCAAATGTTTACATGAAACTAGTGTGAAAAAGGCATCGTCAAAAAAAACTGTCTGTGGTGTCCCACAGCATTTTTGGCATGCTGCCGATTACCACAGACAATAATTTTGACTTTTTCCCTCAGTATGTAGAAACAAAAATGAACCCAGAATATTATTTTAAGTCTTGTATTTCTTGACAAAGAGATATGGAATTAATTTAAGCCAATATGAATTTTATACTGTCTTTTTTTATCCTTGTAGCATCAGGAAAGCTCATGGATTTTGTGAACAAAGATCTGGCCTTGAGTTCTATCCAGCATCCCTCGACGGTATTGATGAGTGCATGTGGAGTTTCAGTGCATGTGGTTTCTCACAGTGTGTGGTGAATAGACAAGCTCTGCCTTTCAAAATACAATCACAAAGCTCAGACAGACTCCAGTTTAACTCCAGGTAAAGAGGCAGGTCTCTTGGTGGAACATTTTACAAGTCTTTTGTTTCCACCACTTCAGGAATACTAAAACAAACACCTACAACTAGTTATTTTTGGCTCATTGCCGCAGCCTTTGGGTGTGCATTCAAAGTAATAACATTGGCGATATGACTGATGTGTTTTATAAAAGCGCTCTGTGTCCAGCATGACATAAGATATAGGTGAGGGGTGACGATTGGTATCATGCTCATAAACCCTCACACCGCATTTGCTCAATTTGTCCCCACTGCTCGGCATCTGTAGGCTTTGATGTATTTAGATGTATTAATTTATTCCCCATGTTCCTGCCAGTCCTACATAATGGGGTCCTGTTCTCGTTTAATGGGCCTTACAAAATTCATAAGGTAATTACTGTGAGTGATTGGATTAGGTTAAAGCACAAATGTGACTTTGTACTAGCAAAAGCTAGTCTAAGGGGAAAGTGTCTGGCTTTTTTTAGGTCAGATTTATGGGGAATGATTTACATAAAATAATCAAACGTTGACTGTTAAAACAGTTCAATTTATTTGAATAGAGGTGATTGGACGCTTCTCAGTTCATCAGTTTTGTGTTATATTTGAAACAGTGAGCTTTTTTGGGAAAACCTGGCAGTGAAAGGAAGGATTTATCCTGTTTGTCTGAGAGATTTGATTCTGGTGGTACAAAGACTGCAGTCTTTGATCCAATTACAATGTATGTATATCCCGGGTCACTTCCTGTCCCACAGTCGTAGCCTAAGGAGTGGGGCCGCAATCACGACTCTGTTGCAATATTGAGTTAGTGCCCTAAAGCCTTTTTTTCTGCACACATGACCGTGTGTGTATATCCGTGTGCTTGTGTAACCGTTCGGCCAGGGCTAATGTTTCAGAGCGGTTTGAGAAGGGTCACCAGCTGTGTTTCAAACATCTGTTCCTCATAGAAGCAGCCATGGATCCCATTTCCTCGATCCCTGTCATGTTTAGAAAGAGAGATTAAGCTTTGTGCCGTCTACTGAGGGTCTCCTCCTCTCTTAGACTCATCTTCACCGCCTGCTTAGCTGCAAATCAAACGAAACTGTCTGAGCCATTGGCTGACGTTGATGGACAGGGGTTTGAGAGGTGCAGTGTTTTTCATTAGACACGCAACTGCAAACCCCCTTTCGTGGAAAGGGGGGTTTGCGTCAGAGCTGTAAGCGCAACTCATTTATTCCAATGAAACAGTGTCTGTTCCTTTTTCAATTGGAATTTAGAAACGAGTATCCATCTTTTCCAGGAATGGAAATATTTTTTAATTGGTAAAAGCTTAGGTTTAAAGCAAACTCTGTCTAAAAACTATACTACAAAATATGAATTCGCTCAAAATCTGTCAGAACAATCACATTCCCGATATGTAAATTCTTGATCCATTTCACAGATGCATTTTCAAACAAATCGGATGTCTGTTTTGAGTTCTCCACGCGTCTGACTAATGAGCTAGTTGAGAAATGTGACTTCAGCCTCTTATACAAGCAGCTGTGGAGTAAATTACCAGAAATAATGTTTAAACACATGTTTTACAGATCCGTGTTTTACAAAACCTGCAGATCATTCTTTGTTCGAATCAATGTATATTCTCCCACATCTTGGTGAAATGTCAGTCTTTTACTTTCCTATTAGAATACATGCATCTAATAGGGTCAAATGTATGCATTTGTAAAAAAAAATAATTAGAAATATATTTTTATAGCAATAAAGTGCATTTGAAAGTACACATGGTTTTTGTTTTAACAACAGTAGAGGGCAGTCACTCCACCTTTAGTGCCTTTAAATCAGATGCATCCTCATTATAAAATTAATTATCTAAAATGCATGTCATTATCTGTAATGCAAGTTATTAAACGTTATTTAGGTCATTATATCTGCCTCATGCATTGTGTCTTTGTATGGCCAATGGTATTTTCATCTTCTTTTAGACATGATACCAAAGTAATATCATATTTATTAGACACCTGACACACTGCCATGGTATCCGTGTTCATTCATGGAAATATCATGTGTGTTAGATTATGGCAGTCATACAGCACCTAATCTCATGACTTTACCATTGTACCACCATAGTACTTTTTGATAAACTGATATATGCTATGAAATATATAGGCTATGAAAATGATTTTCAGTCAAAATGAAAGTGCTTACTTATAAATCTTGTCATATATTGTGCTGTAGGCTTTTATTTATTTACATGCATTTATTTCTCATATAGCCTGCCAGTGCTACAAAATGTGGCCCTGTTTTTTGTTGAATATGATAATGAAGTGATGGGATAGTTAATACTTTTTATGATTTTGCATGTAATTCTGAACAGTATAAACCATCTAATGCAAATCTTGGTGCTGTTTCTAGATCACGCATAAAAGGACACTTCCTTAAGTCAGAGGAGGGGGGAGTGAACAGGGCGGGCATTGGGACCCCGCCGCCCCCTCAGCAGCAAGGTTTCCTCCGTGTGCGCGAGTGTGATTGAGCTCTTCCCTGCAGGACACATTCAGATCCCAGTATCACCCGGACGGGACACATCAACGCCCTCTCTATCTCTCTGTCTGTGGATTTGGACTTTTATACTGAGCTTCAGCAAGGACAACAAACTTTTTAAATTAAAAAAAATATATATAGGACAAACAGTCCTCTTTTATTTTTATTTTTTTTCTCTGAATTTTTGGATTCTTTTTTGGTTTTGATGATCACTTTTAATACATTGAGGTTATCTGACCATGTCATAAGTGTTTCTCAGATGCACTTCCATATCTCCATAACATTATTATCGGTGGATATATAAATGAGCGAGCTGTCAGAGATGCTGGTGTCCAGGGATTATTGCGCGCTCATGATGCGGGATCGGAAGGAATGCGACGCGCGCTCTGAAGTGGAGCGGGTTCGAACCCGAGAGCGTCTGGACGCGACTGTAGCGGGTCTGACCGAGCTGGAGTATCTGAGGCAGAGACAGGAGCTGCTGGTCAGGAGTGTGTTGAACTGTCAGGAGGCTGCAGGAAAGGACAAGCCCTGCCTTACAGTGGAGGACAGCTATCTGAACACTGAAGAAAAACTTCTGGAGGAGAATATTTTATTACTCAGAAAACAATTGGTGAGTAATAGACGCTGTTTTATTGTTGGTTTGTTTTTTGTTTTTTGTCATTGACATTTTTCATTTGACCTTTTATTTTAATCGAATATCACTAACAAGGGACCATAGTACAGTGATGGTAATACTAAGTACTTTTCTTTGTACCATGGTACAAAATGTAATGTGCCATTGTATTTGCATTGCATTCCAGGGTACTTCCAAGAAGGGGTACATGGTTAATGCATTGAGCATTTTCATATTTTTAAATGGCAATTAAAAAATACTTTAGATTTTTTTTTACTGCCATAATTAAACATTTAGTTAGATTGGGATCAATTAAAATAATTAAAAATATATTAAATTGGTTTTGTCTATTACATTTTTGTCTAGCATTGCAAATAATAGGAAAAACTGTTTGGAAGAAGAATAATGTTATAGACAACAGTCTCTCTCTTTTTTTTCTCTCTTTTTTCTTTACAGTCATGTGACACCAGAAACTCAAGCACTATAATCATTAGAATGACATTAAAACAAAAAGAGAACCATTTAAATCAAACTTCCTGGAGGTAGTAGAACATCCCTGAGTTTCTAATGCAAGTCTAGGAGGGGGGTCTGACAGGCCTGAATAAGATTAGTTGATGGGCTTCAATGGAAATGAACTTTTTACAAGCCCAGCTCAAGCCCCCTGCTGTCTTTAGAGGATGACCAAGATTAAATTTAACAGTTGGGCCAAAGACACCTGGTTCCACTTGAGGTATTTGCAAACATTTCCATTATTGTAACCCTACGGGGTTCATGCATTGTGGTTAATGTATTGTATACAGAAAGGAATTACAAGGTTTGGATTTATTTCCTGGCTTTGCTGAAGCCTCAGACATGTACACAAGTGGCTTGAGTCTTCCCTGCTGTAGTTTGGCATACTTACACTTGTTTATCTTGAGGTCAGTTTGTTTGCAGGCCTCACACCCAGAGATACATTAAAGTTAATGGTCATGTGTGGATCATATAATGCTTAATGTCCTTATGATTTCCCAAAAACAAACAACCAATCCTCTGTGGTCTTTGACTGAGCTGAGCTTGTATAATGAATTGAGTATAAACTAGAAATGTAGACACTATTGTCCCAAGCTATCAACAGTGGTCTGGGGTTAATTTGATGCCGTTTCAAAATAACCGTTGGTGTGCTCTGCAAATGGCACTTTGTGTAAAAATGGTCTGCACGGCCCAGCATGCTGAGAGCTCAGGGCCCATAAATCACTTGCAGCCTGCCTGTCAGGACCAGGCTTTTTTACAGCCTCGGTCTGCAGCGGAGGAAACGCCATTCCACTGCTCCATATAGCCTGGAATCTGCCCTGCATTACCTCCCCTGTCAGCAAACAGCAGTTAAAATTTGCAGCAGATAACATGCCTCTGATTATAGGTCATTTGAAGTAATATCCGTCTGCTTTGAAGGGGCCACATTTTCTTCGGTCTGCCATTTCACCACGCTTAATTTGGAATGCAGCACATGATACGGGTGTTGTCAGATGCATCCAATTGCTCTCAAGCGGTGTGTTGAAGTTGAATGCTTATTCCCATGCGAGGTGTGATTCTAATTTAGCTCATTACATCTGTCTGTTCGGTGCCATGAGGCCACCGGCACTGAGACATACATTGTGAAATGCATTTGTTTGCAGATTCTTGTTAGAGCTGCAGGGCAAAACCTTCTAAATAAAATACCAAGCAATTTTACCATCTATGGAGCTGCTAAACTACTAAACATTCATGAAATCTTTTGCTAACATCAAATTTCTTTATAGAATTGCCTTAGGAGACGAGATGCAGGTTTGATCAACCAGCTCCAGGAATTAGACAGACAGATCAGTGACCTGCGGTTGGACACAGAGACTTCACATGAACACGTGGAAACGGACAGCCGGCCAAGCTCAGGTTAGTATCTTTTGTAGAGCCATAACACTTTGAGAGGGGCTTGAATTCTGTGCACTGTGTGTTTTATCGAATTATCATTAAGGATTGGAAAAATTGATTGCCTGCATAAAACCAATCTAGGCAAATGGAGTAGGCAGAAAGGATTTCCAATAAAACTGATTCACAAGCACAGAAAAGCATTTCTAATGATTGTTAATCTTCTACAATCACCCGAGGGTGGTAATCAGACGTCCTGTTCAAATTATATCACTTTGCATAAGACTACTTATGCTTTGAGCCTGTAGTAGCATGTGTACCTGTGAGCCTTAATGTCTGTTGGAAACTGTTTAGCTGTTTTGCTTAAGCACTAATTTGGTAATGCGAACAATCTGCACCCTGTACTAGAGGCCTGCTACAGCCACATTAGTTTACATTCCAAAAACAAGAGGTCATTTTAGTGCTGGAAGTGACTGCACTTTTGTTGGAGGAAGGTTATATAAAGTGGAGATTGATTACATGTGTGTATGCTCCTCTCTAAAAGTCTTGATTGTTAAAATTCTGCTTTTAACGTGAATATAGAGTTCTTCAACCTTTAGGTTGGTTTTATTTTCATCACAGCTGCAAACAGCCATTTTGGGTGCTGTTTGTAGTAGTTGTAATGGTTTTATTCTTCACCATTTTAATGCTAATATCAATTGTAATGTATAGAGATCTGGTTCCTAGCTCTAGTTCCTCTGGCAAATGGATACCTTCCTGAAAGCTATGTTATTCAAATCGTAATTTGAAGTAGGTTCCAGAAGAAAGCTCAGTTAAGAGTGAAAGAGCACAGTCTTTGGATCATCACCTAATTCCTTAAGATGTAAAATTATTGTGTTAATGTCTCGCACTCTCTCTCCCAGGCTTTTACGACCTAAGCGACGGTGCTTCTGGATCCCTCTCCAATTCCTCCAACTCTGTCTTCAGCGAGTGTTTGTCCAGTTGTCGTTCCACCACCTGCCTCTGCACCCCCCTCGACACCTCGCTCTGTGCCTCTGAGGGAAGGCTTAAGCCCGCAGGTGAGTGTCTCCTTGTGATGGTTTGAGGTTTCTGGGTCATTCAGACTGGCCTTACTCATCAGCACTGTTCCATGCAGTCTTAAAACACTGTTCCCTTCTCTAGCTTTGTTATGCAGAACCATTTACTTAATGGCGATTTCTTCCTCCAGGCTTAGAAGCTGGTATCACAAAGAAGGCCCGCTTTGTTAGTTTGTTTCTAGTTTCATCAAATGACATCTGTTTTTGTGTGCATTACCATTAGCAGAAAGCATTCTGTAATCACTTAAGCTGGACTGTGCAAATAGAGGTGAAACAGGAGAAGTTTGGTCCCAGACAGAGATAGAAACAGTTTCACAGCCCTGCTGATGGCTCTCCCAGCCACACCTATAAGCTAGCAACAAAAGGCTCATTAGCACATCAAAACTAATCAACCACCCACCCAGCTAAGCACTAGAACTCTATGAATCAGAAGTTCTCTTCTCTTACATTCCATAGCATAATGAATTTAGCGGTTTTAGTCATCTGACATTGCCTTTTCTTGTAGTATTAACTGTTGTGTCCTCTGGGATTTGCAGATGAGCTGGGCATTTGTGCAGAGTGTGATTGCCAATGCGAAGATTCAAGTTCTGGAACAGTCCGCAGATCTCTTTCTGCATCTTACTCCCCTTCCCCGGATGGCTCCTGCGATGGCATTTCCAAATTCCACTGTGATCTCATTGCCAAAAACGGTAATGATGTTTACCGGTACCCCAGCCCTCTCCATGCAGTGGCTGTCCAGAGTCCCATCTTTTTCCAATCCATGACTAGTCACCTAAAGGATGATTGTAGCTTCTCCAAGCATGGTGAAGCATCAAGTGATGAACAGAAACCTGAGCAGGTCATGGGCACCCAGAATTCATCTTGGCATTCCTCTCAGACACTCCCAAACAAAAAACTGGATAGTTATATCTTTGGGCTACTTCAGAGGAGGGCACAACCATTGAGGACCTGCAAACCCAGAACAAGCATCAACACTGACCCCTCTAAGAGCATTTTAAGGCAGGCTAGTCTTTGCTCACGAGTCCCTGCTGCTGTCCAGGCCCAGCATAGGACCTCTGACCTCAAGCCTAACTGGCAGACATGTTTACAAGATGCATCAGCAACTAGCACTGAGCCAAGCACAGCTTCACCCCAAAGACAGTGGTCTGCTGAGTCTCCAAGTCAGCCACAGAATGGTTACTCAGTCACCAATGATAATAACACTAGTTGCCTCTTGAAGAAGAAAGTTTTTGGAGCCAGTAAAGGCCAGCCGTTAAGTGTTGCATCGAAGGACTGCCAGGAGTTAGGCAACCCAAATGCAGTTTCCTCTCCCAAACTCAACAAGCATTCTTATTACACTGTTGAGGACAATAAATCAGGACAAGCAATGAAAGCAAGTCCTCTTAAGAGGAGTCCTAAAGCTCAGGCTCCAGCCAGTTGTGGCGAAGACGCAGAGCAGCTGGCTCCAGAGTTGCTCAGTCTCGGTTCTTCCTCGCAAAGCCAAGACGAGGGAGGTCACTTGGTCAGTGCCCAGTACATCCCTGCTCAGAAACAGAATGTAAATCTCCGCAAGGGTGGCACCAAGATTGTCAAACAGAAAAATTCCACCAGTGCAAAAAGTAGACCTCATGTGTCCAAGCATGTTTCCGAGATTGCTCGTGACAAGCATCGGACAGGATCTCGGAGGTCTCGACAAGTGGACGACGTCCACCACATGCACAAATCCTACAAGAAGGCCTCCTCAAAAGCCAAGAGAATCCCTGCTCCAATCCCTGAAGAACGAATTCTGGAAAAGCACACCAGTTCCACAGGGGGTCGATCTTCTGCCCAGAGACACCACGGACATCACCGACATCATGAGGCAGTGTTGGCCAAACCCAAGTACAAGCGCAGCGACTACCACCGGCGACCAAGGGGTCTCCATGAGATTCCATACGAGGAGGCTTACAGGAGGGCTCACTGCAGGCAAAAACGAGAAATGCTGGGCCACATGTCGGCCATGCACCTGCCATCTAACGCACACTACACCAGCCCCTACGCCTACGTGGGCAGCGACTCTGAATATTCAGCAGAGTGCGCCTCTCTCTTCCATTCCACCATTCTGGACACAAGCGAGGATGAGCGCAGTAACTATACCACCAACTGTTTTGGGGACAGCGAGTCGAGCGCTAGCGAGGCAGACTATGTAGCTGAGAGCAGCACTAGCAGTGACTCTGAGGGGAGTGCAGGGGTCAATTGGCCCCAGTTCAACCAGGCGGGTGCAGGATCCCACGGAATGACGTCAGCACAGGCAAAGGCGTTTGTCAAAATCAAGGCTTCCCACAATTTGAAGAAGAAGATCTTACGTTTCCGATCAGGCTCATTAAAACTCATGACCACAGTGTGAGAGTCTTGAGGGACAGACACAGAGATCAGTTAGGATGCAGCCAATCAAATTGGCTTCTCTCCATTATCAAACAATCAAGTGCCTAGACAGAAATCAGCTGCATGGCCTAAAACTGCCTGTCTGTCAGCTGGGAACTCAACTTCTGTCCAGCACAACGCCTTCCCCTGCACTTTTCACCCCTTTGATGTCATTGTTTGTAGCCTTTTTGTTTTGTATTTATTATAAATTCAGCTTTTGCTGTGATGCATCTACATAGCAAGTACTGTGTAAATGCACTGTTCATACATGGTTTACTTTTCTAAAGATATTTATAACTTAATATATTTGGTTAGCCATACATGGAAATAGAATAGGAAGTATGGCTGAACTGAAGCAGTGTATTACAGACAGTCTGTATGGAAGGTTCACCAAGCCTAGTTCACCTGCTGATCGTTAAGGGCTTTTGTTAAATGCACATTAAATATGCATGAGCAACAGCTTTACCATTTACCTTATTAGCTGTAAATTACCCTTTTGTAAAATAAATGTTAATGTATGTTGATTTCTTGTGTCTTTATTCTTTATTAAATCCCATTGTTAAAATCATTCAGTGGTGTCTTTGTTTATTTGATGGTAATGGCTGTATTTCAGTGTACTTTTGAGTCCAAGAAACCATGTCAAAGCACATGTACTGAGCAATTCTAAAATTGCACCCCTGTTTATATATTATTTTTATGGTCTGAAATTTGGATTTTCCAATGTCAAGGCCATGTTAAACCACCCTAAACCCCCTGCTAGAGCCGATAGCTCCAAGTGTTTAGCAGACAAACACTTAACGTTCTTCCTCCATGCCATATGGGTAGCATTGTTCAGGGACAGCAAACTCACAGACATCAGCATCAGCAGTGCAGTCTGTCTCCTTCAGCACTGAAGAACATGAGAATCAGATGTTGGCTTTATTCTTGATTTGTATCTTTGCAGTAGACATGTTGCTTATATGGTCTGGAGAGAAAAACAGTAAATATAGAGGACAGATAAAAAAAGACAAACATATAGTGAAAGAGAAAAGTGCAAACAACTAAACCTGTTGCACTCAAGATATTATGACCTTTCACATGTCCCTCATGGTCACGATGAAGAGATGTCCCCTTCTGTTTCCAGAATCTAGCAGAGATAGCCTCCTGGAATAGGTCTGGCTTTTTAAAGCACAGTGCATCTGTTTATATTACCGCAGCTGTGTGGAAACCAGACTGTGTTCTCCTCTTTCTGGCATTTAAGAACACATGGCTTTTCCTGCCTGGTTACAAGATATTCAGAGTCAGTTAGATGATAGTTTATTTAGCGTGCATGATAACCATAGCTCTTGGACAAAAGGATTTAGAGTATAAGAAATCCATTAAGATAGTGTCAGATTTCTCTAACATCCATATGCAAATATATGTTGAATTGGTTATTGGCCTTATTGTTAATGATTTTAATGAAACTGGATAATTAGCGCAAGCAAAATCAAGAAAGTATAGTGTACTTGGCAGAATGTGTTTAAGTAGTTATTTCTTATAAGTTCACAGTGAGTTTAGACGTCAGCAAAAATGTCTGAGAACAGATCTCATTTTTGAGATTTTGACTGCAACTGTGTTTTGCATTGTGTTTATGCAAAAGTACAAACAATGAAGAGCAAGACATTTAGATCTGGTAGATATTCTTCATAATGACAATAAGTAAACTATGAGTTTATGAGTACCATTCTATATGAATACCATGGCATTGTCGTCTGACATTGTACCATGGTAACATTGCAGTACTTTTCTGTTAAGCTTGAATGTTTTTTGAGTTTCTTGAATGTAACATTACAAAGAAAGCCGAAAGAAGTTTAAATTTAGAGGTCACCCTGTTCTTTTGTCCATACTAACGTCATAGCTTACATTGGTTTGGAGGGCAGTTGTGGTCGCTATGTCGCCCAAGGTCAGTCGGGCCCTGTGGAGCAGGCAGGTTGGGGCCTGAGACCGTGGGCTATGAGAAGCATGCATTCAGTGTTGATTTAGCCTTGCTTCTGAGTTACTCTCCAGGGTCCAATGACTCTCTCAGGCCTGTCAGAGATCAGGCACAGATCAATCTTCTTTTGAAACCAGCTCATCCAGCCAGGTCAGCGAGAGGCCAAGTTGGTAAACTTAATACATGGACAACTGGTGGAATACCCACACAAAACAATCTCCCCACCAGAAACCAGGGCGCTCTCTTCTCGTACTCATTGTCAGGAGAGAATTTCTCAGAAGTATCTTGATTTCAGCAAGTGAAGGTGATCATATACCCGAGGGGCTTTTAGCATTGTGGTACGTCATATGCGCTGCAGGCTGACTGCTTCATGCAACCAGCAAATAGATCTTTACCTCTCTTAAGCCCCTGGCTTTATAAATTTATTGGTTGTGTTTGGTATTTATTGGAAAGAGCTTTAAAGGTTTACATCAGCATCACTAAGTTTGCAAAACCAGAGATAAACAACTGGAGGAGCTGAGAATATTTTAATATCTTTTACCCGACTTTATGGTGATGCTAAGCTATTCAATTGGTCATTCATTATATATATATATGAAGGGAAATTGTGTAATTTTAAGTCAAATGTCCTTTTAAAATAATATGTCTGGAATAAAGTATAAGTATATAAGTGTAATTTTATTATTTATTTAAATATTTATTTATTAATTTATTTAAATATTTAGATTTTATTCTCTTTGGATATCTTGTGTGACTTGCAAAAATGCTTTGCCAAATTTTTGGTTCATTTCCATAAAATTGTGTTTAAACAAAGATATTTGTGGTTACTAACGTTGCAAAGGTAGGAGCGGTCAGTAACATTTTAAAATGGGTTTAGCAAAGGGTCAGTTAACTATCATAATCTGATCTTTTTCAATGTGTCAGTTTTAACTTAATTCTCTGTTAACTACATAATCACATACAAATGAAGACATTCGGGGTCAAATCCTGATTAGGATAAACTAAAACATGTTATATAGTATGTCCACACTTACAATGGCTTTAAGCACTGCCAATAATATTAAATGAAGACAGTTGCGGCACATGAAAGGCGTAGTTTTTCTTTCTCTTCCAAACGTTTGGCCTCATCTGAACTTCTGACTCTGGAGTTAATGAAGACAAAACAAATAGGCACTTTGTAGTTTTCATCATGATAGCTGTTCAACAGGCACTAATACCCAAACACTGTCACATTAAGCTGAATAATGCATTAGCAACAATGCCGCGTCCTCCCTCCCCACCCACTGCCCTTTCCCTTGCCCCTTCTCAAGGAAACACTGAGATCCGAGGCCCCGTCAGAGTTTCTGTAGGCCTATAGATCAACAATTTCAACTACACTCAGTCAGCGTTCACATTAGCTCAAAGAGACCCCATATCAAGCATCTCAAGGCTTGTTTGCTCCTTAAACTTCTTAATTTCTACCGATGGTTCTCTCCTCATCTCTTTCTCTGTAATTACGGCTCTCTGTTTGCTCAGCATGGCTTAAGTGGTGTGTTCAGCACGCTCAACGACCCGGCTCTGAAGAGTGACACTGGCTTTGAGAAGAACAAGAGATGGTGTGTATATGAGAGAGAAATAGAAAGACTTCTGACTTCCCTTTCCCCGCAGCAGTCTGTCCTCCTCCATTGATCTTCAAACAGTCACCAAGAGTCATAAAGTTAAATGGGAGGAAATGGATGACAGATATGGAGATATTGGATGTGTAAATCAAAAGAGACCAGACCCAGACAGACCACAACATCTCCGCCTGTGTCCTTACCCCTCCGCTCTTTGTAGAATCAGATCTGGATGTGGATAAAAGACTTTAGGGTGATGCAACATGTCCCATCTGGGTTGTTAAAAGGAGATCTGGACGATGTACAAAAGTTTTAAAGGCAAACAGTTTTTTAGTCTTCACTGCCTAAAAGCGAACATGTTCAGAGCGGGTATCTGATGACCCGGGGTGTGTAACTATGGCCCTGTTTACACCTGCTAGTAATGTGCATCTCAAATGTCTCTCCAGTGACCACTCGTAATCTCATTTTGTCCAGGGGAGAGTCTCAGATCTCATGACTACATGCATCACTTACTACTGCATATTGATAATGCACCAAAAGTTTTCAAAGAAAATAATTGCAAAAAATGTGCTGGTTAGAGTGGTGTTCATTGTTATATTTGTTGAGCTCGGGATGTTGAGCTTGTATTAACTATCAGGCATAATGTACAGATAATATATTATATTATATTATATTACAGCATATTGTATTGTATTGTATTGTATTGTATTAATTATATATTATATTATATCAATTATATTATTCATACAATATGTTCAATACAATGAATACAATGTTTTTTGTTATTAATATTCCATTAGTATTTCAATGTTATTATTTATTATTATTTTTTAAATAACAATTTTTAAAATGAAATATAGAATATTTTGAGTTATTTTTTAAGTTCTAAAATTCCTTTTACTCTTTTAGTTTTTGACATTATTTTTATGTCTGCTTTTTTTCTTTACATATGTATGTCTTGTCTATTTATTGTATATGTATGTAAATGTATATTATATCATTTATTTAGATAACATTTTTATTTGTATCATTTTATTTATTATCTTAAATATATGAGACAATATGTAAGATAATAAATAACATACATTATTATTATATCTTACGTATTTTTTAAACAGGACTTTAAGTTATTTTACTATTGTATCTTGATGACATTTAAAATTTCTTATTTTTGAATTGTTTATTTTGTCTACTTTATTTTTTTACCTGTCTGTTTATGTATAATGTCTATTTACTGTGTCTATATAACATATTTTTTATGCCAGTGTCAACAACAAATTCTCAGTCTACGGCATCTTGAATGGATAATAAATCATATTAACTACATATAGCCACCAAAAGCAGGTATTAATTGTTTGTTAGCATTTACATGGCAAATGTGGTCAAATGTGTTTATGACTACCTCAGAATATGGTTTTAATGATCAAATCATTCAAAACGAATGCAGGTAACTGGGCCTCTGACAGCAGAAAGCAGTGACATTATTATTATTCTGCATCCGATGCCACACGTTCCTTGGAGATCAATAAATACCCCATGATCCCCAGCTATCTGCAATCTTGGGAACCAGTAGGAATCAGTGTTTACCAGCAGCGCCCCAATCCGACAGGCCATAAGTCACTCGCAAACAGATAAATGCATCTCTATTTAAATGAGTTCCTTGGCTGACCTCTAAGAAAGCGCTGCAGGGTTTCAGTGCAGAGATCTGTGTGTAATGGACGTGGGGGTGAGAGAGCCAGGCAGGTGATTATTGTGAAACACATTGTCTCCTTAATAGACCTTTTTCCCCCTCTTAGTTTCTCCCCGGTGTGTCATCAGAGCTCCGGCCCTGCTGCGGCCAGCCGTCGAGGGAGGGGTCGTCTACACCCCGAGGGGAGAGAGAGGGGCTTGTGGAGGTCACCGGAGCCTGTGGGGAGGGGAGGGGAGAGGGGTTGGGGTCTCAACAGGACCCTACAGTTCATTTGCATGTAATCAGAGATGTTGAAAACAGGCTTGAGGGAGTCAAGGGACACTTTTGACCACAGCTATATTTGATGTTGGCTTTAAAGGAGCAGGGGGCTTTGCTTTTCAAACACATTTAATTAGGTTTTTGCATAATAAAATTTGCAGAATTAGGTTGTTGCTAAGAGGCGAGTGCAAACACTGGAGCTGTCGCTCATTATGTCAAAAAATCTGAGCTATTCGTGTGATCGGTGTGAGGCAAATGCATTCGTATGGAATGAAATTCAGGAGCAAAACCGCAGAGTGATTCAAAAACAGGTTGCATAATCCTTCCCCTCTCTTTCTCTTCTCTAAGTTGCATAATTGTCTGAGGGTACCTGGTTTGACTTGCCCTGAAGAATGACATTTATGGTACAAGCAGCCCAGCACTTTTTAAAAGCATTGATGACTTTGTTGATAAGCCCAGAGAGAGTCATTAGGTTGTCAGACTGATCCATGACTTGCACTCAGTGCTCAAATAAAAGCCCTTTGCCAAGCTTAATGAAAAGGTTATTATGACCTCATGAGCATAGTAACCCTTTTGTATTATGGTTGCTAGGGCTATGTGACATTGAATATTCACAATAAATTCACAATGATTTTGTTAAAGGAACACGCCAACTTTTTGGGACTTTATTCACCGTATCCCCCAGAGTTAGATAAGTTTATACATACTATTTTTAACTCCGTGCGTGCCATAACTCTGTCTGACGCACCCACCGCTAGCCTAGCTTAGCACAAAGACTGGAGGTAAACGGCTCCAGCTAGCCTACTGCTCAATAAGTGACAAAATAACGCCAACATTTTCCTATTTACATGTCGTGATGTGTATAGTTACATCGTGTACTAAGGCCGACGGAAAATGAAAAGTTGCAATTTTCTAGACCGATATGGCTAGGGACTATACTCTCATTCCTGCATAATAATCCAGGAACTTTGCTGCCGTACCATGGGTGCAGCAGCGTAATGATATTATGCAGCGCCTGAAAATAGTCCCCAGCACGCTCTCTGTGCAAGCAGGTTGACACGTTGGTTATGTTGACGGAAGTTAGCCTATTTTCAGGCGCTGCGTAATATCATTGCGCCGCGCAATATCATTGCGCCGCTGCACCCATGATACGGCAGCAAAGTTCCTGGATTATTCCGCAGGAATGAGAGTATAGTCCCTAGCCATATCGGTCTAGAAAATTGCAACTTTTCATTTTCCGTCGGCCTTAGTACACGATGTAACTATACACATCACAACGTGATGTTTTATTAACAAATTTCGGGAGGAGCACGTTCAGATAATTAAACCTAATTAAACGAGTGGAGCATGTCAGATAATTAAACCTAATTAAACACGAGTGGAGCACGTTAAGTTAATCAATCAATCAATTCAACGACAAGAGGTGTATATACAGGGAGTGCAGAATTATTAGGCAAATGAGTATTTTGACCACATCATCCTCGTTATGCATGTTGTCTTACTCCAAGCTGTATAGGCTGGAAAGCCTACTACCAATTAAGCATATTAGGTGATGTGCATCTCTGTAATGAGAAGGGGTGTGGTCTAATGACATCAACACCCTATATCAGGTGTGCATAATTATTAGGCAACTTCCTTTCCTTTGGCAAAATGGGTCAAAAGAAGGACTTGACAGGCTCAGAAAAGTCAAAAATAGTGAGATATATTGCAGAGGGATGCAGCAGTCTTAAAATAGCCAAGCTTCTGAAGCGTGATCATCGAACAATCAAGCGTTTCATTCAAAATAGTCAACAGGGTCGCAAGAAGCGTGTGGAAAAACCAAGGCGCAAAATAACTGCCCGTGAACTGAGAAAAGTCAAGCGTGCAGCTGCCAAGATGCCACTTGCCACCAGTTTGGCCATATTTCAGAGCTGCAACATCACTGGAGTGCCCAAAAGCACAAGGTGTGCAATACTCAGAGACATGGCCAAGGTAAGAAAGGCAGAAAGTCGACCACCACTGAACAAGACACACAAGCTGAAACGTCAAGACTGGGCCAAGAAATATCTCAAGACTGATTTTTCTAAGGTTTTATGGACTGATGAAATGAGAGTGAGTCTTGATGGGCCAGATGGATGGGCCCGTGGCTGGATTGGTAAAGGGCAGAGAGCTCCAGTCCGACTCAGACGCCAGCAAGGTGGAGGTGGAGTACTGGTTTGGGCTGGTATCATCAAAGATGAGCTTGTGGGGCCTTTTCGGGTTGAGGATGGAGTCAAGCTCAACTCCCAGTCCTACTGCCAGTTTCTGGAAGACACCTTCTTCAGGCAGTGGTACAGGAAGAAGTCTGCATCCTTCAAGAAAAACATGATTTTCATGCAGGACAATGCTCCATCACACGCGTCCAAGTACTCCACAGCGTGGCTGGCAAGAAAGGGTATAAAAGAAAATCTAATGCTATGGCCTCCTTGTTCACCTGATCTGAACCCCATTGAGAACCTGTGGTCCATCATCAAATGTGCGATTTACAAGGAGGGAAAACAGTACACCTCTCTGAACAGTGTCTGGGAGGCTGTGGTTGCTGCTGCACGCAATGTTGATGGTGAACAGATCAAAACACTGACAGAATCCATGGATGGCAGGCTTTTGAGTGTCCTTGCAAAGAAAGGTGGCTATATTGGTCACTGATTTGTTTTTGTTTGGTTTTTGAATGTCAGAAATGTATATTTGTGAATGTTGAGATGTTATATTGGTTTCACTGGTAAAAATAAATAATTGAAATGGGTATAAATTTGTTTTTTGTTAAGTTGCCTAATAATTATGCACAGTAATAGTCACCTGCACACACAGATATCCCCCTAAAATAGCTAAAACTAAAAACTACTTAAAATATTGATACAAAAATATTCAGCTTTGATATTAATGAGTTTTTTGTGTTCATTGAGAACATGGTTGTTGTTCAATAATAAAATTAATCCTCAAAAATACAACTTGCCTAATAATTCTGCACTCCCTGTATAGTGCAGATTTACCTTCTTTTCGTTGACAGTTTTTTAGCATCCCTCCACCACCCCATCTCCTCACTAAACTCTTATTAAGCATCAACACAATCCATAATACAATACAGTCTAGTTCTAGTCTATCTCTATCACGGGGGGGATACTCTGGGTTCGGGCCAAAATTCCGAGCCCGGAGCCCTCCCCCGGACAGCACGCCAAATACGCATAATCTTTACTCTATTTTAATTTGATGTAAGTGTGAACTGGTGAAATGTAAATAGGAAAATGTTTGCGTTATTTTGTCACTTATTGAGCAGTAGGCTAGATGGAGCCGTTTACCTCCAGTCTTTGTGCTAAGCTAGGCTAGCGGTGGGTGCGTCAGACAGAGTTATGGCACGCACAGAGATAAAAATGGTATCCCCCAGTTAGATGGACTTATCTAACTGGGGGATACGGTGAATAAGCTAAAGTCCCAAAAAGTCGGCGTGTTCCTTTAATGATATAAAATTAAATATGTGTGTGTTTGTATGTATGTATGCAGACTGTGTATTAAAAATGTTTATATATTTTATGTATTTTTATATATTTTAAGTTTATTTTTATAATTTAAAAATTAATTTATTAATATTAAGTCATTTAGCAGACTTACTTAAAAAATAGTTGTTAGCAGCAGATCCTTTAAGTCCTGTAAGTTGCGAGGTGGGGCCTCCATGGATCGGACTTGTTTGTTCAGCACATCCCACAGATGCTCGGTTGGATTGAGAATTTGGAGGCCAAATCAACACCTCAAACTCGTTGTGCTCCTCAAACCATTCCTGAACCATTTTTGCTTTGTGGCAGGGCACATTATCCTGCTGAAAGAGGCCACAGCCACCAGGGAATACCGTTTCCATGAAAGGGTGTACATGGTCTGCAACAATGCTAAGGTAGGTGGTACGTGTCAAAGTAACATCCACATGGATGGCAGGACCCAAGATTTCCCTGCAGAACATTGCCCAAACCACCACACTGCCTCTGCCGGCTTGCCTTCTTCCCATACTGCATCCTGGTGCCATGTGTTCCTCAGGTAAGCGACGCACACGCACCTGGCCATCCACGTGATGTAAAGAAAACGTGATTCATCAGACCAGGTCTCCTTCTTCCATTGCTCTGTGGTCCAGTTCTGATGCTCACGTGCCCACTGTTGACGCTTTCAATGTATTCATATTTTGTCATTTAGCAGACTTAATAATACATTCAGTTTAATTGTGTTCTGGTTCATGTTCCTGTGTTTCCTTTCAGTTTAGTTCCCATCTCCTTAGTTACTAATTCCTCCCTGTTTGTTACCTTTGTTACTGATTAAACCCACCTGCGTCTAGTTTAGTTTTCTGTGTATAAGTGCTCACGTTTTGTTCAGTTCAAGGCCAGTTATCGTCATTATTAAGTGTGGTTTGCATGTATGTTTTTCTGATGTTTTCCTCTGTATTTCTGTTTGTGGATTAAAGAGTATTTCGATTGAATTCCTTCAATCATTTGTCTTGGACCACAGCGTTGTGACAATTTTTGGGTTATTTTTTATATATTTATATTTGCATTTATACATTTAGCAGATCTTTTTGGGGGAGATATCATGATATCTTTTGTTATATTGTCCAGTCTTAATGGTTACCCAGAAACCTCCATCATTCTTTTAACAAAAGTTGTGCAGCAGTTTACTGTGTCTTCATGCAAAGCAGCTCGCCACATATTTGTTTAATGTGCTAATTTTAGTCATGCAGTAAGCATTGATGTAGTTTGTGGAGCATGAAATGTGCCTGTGTTGTCTGGATGGTCAAACAGGGATAAAAAAAACAGAGAAGATCGTCTGATGGGCTTGTGTCACCTGTGCGTATAGACGGGCTCGGTCAGGAACAGATTAAACCAACAGCGTGCCGAAACAAACTACAGTTACAGTTGAAACACAGACAAGTGTGGAGTATGTAAATCGACAACTATAAAGCCTGTTGACTTCCAAATCTTCATTCTGATCAGTTCAAATCTTTTGTCTCCAAAAGACACAATTTGTAGTGGATAAATATGTTAATGTAAATGTTCACATGTGCTGTGACTGATCTAATGGTCTGACCAACCTCAGATTTCCTGTACTCCTGTAAGCCTGCTAGAAAAACGAACAGCTGTAGGAAAACATTTGTACTCCGTCATTCAATCTTGTTTTTACCGCTGTAAATTACCTTAAATACAGGCACTGACGTCTGCCATAATGGGTCAACAGAGCGGATGGGGACGTCCAACAGCCATAAACCTGCCTGATAGAGTCTGGGAGTGGGAACCACTGAGTGTTTTATACCTCTCTCTCTCTCTCTCTCTCTCTCTCTCGCTAACAACAGCATAAGAGTCTTGTGATGGTGAGTTGCATCATTGATTGTTCCTTAGATTCTAGTAAAAGTTGCTACACTCTTTCCCTGTCTGTCTGTCTTTACATAAACATATGAACATGGGCCAGCCGAAGCTTTTCTCCTCTCTTCTGTCCTCAGACAGGCCTAGCTATAATGACTATTGCACTTAACAGAGGAAGTTGTGTCTACCGGCCTAATGAGAATTAATGACGGTTGTTATTTCTTCCATATCAGACAGTGGTTTGGCATGTAATTTTACTTTTGGAATAATCCCAAAGAAATTTTCTGTTGATGCTCTTTTTACATATAATACTTGCACAATCACGAACAAGGTGTGTTTAATGTTTCAATTGTTTCTGCTGAACCACTATGATATAAAGAGCAAATTTAGACTTTTTTATCTTCCTTCCCAATAAAAAGTTACCATAGTTTTCTGTATTGTGTTTCATTTAGAGTTAATATAATAATATAATTTACACATTTTTTAAATTAAACCGCCCACCAATTTCTGCATGGCATGATAAATGACATAGGCCTACGTGGAGCTAAACCGGATCGAACTTCCAAGCAATAAATCTGCATAAGCTGCATTCGGATTCCAATATTATGAATGCATGGATGAACTTTATTTTTAATGAATAGACGAATAGAAAGACATTGCGCGTTTGTTCCTTCATTTCACCGCGGATTCGTTTGCAAACAAGAGACTGGATTTGCAGACAGGATGAGATTACATGAATGAATGAAGCAACACACTTATGTGAGTAAAAAAGGTTTTTTATATGTGACAGTATTGCATTGTTACAGATCGTTTGAAATCTATTGATTATGTGCATGTGTCTAACTGAACATAACTTAGCAAGCTGTCACAGGCTGGAGAATCCTTTATTTGAGGTGTTGTTGGTTCATTGTGCTGCGATTCGGGATCAGACTCGGACATGTATGGGCCAGGGCTCGCAAAGCCCAA
This sequence comes from Rhinogobio ventralis, assembly GCA_039654625.1. Taxonomy (NCBI): domain Eukaryota; kingdom Metazoa; phylum Chordata; class Actinopteri; order Cypriniformes; family Gobionidae; genus Rhinogobio; species Rhinogobio ventralis. The sequence goes on along the minus strand of CM077202.1, from coordinate 12,320,632 downwards.
CGTCCCGGGGCTATGTGTTTTCCAGACGAGCTACCAAAACGTATCAATGGCCTGCCGACGGACTATCTTAAAAAGTGAAATTACATTCCTTTCTTGATGTGCGTTGTTCACTCTCTTGACTTGATATTTGAAGAAAAAATACAATTGCGGAAGTTTTGATCATGCTGATTTGTCTGACTCTGCAGTGAGGCTTGTGCGTGTGTTTGTGTGTATGTGTTAGTGATGCAAGGTTCGTGGTTATATCCACTGATCGGGCGGGTCAAGTAATAAAAAATAACATTCCAATTAATTGTGGGTGGATGAGCGATAAATCATTGTGTTTGTTTGATAAAGACATTTTTGCGAGCCCTGTGGGTGAATCATTCCGGTTGCCTTTTTTTCCACACGCTTTCAAAACAATTCCTCATGTGTACTCACGGGGGAGCCGAAACTCATTATAATATGCATGGCATTATAATATGGCGTTTACTTCCAAGTCTTCAATGCGGCATGCCCATAAAAACCGAGCGTTCCATGAGAGAGGTTCAAAACCAGGGTAGAAAATAGCATATTACTTATTCATTATGATGTTTTTGAATGTAAAAACCACGCACACGTCATAAGTTGACCTCAGACAACAGTATATAAAAAAAAAGAAGCCAGTTCATGACCCCTTTAAATTCAATGTCTTATGCTTTTACTGAAAATCAGAACTTTCATTTGATTTCATATATTTTCTAAAGAATTTTAAGAGAAATATTTGAGCCCATGTTGGCACTTCTGAGTTCCAAAAGAGCAACCTTTGAACAATACAATTCTACACTTGGTAGGAGACGGTTTAAATGTAGTTTTCTTGTGAGTCTGTTTGAGCAGTGATTCATGAGTCTGTTATAATTCAAATGTTAAGAGTCTCTGATGTGCCTTACAGCTCATTAAGGTTTTGACTCCATCATCATCCTCGGCTGGTTTGTATTAGATGCACTGCAGAGTAAGAATGCATCCCATTAGAGACATCCAGAATATTCAGAGAAATATGAGGACAGATGTGGACACTTGAGACAAAACTGTCACATTGCTGTACAATTTAGTGATTCAGCAGTGGAGCTGTGGGCGGGATAGACGTCTCACCATTTGTCCATCTGAGATTGATCCCGAAGATAGACCCCAAGGCCATATCTAAAAACAAAAGTTTTACACAAATTTAGAAATATTTCCTGTCAAAAATACACAGTGGTTTAGATTTTTTGGCTTTGGAAAAGATAAGACAAATATTCTTCTTGTCTCTCCCTCCCTTAAGCAGCTCAGTAAAAAACATCTTTTAGCATTGCATGTCAAATTTGAAACCGTCCTTATTGACGCAGGGTGGTATTTAAATGTGTTACAGTGAACAACTGTGTGTAGTGTGGCACGGCATGAGATGCCGCTGATTGGGACCCTCCCGTGAATTGGCACTCCAGTTCTGGCAGCAGAACAGAACGCAGCCGCATATGGAACATTCCATTTGTCAGAATTATTTGCAGCGCTTGGAATTAAACACACTGTGCATGTTTCAAAGAGGCCTGATGTAAGAAGTCATTAGCTGTGCCATCTGCATTAATGTGGGAAAATTGCAGAGGCCCTTCTTAGACCACTGCTGTGTAAATGACACACACTCCATGCTGGTGAAGAGAAAGAGTGGGGGTTATTTACTAAACTGTTGATTAATAATTATAATCCTGCGCTTTTTCTAACAGCCTAAATTCAGCTGAGATTTTTTGCCCTCACTGACACTTTGTAGTGTCAGCAAACATTATTATGCAGTTTTTTGGAATACCTGATTCTAATAAGTCATTTGTAGCATTATGCAGTCACATATGAGCACTAAACTATAATTAGTTCTATCATAGCATGTATCACTCTGCACACTCTTTATTCACACATATTTGAATAATTGTAACGTATCAATATTTATATCAGTATTTATTTATGTACTATGTAAACATTTAATGCATGGAGAAAAGTACAGTCAGCTGTGTATATATATATATATATATATATATATATATATAGGCATAACATTATGACCTAATATTGTGTTGGTCCCCCTTTTGCTGCCAAAACAGCCCTGACCCGTCGAGGAATGGACTCCACTAGACCCCTGAAGGTGTGCCGGGTTTTATCTGGCACCAAGATGTTAGCAGCAGATCCTTTAAGTCCTGTAAGTTGCGAGCTGGGGCCTCCATGGATCGGACTTGTTTGTTCAGCACATCCCACAGATGCTCGATTGGATTGAGATCTGGAGAATTTGGAGGCCAAGTCAACACCTAAAAATCGTTGTTGTGTTTCTCAAACCATTCCTGAACCATTTTTGCTTTGTGGCAGGGCGCATTATCCTGCTGAAAGAGGCCACAGCCACCAGGGAATATTGTTTCCATGAAAGGGTGTACATGGTCTGCAACAATGCTTAGGTAGGTGGTACGTGTCAAAGTAACATCCACATGGATGGCAGGACCCAAGGTTTCCCAGCAGAACATTGCCCATTGCATCCCACTGCCTCCAGTGGCTTGCCTTCTTCCCATAGTGCATCCTGGTGCCATGTGTTCCCCAGGTAAGTGACGCACACGCACCCGGCCATCCACGTGATGTGAAAGAAAATGTGATTCATTAGACCAGGCCACCTTCTTCCATCGCTCAGTGGTCCAGTTCTTATGCTCACGTGCCCACTGTTGGCGCTTTCGGCGGTGGGCACCCTGACTGATCTGCGACTATGCAGCCCCATACATGTATATTCTGACACCTTTCTATCAGAACCAGCATTAACTTCTTGAGCAATTTGAGCTACAGTAGCTCGTCTGTTTGATCAGACCACACGGGCCAGCCTTCGCTCCTTGGTCTTGGCTGCCCATGACCCTGTCGCCGGTTCACCACCGTTCCTTCCTTGGACCACTTTTGATAGATACTGACCACTGCAGACTGGGAACACCCCACAAGAGCTGCAGTTTTGGAGATGCTCTGACCCAGTCGTCTAGCCATCACAATTTGGCCCTTGTCAAACTCGCTCAAATCCTTACGCTTGCCCAATTCTCCTGCTTCTAACACATCAACTTTGAGGACAAAATGTTCACTTGCTGCCTAATATATCCCACCCACTAACAGGTGCTGTGATGAAGAGATAATCAGTGTTATTCACTTCACCTGTCAGTGGTGTATATGTATATATATATAGTGTGTTGGGTGTAATGCATTAGCATTACTAAGTAATTAATTACAGTAATTTAATTATGTTTCCCTTGAAAAAAAAGTAAAGTAAGGGATTACTCTTAATTTTTTCTGTAATTTAATTACAGTTACTTCTGATGTAATTGCATCAAATACTCTATAGACTATTGAACAATTCTATATAAAACAATAGTGGATTTCACATCAAAATGTAATGTCTAATGTTAAAATGTATGTTTCCAAGCTCAAGAATAATTTACTGAATGCAATTTTATATTATTTATTTGAAAGAATTAAAAGAACTGTTTTCATGTCTATCCTTATATTGTTCAACTGTTCAAGGTGGATATGGGATTCAGAAAGTAATATAGCGATACTTTTTAGAGAGAATAATTAGTACAGTAATATATTTACATTGTTGAATATGTAATTAGTAACTAGTAATTAATAACTTTTTAGAGGAACTTGCCCAACACTTTATATATATTTACTATATACTATTTATGATTAGTATAATTATTACAATTAAAAATAAACAGCAAGTAACGTTTTTTTAAGCATTATATAATGCCATAATGTTTGTACATTTAGCCTGGCCTCTCTTGCTTTGCACTGTTGTCACTCTTCCTTTTACCCTTCCGGAGCTCCTCCATGAGACTCGAGACCGGTGTGATGCTCTTTAGCACTCGTGCCACCGGCCTCGCTCCGTTCCCACAGCTCTCGGCCTGTCCTGCTTGCCACAAAGATCTTCCTGCCAGGCAGTCATGTAAGTTAATATAGCAAGAGAAAATCAGAGAGTTAATAAACCAGGGCTTCTGTAAATATTTAAAAGGCTGCTGAAGGTTTTTCTTTTATTTACAATCATCCCTAGAGTAAATAAACATAAGAGGCTTTTGGATTTTATGAAGGGTTTGAACAGGACTATTAGCTGCTAAACAGTTGACATGACATGCTGTATGAACATCATTTTACTGTGATGCCAAACAAATCAGCTTTTTGGAATATGAATTTGCGTCGCAAATGAAATAAGGTTGCAGTGTTGTGAATGGCGTGTGAACATGTTGCTTATGCAAACACCCAGGTTGCTGTATAAGAGAGATGTCTCCATTCCAGTCTGTCCACAACAGAAATACTTAGTCTGTCAAACCGTCAGTGCTGAAAGGGTCTCATTAGCAGCTAAAGCGAGAGCTGTTTAATGTTAGCTACTCATATGACATTCTAACTCATCACACTGTCCAGTTTTGGCCTGTAGAAACTGATACTAGTCCAACAACAAAGGTGAATGCTGGCGCCCTGTTTGCCATGTTGAGATGTTTACAACTGCCTCCAGCTTTAAAAGAAGTAACTCTGTCATTCTCAGTAAAACAGTTCAGAATGTTTCAACTGAATAGAGTTTGTAAGTACATCTCCACCAAGCCATTCACACTGTGTTCACACGGTTCTTAAAGGAATCAATCGAGCGGCTTACTACCATTCAGCTGAAATGAGTTGTTGTTTTCTCTTCACCTGGGCGAGAGCTCAAGGTTTTCCTTGTAAAATCAATAAGACTCCATTTACAGTTGGGCTGGTTTCTGTCTGACTTTCATGTCTGGACAAGAAAACCACGAAACAAACCAGTTTATTTGTAAAAAGGAGCTTATGTGTCTGTCTGTGTTTATAGGTCATTTAGGCTTTTGTTCACTTGTTTCAAAGCGTGACAAAGCGCAACACAACGAACAAAACTTGTCCTTCTTCTGTATATACAAGAAATTTTAATAAGGTTTCCTGTATAATCTGACTACTCTCACATTTCGATTTTGCTGAAATTGCCCCCTAAATTTCAGTGTTGTTAAATCTACTTTGAAACTGTAGCATGTGAATCATTTATTTCATATGTGAATCATTGAAGTTGAAAGATATTCATGTTGGTGCCATCAACTTCAGTGCTAATTAAATTCTGTCATATGAAGACATGCAAATAAGTTCTGTAAATGTCTCATCTGGATTTGATTTATAAATTAATTCAGGATTCAGTGTTGGAACAATCCAATAAGTGGAGGGGGACACATATATTATAAATCATCAGTATCTCTTTACAGGTGTTACGGGATTAAATGCGATGGATACACTCATATGAGATACCATGTGACAGCTTAAAAAGAAAACTTTATAGAAATGTCAATCATTCTAGCATTTTTGTCTAAAAGTTTAATAATCAAGTCTAAAACTTTGTGACATCTGCAACAAATATGAATATATAAATGCTTTTTTTCTCCTGTTGTTGCAATTCGGCTCATAAATATTAATTCAGTGAATTAATAGTCAAACAGATACTTTATCCTAAAGTTGTCGTTTGTTTCTTTCATACTTTCCAAGCAAAATATAGCCTCTTTAAAAGAGTAGGAAGGACAGAGTAATTTCTAAAAGTCTCAGGGACAAGTCTACCCTATTAAATTAGCTCTCAATAAGGTAATTTACTGATTAACAAGAGCCCAGCTGATGCTTGTATTCTGACCAGGCTTTAGACATTTTAATGTCAAATTAGCTAAATGCATTAACTGTGTTAAATGTAACACAGTTAAACATATTTAATTAACCTCATAAGTTAACGTATTTACTTTGGCAGCCCTAACTTTCACACGCACATCTCATATGTGCTTGCTTTGATTGGTGTTTTGGTTTTGGCTACTTTCAAGTACAGTCAGAAAAGTGGTGGTCTTTGCTTTGATGGGCTTATGTGACTAACGGGAGAGAGGATGAGGTGAGAAAGTGGGGGATGACAGGAAGACACTGCTGTGAATGAGGTAGAGAGGGTGGGACGTCCCAGCTGGACCCGTCTTTGAAATGGGTGACTGGCCGAGGGGGGAAACAGGGAAGAAAGAGTCTGATTCAGGGAAATACCAACAAGTTGCTCTTCACGGGAACAGAGGAGGTCTGGGAGAAGGACTTACACTCCATTCAGTCCTAACCAGATGCATGTGCCTCCGCTTTCAACTCATGCGGTACTTTGTTATTTGTCTATTAGCATTAGAGGCTCAATGGGTGCAGTTAAATGGAGTCCTCTTTTGCTACAGTGGTTTCTGTGGGGTTTAACTCTAATGAAAAGGCAACGTTGTGGGCTGAAGTGAAAATGAATACAGAGTTAGAAAGCAGATATGAAGCAGCTTTGAAGTGGCCTGTAAAGATTTTGGCCAGTCTTAAGAGAAGTTTCTCAAATCCTGGCACCCCACACGTTATAGTTTTTACTACAATTGGCAACCTCCAGGAAATCTGGAGAAATGAAGATCTGGAATAATCTTTTAAGCCCTGTTCCAAGTCCTTTCTTCTCCACAGTCACGAAAAGCTTTTTTGATCAGTCTATTGTAGCGTGTTTCACACTACATTTTAAGATTTAAGGAGGAGCAAGTCCATATAATCTAGACAATCGCACTGTTAAAAGTATATAAACGCCTGTTTCATTTCACTCCAGCTTTTCCTTGGGCGTCCCTCCTTCAACTTTATTTTCCTAATTAGGTCCAATGGGAAACTTTGCTCTAGAGTCCACTATCACGCTAAAGTCCATCCATTTTGCATTGTCAGGCGAGTTTAACTTTTGCGTAATTGCTTATGTATATTAACCATCTAAACTGAAAGGAAATCTATTTCAAGTAATTATTTGGTTAGATTTAAAGTGAGTCCTGTTTTGCACAACATTTCAAGACTTATTTCCCAAGATAATACTAGAATCATGTCAAAATAAAAAAATTTCTTTTGCATCTTCTAGTCATAGATAAACATGGAATCATTAGTGTTCCTGGGCATCATGTTGTGGATGTTGTTTTTGAGACTCTCACATCTCCCCAGGGTTGGATGACAGCTGACCCTGAGCAACAAACACAAAGGCGGGAGCGACATGGATGGCTACATGCTAACAAAACCAAGACGGAAAAGTTACTAAGTTACAGGCAACCTGATGTGTATAAAACGGATCCCCACCAGCTCATCAGTGAGTTCATCAGCGGTCAATATGTGTGTCTGTGCCGCCCAGAGGATACACCATGGGCTTTGAGTGCGAATCCCTGAGGTTATCAGTTCACCTGCTTTCCAATCAAAACCATCTGAGACTCACTCACTTACCATCCCACGGACACGACTCTAGCTAACTGCTTAGCCAAATTTATATGGTTAAAATGATGCAGTAAATTTGTTTTCAACCCTCAATTTAATTGGCCGTTAGATCTGTGGTAATTATTTATGGAAGAAATTTAATGTAAGGTTTTCAAAGTGGCATGTCACACAAAGAGAGCACACACACCCTCCCCCTTGCCCAGTGATTTCCCAGGGGTTGATTCAGAGGTCACAGAAAGGCCATTTGTGGCTGACCTCATTTAAAGACAACATATTTAAATTAGCTCTATTTATTGTTTAATTTCCCCACTCTTTTTTGTGCATAAATAAAAGTTTTATTTCCTGCTATTGTAACCAAAATAGTGACAAATAGTATTAACCAACTATAGTATTTTATATTGTGCAGAAAACTTGGTTGTTAATATTTGGTTGTCATGCTGTTGCTATGCACAGTGGTTTTTAGTGCATTATATTTTATATGCTCCAAGTCTATAGTTATTTAATCAAAAATACATTAAAAACAGTAATGTTGTAAAAAAAAATATTATCAAATGGGCAATGCTGAATTTTTAAGTCTTCAGTGTCACATGATCCTTCAGAAATTATTCTAATATGCTGATTTGCTGCTCATCAATGTTGAAAGCAATTGTGCTGTTTATATTTTGCTTATATATATTTTTTTATATAACATAATTCTTTTTTTCAGGATTCTTTGATTAATAGAAAGTTCAAAAGAACAGCATTTATTTGAAATATAAATATTTTGTTACATTATAAATGTCATTACTGTCTTTTTTTAAAAAAAAATTCAGTACAGCCTTGTTGAATAAAAGTCATTAAAAAGTGAATTAAGTTAATTCTTACCGATAAAAAAATCTTACTGACCCTAAACTTTTGAATGGTGGTATAATTATATAAAATGAAAAATACTATTATTATTATTATAATACTATACCTGCATGTTTGAATTAGAACATTTTTCAACACTTGATTGACATCCAATTAATTTTTTTAATATATCTCATATATCATATTTCAATCTTTGAAATGCAAATCACTACCTGACATCATTTACGTATAATATTCCAATATCTTTGGCTTGTAGCAAACATGATCTTGGCTGCAACTGAATTTTCCATGCAGCGAATCTAATTCCCTCCTGACCACCCTGAAAGGAAGCCGCCCAATTAGAAGGAGCCTCTAAATAAGAATGGAGGCTCATTCTCACTGTAAGAGCCCAGATGGTAATACAGGTTTACCTGTCTCCACAAGCCTCCTGAGAGGAGCATGGGGTTTAGAGCGGCCCACAGCCAATTGATCCACCCCTCGTTGGGTTGCATGTGCTGCTGAAATGCACCCTGAAACTTTCATGTTCCCTCGCCTGGAAGTTAATTAGGAACGTCTGTATGTGGCAGCTGGGGCAAGCCGTGACATGTCACCAACGCACGATAGGGCTATCAGTTGCATTTGGAACAGAATAAAAAAGATAGGAATATGACTCACTGACATTGTCTCTTTGGTGGTTTATAGCGTGCAGAGAGCTGATGAGTGATCGGAATGAATCATCGCTCAAGATCACAAATAATCAATCAATGATGTGATGGTCTGCCGCCTCAGTGGCAGTAGATAGAACCAAGACGTGGGCGAGCATGCAGGTATATGTATGAGATTGACAGGGAAATATGAGCATTCAAGTTTGCCATTCTATACCTATTGTGAATTAAATATCAGTTTAAAAAAGAGTTGATATTAGCTTTGCACAACACCAACAAACATATTCTGAAAAAGTCAGTGAAGTCTAATGTTGTCTTGGATTGATGTTAAAAGCAGTTGAAACACTTATCTTATATCTTCCTTTGAGTTCTACAGATAAAGTCATAAAGGTTTCGATTGATGAGGTAAATGAGTAAATTTTCATTTTTAAAGGGATAGTTCACCAAAAAAATAAACATTTGGTCATCATTTACTCACCCTTGTGTCGTTCCAAGCCCATAAGACTTTCCTGTAGAGTTTTGCTCCAACCCTAATCAAACACACCTGAACAAGTTAATCAAGGTATTCAGGATGATTACTAATCAAGTCAAGTCACCTTTTTATAGCACTTAATACAATACAGATTATTTTAAAGCAGCTTTTCAGTGATAACAAGAAGTCAACTGAAGTCTGTTGTAAAGATAATCAATTGTTAAATGAGTTCATTTCATCTATAAAGCAGTTCTGCAGGATACAGAGATGTTATTATCCAGCTCAGTTCAGATCTCATACAACAGCACCAGTACAGTCAGATCAATAATATTGTTGAATATTAAATGTCAACTGCCAACAAACGAACAAGGTGGGATTATGATTCATGGAGCATCACAAGTCAGAGTTCAGATCAGGATCTGTAGCATTCAGATATTAATCCAGTTCCTTTTGCTTGAAGATCGATTCATCATGCGGGTATGGAGCCGAAGCTGTCCATAGGGTCTGTGCAAAGGACCTGTCTGGATCTTGTGGTCTCTGCTGAGGATCTGTGCCGATGGCTGTCATGTCGACGAGGCCTTCACAGGGGATCTAGTAGACACGGTCTAGTAGACACGGTCTCTGCTGACATTCAGGGCTGCATTTAGGTGCAGGTCTACCATCTGATCTGGATATAGACTGGATGCGGCTGACGAGAAACCTCAGATAACCTCAGGATAAGGATGAGACAGACAGACTAATATTAGCGTAGATGCCATTCTTCTTATGATGTGACAAGTACATCGGTTTTTATAGGAAGTGTTCCGGTTGACCTAATTTATGCAGCTTAACAATCATTTAACTGATTTGAATAATAGAAATTGTTAATGTGTTAAGTGTATGCCGCGGGTTAAATAGATGTGTTTTTAGACTAGGTTTAAACTGACAGTGTGTCTGCTTCCTGAACAAGGCTAGGAAGACTATTACTAGAAAGTTATATGCAGGTGAGTTTTATATGATAAACAGATTTAATTTTGGCTTGTATTCAAATATAAATACACATGCATAGAGTGCATCACATATTGCCACCTTGGAATTATATGGTTCTATTTGCGTTCTGAGCAGTTTTGAGATGTTGAGCTTCTAAGTTTTTGCATTCCAAATCTGTTCATCATATAAAGCCATCATATCTCTTCACAAGACTTGGATTAAACCACTCAGTTCATATAGATAAATTTTATGATGCCTTTATGATCTTGTTTTTGGTTACCTGGAGTTTCAATGGAGGGACAGAAACTTCTCAGGTTTCATTAAAAATATCTTAATTTGTGTTTCGTAGTCTTATGGGCTTGGAACAACATGAGGGTGAATTAATGATGACAGAATTTAAATTTTTGGGTGAACTATCCCTTTAAGGCTCAAGGTTATCTCCGTCCAAAGGAAGAGTGAATGAGGCTGAGTAGGCCATATTTCATCTGGCTGATTTTGCCATGTCTGTGACAGTGAGAAATGTCTTCTGCCAGCTGTGTTTAAGCATGCACAAGCTGTCGCCAATCAGAGCAACTCCCAGTGTGTTTTAGAAGCAAGGTGACCGGCCTTGTTATTATCTCATCAACCAAAAGGACAAAAGACGACTGCATGGTTGCAGTCATCCATGCTTACTGTGGTTGCCTTGGAAACCAGCTGCTCAGCTGGAATGTTGGAAGTAAGTATGAGCAGGGGGTTACCGAGGGGGGACTGGTTTACGCCCCTCTCCAAAAATGGAGATTAAGCCCATTGAGAATGTAACGGTTCAGGAGACTGATCAGAGCCACAGGTCAACACAAACTGAGCTGATATTTTTGCAACTTTAGAGCTGACAGAGCAGTTTTCCAGGATGGAAAAGCCTCATGTTAGGAAAAATGGGCTGGCTGGGAGAGGAAGCCGTTCTTAATTTGTAGTACCCACTACTGCATGGCACGCTGCAAGTCAAGCATGCCTTTTCCACTGCATGAAACAGGCTAAACAGACGTCAATAAAGACCATTAGACTAATTCAAGTGATTTAACAGACTGGAAGAAGCTAAAGCAGACCGAGTGAGGTTTCTTATTTGCACCTAATCCCTGTAATTTTAAATCCATCAATCTAATTCATATTTCGTGAGTTCCCCTTCTTCTCAGGCCACAGGGTTCAGAGATTGAACAGGGATATGCATTTCCAGAACCCTCCCGAAAATAAATCACACTGGCTATGGGCCTTATTCATGAAACATGAGCTGAGAGAGTCATTCGTAAAACCGTTCGTGCAAACTGTTGCATTCAATTCAATGGGACAGTTTACACTACCAAAAGTTTGAACAAAACTTTTGAGCTTTCTATTCATCATAGTATTTTGGAAAAAGAAAATGTATCACGTTTCTACAAAAACATTAGGCAGCATGATTGCATTTCATGACTTGATTTCAACATTGATGATAATAAGAAATGCTTCTTGACCACCAAATCAGCATATTAGAATGATTTAACTTTGGCCCAGTTTACACCTGGTAATAAGATATGTTTTGGTCGATCGGATCACAAGTGGACAATGCTAAATACAGCTTAAACTCTTTCAACCACTTCCAGAGGTAGTCGAAAACTCATTCGACCGGATTGCTTTCGTAGTGTAAACGTTCATGTGGTCGAATGCGTTCAAACAGCCACAAAAGACCGCCTGCTCTCCACCTACTGACCCAAAGCGTAAACATTATGGGAAGGGCGCTAGCCAGGCGGGATTTAAACTTCGGTTTGAAGACAAAAAATGTACCAAACACAAGTCTATCTTGGTCTATCTTGGTCTTGCGGCTTTCAGAGCCGAAACAAAAGCTGCTGCTCTCCGTATGTTTCATTCATATGTGCATTCATATGTAAATTGCGTGAGCTTATTTTGTCCATTAGATTGAAAGATCTGAAAAAAGCACATACATTTACCCACCCATAGACCCTCCCCTCGAAGAAATCAGGACAGAAGTGTTTGAAAATGGACATAAGAGACACATTAAAACACCAGGTGTAAACAGGAATGTGTCTCCCTCATACTTGTGATCCAATCAAAAAAACGCATCTTAATACCAGGTTTACACCAGGTTTTTTTTTTAGATAGTTTACAGGGCCATAGAAACATACATTAATTAAACTAGTATGCAAGTGTGCTATAAATTCAGCCAACGTTTCAAACAGTACATTGATGTCACATGATCATATCACATGGCATGTTTGATTCTAAAAAGAATGGGTTCATTCGAATACAATTTTGTTTAAAAATATCTTTTAGCAGTCAGGTTAATAACAGGTCAAGAAAGACTGCAGATTATATTACTTCTAGTTTAAAATAAAAGTTGAGTGTGTTGCATTGTAGGAAATGTGTACTCTGTTGTGTGCTTTGCACATTTTGGCAAATGTAGCAGGTCATTCTTTGAGATTAATAGGAAATACTAACAGATCCAATTTAGTATAGTCTAGTATATTCCATACTTTTGCATGCTCTGCAAAATATACATGCTGCATACTGCAGAAATAGTATAGGTAGTATGCTATTCTGATCTGAAGAGCTC
>CM077202.1:12007854-12302854 GCA_039654625.1 Rhinogobio ventralis | reverse complement strand
ATGTCCTGGCTAATCCAAGCATTATAATGGCAGTGAATGGCAGCCCAAAATTTGAAGCCCAAAAAAGTGCATCCATCCATAATAAACGTACTCTACACAGCTCCGGGGCCTTAATAAAGGCCTTCTGAAGAGAATCGATGGGTTTGAAAAATATCCATATTTAAAACTTTATAAAGTAAATTATCTAGCTTCCGGCGGACCGCCTAACCGTATTCAATTTATGAAGAAAGGCTTTGGACTGCCATTTACTGCCATTATAATGCTTGGAAGATCCAGGATATTTATTAATATAACTCTGATTGTATTCTTCTGAAACCATTTAGTAAAATTACAATGATTTACTAGGAGTGGGGTTCGAAACCAGAAGGACATTTGTCCATTGGATCTTAAAGGGATAGTTCACCAAAAATGAAAATTATCCCATGATTTACTCATCCTCAAGCCATCCTATGTGTATATGACTTATATATCTTCTTTCAGACAAACACAGTCGGAGTTATATAAAAAAATATCCTGGCTTTATTTGTTAGTGAATGGCGGACCTTAATTTGAAGTCCAAAAAAGTGCATCCATCCATTAAAAAAATAATCCACACGGCTTCAGGGGGGTTAATAAAGGCCTTCTGAAGCAAAGCGATGGGTTTTTGTAAGAAAAATATCCATATTTAACTTTATACACTAAAATAACTAGCTTCGATTTACGCCAAAAGAGTGACTCTCTGACGCGATGTAGAAGTAGTGTAAGCTTGGACGCCTCTCGAGGTTCAAACAAATAGGGCTGGGCAAAAAACTCAAGCTCCTTCGACATTTCTCTTTAAAAATTGTAATTTTTTGTAATTTTAGACTTCTAATTTGTTACCTGTGTTTTGTTTTGCTCTATCCTCTACACTTCCGCGTTTGTCAATACATCATGCGTCAGGTCAAGGATTACTCTTTAAATATGGATATTTTCTTACTTAAATTCATCGTTTCGCTTCAGAAGGCCTTTATTAACACTCTGGAGCTGTATGGATTACTTTTATGATGGATGGATTCACTTTTCTGGACTTCAAAATAAGGTCTGCCATTCACTCTCATTATAAAGCTTGGAAGAGCCAGGATATGTTTAATATAACTCTGTGTTTGTCTAAAAGAAGAAAGTCATATACACCTAGCAAGGCTTGGGGGTAAGTAAAGCATAACATTTTTGGGTGAACTAATCCTTTAAGTCCAACGCCTTAATCACTCGGCCATACTGGTCTTTCTGTGATGCTTACAAACCTTTGTTCTTCTTACAGGTACTTCAGAACCACTTTGAGAAACTAGCTTGTTGGTAACACAACAGATAGACATAGAGTCGCATTACTATATTTCATTTAAAATATATGATGGTCTACCAGGAGTGGGGTTTGAACCCACGAGGACATTTGTCCATTGGATCTTAAGTCCAACGCCTTAACCACTCGGCTCATTTATTCTAATGATCCTTGTCACTATATGTGAATAAGTTATGTTAGCTAAATGAATGCAGAAGTTAAAACTGGATCTATGTTTCTAAACAGATCATGCAGCTGCTCAGTGTGTGTTCTTATCCGTTCTTAATGCTGAGTGAACGTGTCCTTTTAAGCATCTTCCCCATTTGTGACACAACCGCGTTCTGCTTTGATCGCCTTCTGCACGGCTCACCAAGCAAATGCTTTAATTAGTGCTTTATTGACTAATGCTTTTCTCCAGGCCCTGTGTCACTAGCTTTACCGGCCACCGGCCTATTCTTTGTGGATTAACTTCTTTCTGTGCGCAGTTTAACCAGCCATTGTCCTGCAGTAACGTGAACTGTTCTTGCAGGAGGTTTCGACACAAAAGCCCTTCAGTGCTCAAGCAGACCTCAAAGAGCCATCATCCCTCCATCTCCAGCTCTTCAAAGACTCCTTCATCATTCTGAATCCCTCTGTTCCTCCTCAGGCCCTCGTTTAGGAGCAGGACCCCACCAGCCCTCACCTCCCCCACTGACCAGCACACTTATCCCACTGTCTCCTGGGAGCTTGGAGCTCATAAGTAAGACCTGGACAGCTGATAATGACTTTGCAGCTCTGGGGGAAGGAGATCACCACTGTGATTTAGTGGTTATGGCTGTGGTGTTCTGTGTGTACATGTAGGGTCCAAAATCAACACTCTGCAAGCACAAGATGAGGGTAAAAATTGGCTTTTGGCAAATACAAAGGGCATTTTCCATTTATTTTTTAAGCGATGCAACAACACCGTGTTTAAAACTGCAATAGACTGATCCTTTTTGACTTGCACAAATAAAAAAAGAGATACAATCGATTTCCTAAAGTAAAGTAATTCATCTACTAACCATAAATTTAGCTGTGTGTAATTCCATGTGGCAACTTATTCCTGGTGGTAAAAAATTAGAAACAAAATCACAATGGGTCTTTCTGTTTTTCTGACATAGTTGAATGGGACTGATGGACTGGCAAATAGGACAGATTGGAGCTAGTTCTCACACTTTTTATGCCAATGAATATTTATCAAGGTCGGTCTATTTTCGAAAGTCAATTTATATTTTAGACACACATTTAGAAGTTATGGCCACAAAAAAGCTTCTGAGCATTCCTGCTTTTATTGCCCAGGAAAAAGATACAGTTGATTGAACACATGTTGACTTTTTATGGCAACATGTCAACAGCAGGACAATATATGGGGTTATCATATCTATATCTATCTATCTATATATCTATATATCTATCTATCTATATATATATATATATATATATATATATATATATATATATATATATATATATATGCAACTGAATATATAGGTTAATTATATATAGGTTTATTGATGGTGTGTTGCAGACCAGACATGTCAATTTGGATCGAGGGTGAGGGGATTTATCCTCTGTTTCTTATTTCTAGCACTCTCTTTAAAAATAGTGGACACCTCCTTATGTGGAGTCCGAGCGGCCCTTTCATCTGAGAGCAGCTCTAATGATCCCTTGTAATGAGCAGACCTTTGCCATGCTAATGAGTGTTCAATTGTTCCTGCTTTTCCATGGCTTCTCCATCAGCAGGGGCAGCAATCTTGGCTGGGGGCTTCACCCTTTCCATCTCCCAAAAACCCTGCTGGATCTCAGCAAAAGGGGGGCCAGATAGTTGCCTTTGAAGAGCACATAGTCATTATCTTTTCTTAGGGCTCTCTTTGGGTAATTGTGGTGGCTTTTTGGTGCGAATGATTTCTTGATATTGTAGACGAGTGATTCCCAGCATGTGCTTAATTTCTATCAGTTATTTTTTTCTTTTCTTTTGTCCGCCATACCTGACAGGTCATGGGGGAAGGGTTCGCTTACTGCAGGGTGCTGCAAATCAATATAACACACTGGTTCTTTTCCGATAAATGACACAGGGATGGAGGAAGATGAGTTAGACAGACTGAGTGAACTGGTTTATTGGAGACTCAATAACTCAAGCTATTTATATGTGCAGCCTCCTTGTTTCCTTAACGACCTCTTTACCTATTTCAGGCCACCTGAGAGCTTCAGTCTGTGTTGAACTGGGATTTGTACGGAGCTCTACAGCAGTCTTTGTTTCATGATCTCTCTACATGCCTGAAGAGTGCTCTTACGTTACTGGAATACCAGTGTTTCTAAAAATGAGTCCGCACTCCCCCTGAGGAGGACAGTGAGAGATTTACACAGCTGGTCCATGAGTACAACACAAACTTCAAGCTCGCCATCCATTCTTTCTTTCTCTTTTCAGTGAGAGAGGATGTTGGGTACATATTACATTCCCTCCAGCTGAACTCGCCCCTCATCTGATTCCTGCGATCTGGGTGGTTTGTGTGTATATTGATTAATTCTTTCATCAAATGTCAAGAGTTATTTATGTACCAGTTGAATTTTTTTTCTCTCACTGGATGTTTGTTTCTTTTTGACAAATATTTGATGTAAAAATGTGTATAGAACAAGTAAAGGATCTTGTAAACTCTCTAGTAAACTGACTTTGCGTCTGTGTTTACTTTGTTAGCTGACTGTACTTTACATGAAAATACATTTATGAACATCATATATTGATTTGAGTTTTTAAATAATTGTATTATGTGAGGGAAAATAGAAGAGCGTTCCAAGAGACTCTCCACCTTTTTCCTGAGCAAACGTTGAGCGTTGCCATGATGGACTTGCCGTTTTTATGCGGTCCTGTTCTGGTCTCCATAGGACTTATTGTCAAATGGGGTAAAAAGAGTGACTGAATTAATTAAACAGAAGCTTTTTAAACATTGCTAAAAAATGTAAATGAGTACAGGGTTAAGCTGCTGTTTTTGGCTGCCAAACCACAGCAATAAACTGAAGAAATTCCTGGAAAGTATGTGTTTTGAGGACCAGCAAATCTGAAAAGAATGTCTGTAATCATAGGCCTATGCCTTGCTTTTTATGCCAAAGACTGAAAAGAGAAAACGAGCATGGCTTGCAGCACTAAGTTAAAATATTCCCCATAAAAGGTAGGCTAAATCAGGGTAAGATGACCCCCCACTTTAATTTTTTCTCCTGACCATAGATGATACAAAATATATTTTTTTCACTCTTGAATGGCTATGCTAATTTCACCTGAATATCAACATTTGTGAGATTAAGTCTGCCGAAACAGTTTTGAGGTTAATTGGTCAAATTTTGTGGAAAAAAAGTGATCTATGACACTGTATTATGTTGAATATCAAAGATTTTTGTCTATTTGTTAAAGAGGGAATTTGTGGACACCTCAATGTTTTTGGATTTATGGAGTAAAAGTTATAGTTGTTATTATGGGTTATATATAAGGTTAATGGTTAATTAATGGGGTTATTATTCAGTATTCCATGAATTAGATGTACATTTCAGACATTAATTATAATTATTGGGGTTATTATTCAGTATTCCTTGAATTAGATGTATATTTCAGACATCTTTGCTTTCATTAAAACCTATAGGTTAGTTGAGTGAAATCATTCATTTTGCATTATGCATTATCATTCTATTAAAATATGGGCAATTAAAACAGAATTATGTCACAGAATAATTCAGATAAATCTCTTTACTGGGATTCTGCTTTGTCTGTCAAAATTCAATTTTAAATAGAATAGTTGATTTAGTATTTTATAGGCCACGCCTCAACCAATCACCTGACTTCTCAAAACCTTCTTATATCGGGCCGCCTCTTACAGTACTGTTTGTCTCGTTCTCTCGAAGTTCTCGTCCAAAACCATCTCAAGAAAACTCTCCAACTCCCATGAAACCAATGAACCGAGATTGCTATACTCATAGTATACATGGAAACTAGCTTCCTCGTTCCGCTCGCCAGCCATCTCCCCAGCACTGAAATCTCATATTCACTCTTTGTAGAAGCAAAACAGAGCAATTAGGAGTATCATACCCGTTTACATCTGCTCTTTCTAACTGAAATCGTAAAACAATCCGAATCTTCACAAGCATATCGCACCACATCCGTAACAATCTCAAAGACCTCTGTCAAGCCAAGCCTACCTCAGCTCTTCCCAATCTTTGGGGGTCCTAATCACTCAGCCTACATTTAAAGATGATGCCCCCAATCTGAGTCTCCCGGCCACCAACACCAGAAGCCCAGATCAACCTGACTACCATTCCCTTCTCTCTTCCCATTCAACCTCTCCCTATTCATCCCTAACTTCTTCAATATTTATAATATTTATAATATTTATAATTCTCCAACAATCATCGTTGTGGCGTGGTCCTTGCTCGTGAAATGGAGTTAACTAGTTAACTGAGGTTCGGGAGTGGGTCCACGCCTCAACCAATCACCTGACTTCTCAAAACATTCCTATATCGGGCTGCCCCTTACAGTACTGTTTGTCTCGTTCTCTCGAACCCTCCCTTCCCCTCCCCTCCCCTCCCTCTCTCATCCATTCAACCATCTTTACCATCCCCTGTTTTATCCCCTTCCCTTCATCCCTAACTTCTTCAATACATAATTCTCCAACATTCATGGTTGTGGCGTGGTCCTTGCTTGTAAAATCAATATTAATAAGAATTACATGAAAAGTAATTTATACATTCTGTAAAACTTACCCCGGTAGATGAGCTCTTTGAATAATTTTACATTTTGTTCTGTAACAACTAAACTAGAAGAGTAAAGTTTGTAAACAAACTTTGAAGTTGGCTTGAGAAAGATAGACCAGAAAGTTTGATTTAAAGCTTAAAGTTTGAAGGTTTGAAGTTTAAAGTAGTTTGAAGTTTAAAGTAGTTTAAAGTTTGACGGTTTTGAAGTCAATACAGTCTATCAGAAAACAGATAGATAGATAGATAGATAGATAGATAGATAGATAGATAGATAGATAGATAGATAGATAGATAGAGCAACTGCTGGGATTGGCTAACTGCTTTGTATAGCTAAGTATTACATGTGGAACTCTCTCGAAAACTTTTAGCACGTTTTTACTATTACAGCTGTCAAGGTTAACTAATCGTGAAAAGTGTTGATTACAGCATTATATTTAGATCTATGGCATTATATTTAGACTGTGGCATGAAAGGTTGCAGTGGTGAGCATTGTAGCTGATCACAGGCATGTTGAGCACATGAATGCAGTGATCTAATCATTGTAACTCGATTTCTGCACACTGACTGATGCTTTCAGCATAATTAACAGTGCAAACACAATGTAAATAAGAGACTTGTTGATTATTACAGGAGTTTCTCTGGGCTTGGTAACAATAAAAGCTGTTTTTGGACTAACAAGGACATTTTCAGTTCTGAAACTTGCAGGATATTCTTATAGTATGATGACCTCTTATATGTCAAAAGCTCAAGGAAAATACAATTTCTCAGTTCATGACCCCTTTAAAGGGGGCATCTTCACCCAACTTCACCCAATCGGGAGCTGTTTGTAGGATATGAGCGCCCATCTGTTGTAGCTAACTTGATACAGATTTATGTCATATACGCACTCATTAAACTTTGACAGGTGAGACACTGACAAAAAACGGTCATTGCGGCACTGTAAAGTGATGGCACTATGGAGCCATGTGCTTTTCAAAAAAATATTTTCATAGGTTTACCGTTAAATTACGACAATACGCTAATTTGACTAGAAACACCGGAGACCGTAAATGTAAGGATAATTCTGCTATGAGTTGGGCAAGACATCCGCGTTCAGGAAAAAGGTGGATAGCACAGTTATATATAGTTTCTGATCAATGGTCAATTATACCACTTGGCAGTCACTATACAAAGTTTTGACCTTAGAATGAAGCAACTGACCAATCAGAATCAAGGATTCCAGAGAGTCTTAACTAGCCAGTCACTCCATTCTACTGTCAAATCTTTGTATAATGACTACTTTAGCTTTTTTGTGTAATGTACATTCGTTATATACCCTTTAAAATCCACATGCTTCTGCCATGAGTGGGGTTCAAACCCATTTTGTTTTTTGAAAGGTATTTATAAAGAAATCAACAACCAATCACCTTTACCAGGAGTGGGGTTTGAACCCACGAGGACATTTGTCCATTGGATCTTAAGTCCAACGCCTTAACCACTCGGCCATCCTGGTTGTGAGAGTGTCATTTGGTAATATGACATATGGTAATGATTCTGATATGAATGAGGTCTAATATCCACTTATTAAAAGCCTTAATTATATATTAATAAAACAAGAAGTTTGGGAAGAATATTAAATTTTTGTAATAGCCATATGGCTTTAAAAGATTTCACACACTTGACAGCTATGTATAAAACCAATGAAGACACATTATACTCAGTGGTGTAGGATTCATCATCAGGATGGTGTTGATATGAATAGTACTGTAGGCTATAGGGTTAGATTGTACCAGTTGATCAGTATGTGGTATTTATTAAGGATATAGCAATATATTGGACCAAAAGTTGCATAATGTATATTTTATTTTCAGTAAAATAAAAAAGATTATTGCTAAAAGTTTATTTTGTAAGCTTATATATATAGCTAATAAACATGGACTAAAAGCCACAAAATTACAGCTTTCATTTCACTTCAGTCTGTCCTGTCAGGGGCTTCTGGTTTAAATTGTGGCCTAGTAAAAGCAGCTGCATCTTTTCCTTGTCGGAGAAGAAGGAAAACACATGCAGCCCCCACCAGGCCTGTGGGTCTGGCAGGGTCATAACCCAGCACCTGAGCTAATCATGGACATTATCAAAACAGCAGGCTCTCTGGGGTCTGTTTGTTTATGCTATCCAGGGTGGCCCCTCGCTCTCCCCGGGCCTGGCCCGGCCTGGCCCTCGTAACAGCACCTGGAGCAGACAGTAAACACCTCCGCCTCAGTGCTGGACGAATGGGGTGCTAAAACTGAACAGGAAAGAGGAAGAAACATTAAGCTGTAAGTCAGGTTGCGTCGGTGAGCATTGGAATTAAAACATCAGAACAAATGACGTTAGTGGAAACTGAGGGTTTTATCATTGCTTAGCTTTTGTAATTATATAGGTTCCCAATAACTTTCCAATAAGTTGCTTCACTATTAGATTTTAAAATACATACAGTATATATTACTATGATTCAGCTAAGTGCTCATCAACAATGCAATATTAGTTCATTTCCCCAATTCATGGATTGACTCTCCATCATTTATGTTATATTCCATATAAAAGAAACAATAATTTTCCATTGCCAAATCCAACTGTTGCACATGATACATATTTTTTACAATATTATTGTAATCGATGATCAGTTTATGTTTTTTCCCCTATCCTTTTTTCACTATATGAGCTGTGACAGTTTTAAAGGGAAACAACTGCACAAACATCAGTACGTATTAGCAATGCATTTAATACATTATTTAATGTTTTGTGTTATTAGTTGGTTGTGCAAACATGAACAAGTTTCAAAAGTTAATCCCTCACTTTAGTTTTTATTTTTTACATCTTGTTAGGCCCTCCTATTAATGCTGTAAATCACAATAACTTAAATGTTTAAAGTTTCTAAAATCACAATAAGCGCATTCATATTTTAAATGTTACCACACAGGAATAACCCTACATCCTAAAAATAAAGGTTCAAAAAGGGTGTTTTTTGGTTTCCCAAAGAACCTTAGTGAACAGTTCTTAAAAAAGAAAAAAAAAAAAGTTAATTAATTTTAAAGGTGCACTGTGTACATTTTAGTGGCATCTAGCGGTGAGGTTCACTGTAAGGCGACCCGCGGTGTATGTAGATAGAAATGGCTCATTCTAAGGTAATAAAAACATAACGGTTCATTCCACTATAAAGAACATTTTGTGGAATGGAAACTTGCAGGGAAACATAGATGCCAATAAAGAATTTACTCTTTATTTTTAAGAGTGTGCCACCATAGCAAATGATCAATCATACATAAGTTTGTGTATCTGGACTGTCATAACCACAGTACTGTTTAACTTAAGACTTCCAAATTGTTTTGTTGATGACACAAGCACATTACCATCAAATCGCATAACTTTTTTCTTTAAAAAATAGAAATAAAGAAAAAAGAGTTTTTCAAAACGTTTCTCTTCTAGGAGTGGGGTTTAAACCCACATGAACCCACTGGATCTTAAGTCCAATGCCTTAACCATGCAGCTATCCTGCATCCAGTAGGTGAAAATGTATTTCACTTTTACTTTTTCTTGATATCCTTTTACAGATGCCATATGTCACATTCTGGTCTGTTCACGTGCTGAGAGCAGATGAGTCTCACCCAAGTATGCACTGCCGTCATCTCTACAGGTTTATCTGAGGCAGGTCTGACTCCTTCTCATAGCTCTGAATCCCAAGCAAAGTTTTAATGAGGACCTGATAAGAACTGCAATCTAAACATGCTCTCTTTACAATCTGTCTTTGTCTGTCTGTTTCCTCTTCACTTCACAATTCATTTCAAAGAGCTTTAGATTACAAAAGTATGTTTAATATTGGCAATTCTGTTTTGCATTGGCCGTATCATTTAAAGAAACTAATAGGCCTAGTCTATCATAAAATAATTTTTTCTCAAGTGCAAAATCTTCATATAGGCTAATTTAGTGCATGTACATTATCTTCATATGTCACATTTAGCAGCAATTGTGTGATCAGTGCTGAAGGACATCTGCTCCAGAGAAACAACAGCTTGACATTTGTCCTTGCTCATGTATCTTAACTGGAATTACTGTAAAGGCAGACAGATCTGAATATATTTTATAAGCTCCTCAGGGTTCATAAATCAAGCCAAAGCCTTTTTCATTTACTCATCTTTATAGCTGTCCTCCAAACAGCTGTAAACAAGGATGTTTTCTGGAACATATCAATTTATTGATTGAATCTACTTAAAAGAAAGCTCCTTTCATTATTGCCATACCAGTATATCTGTCAAAAGCTCTGGGTAGAAACATAAACCATATATATGTACTCACAAAAGATCCTTGAGCTTGATTATGAGGGGTTTCATGGAGCAGCTGTTGTTCTAATGCACATTGTCTGATGATGAATTATTCTCATTCCACTGCTTTTGATATACTTAATAATACATGTTAACCATTTGTATTTGTCCACTACATCAGTGTTTCTATGAGCCATAGTTAACCTGCAGTTAACAGGAGGTGTTACAGCCCAGCTAACTAATTTATGTTCTAAAAAGAATGTCCATGTGCATAGAAACATATTTGAACCTTTTTAGGGTCCAAGGCGAGATGGTGCGAGGACCCTCTTGGAATTTATTAGTTATTGTAACGCTTCTGAAAGCATTCTTTTAATATTTCCTGGAAAACTGATTTGTAATATTCCAATAGTAAGTTGTGTTGCTGAATATGTTTAAAATACTGCATGCTTTGTATAGGCTATAGACCATATTCACAGCAGTGTCATCTTTGATTTTTTTTAACGGGTTTGAAAGCTGTGAGGGATAGACATCTCTTCAGTGGGTTAATGTGTTTTTGGATTGCTCTGCTGACGAAACACTGCAAAAAATAAATTTCAGTTGCTTCAGACAACACGATCTGTGGAAAATTATAAGTGATCTAAGAGCTTTATAAATTTTTTTACAGCGAATGCCAATGAAAATGTCTATCCCTCACAGCCTCTTCTTCATACCTGTCAGTGGCATGGCGCTGCTCTGAATAAGGTCTATACGGTCCACATTACTTGAACGTTATGAACATTTTTAAGGCTCACTGAAAATTATATTACGTTGCTTCTTGCTTCATTTTTTGCAACACTTTTAAAG
The DNA here is from genome assembly GCA_039654625.1 of Rhinogobio ventralis. Lineage (NCBI taxonomy): Eukaryota > Metazoa > Chordata > Actinopteri > Cypriniformes > Gobionidae > Rhinogobio > Rhinogobio ventralis. Next base: position 12,291,685 of record CM077202.1, on the reverse strand, counting down.
TGAAATGTCTAGTGAGTGGCGCTAAAATCTGTTTTATCTGTAAGAGATGGACATGCATCTAGCAATGATTAATTATTATTACATATCATGGCAGTTAAAGTGAAATGTTTAGGTTAATGAAAATAACGTTTGAAAATAACTTCAGCCACCACCTACACTAACCAATAGTGTTTGATTCAAGTGCCTTGAAATGCACAGCATTATTCAATGTGTTGATGTAATTTCCACTGAAACGGAAAGACAGGGTGGAACATATCCATCCGCTCCTCCCCTTTTTTAAAACAGCCAATAGTGTTTAGTTTATATCACAGGTTGGCCAGAGCCGTTGAGCTCAGTGAAGCTGGAGTTTCCTCCTGAACTCTAATCGTTTCTCCTCCTAATATCCTCCATATCGTTTTAAAATATAGCATTCTGTGCAGAATTCAAATGGGAATTCAGAATTCAGCTTCAGCGTCTATTTATAGTGTAGGGGGTGGGGCACTTCTGATTCTAGAGAGCATTTGATTGGACAGAAAATCTTATGAGAAGCTGAAGTGCAGCTTGATGTCATTAAAATCATTGATCCATATTGACAGAAGTGAGAGACTGTAAGTTTTGAATATCTTCCAAATGCAAACTTTGTCGTTGTTTTAGAGCACACTAACTTATAGTTACTAACAGTAAGGCCATGTGTCCACCAAAGCGTTTTTTTCACGCGGCTGGCTGGCGTATTCAATTGTTTTCAATGAGAAAACGACATGAGCGTGAGCGTAACGAGACGCAGCGCTCATCACTGTCACTTTTCACCCAGACGTCCAATCACAGTGGAGGAGGGGTGGGACAAATACAATACCGACCAACCACCACATATATTCTGCTTGTACAACGTCAACAGATGACAATAAGCAGCATAATAATGGAACAAAATAATTTAAAACAAGAGCCAGAGCAAATACTTTACATTGTATCAGAATTTTTATATAGAATCAATACAGAAACAAACTATCTGTGAAATGAGATACTAGTAATACTTCCGCGTTCCGTATCATAGCAAGCATAGAGTCTCAACTGAAAAAAATCTGCGCTGCCAAAACACTCTCAAGCGCTCACAGCGAGGCGTTTTCAGCAGAACGTCTAGCCTTTTCAGCTGGATAAAAACGCTTTGGTGGACACATGGCCTAAGGCTAACATATTCATACTAAAAGCCAAAAAACTTCAATTTAGATTTCATGGGGACTTTAAGAAAAGCAAACGTGATATAAAAATGCATTTTCTGAAGAAACCATGCTATTTTTTTCTTGCTTCTATGAGTCATTTTAAGCTCTTTTATTGTGACTTGTGTTTCACAGGATGGTACCTGAGCGTTCAACATCGCAATTGTATTGCTGTTAATGGTGAGCTACTGAGCAATCAGAGGTTATCAGAAAAGACTTACATATAGAGCTGGTTATATGATGCAAACATCAAAATGTATTAGTTTATAAATCATGCACTGTGGTAAAAGCATTTAGCAAGGAACCGCACAGAAATAAGTGTTTATTAATCATTAATCGTTAAAAGTTCCCTATTTGGTGTGATAAATATCTTTCAGACAGTGCATGAACAAATATAACTATTTTTTACAGAGTTGTTTGCTTGTGAAAAACACAATGCTAGGTTGTTGCTAAGATGTTCTAGGGGATTGCTAGGTGTTTACTAGTCAACAAATACTTAGTAGTAATACTTAGTGTTAGCGTTTCCTCCTTAACCTCAAGTATTAGCAATAGTAATAGTGATGGATGCTTGTCTTAGCCAGCACTACTAACTAATGATGTGATGGTGAGGCAAGGAGCTGAAGGGAAGCAGGAGGTATGTGTGCAGAGGGTCGTATGTTCATTACTTGCAGTCGGACAGTGGCTGCCAGCCAGCACATAAATATGAAGAGGACATCGGGACAGCGTGCCAGGGTGACAAATGACTGCCGCAGTGGGGGAAGAGACCATATTTCAAGGTGGAATAGCAAAGACACTACACTCTCTCACAGTCTCTCACACACACTCAGCACACTGACCTTTCCCACATGAGGATCTGTGTGTGTAATCTCAGGTTGCACTAGCATAACAATCCCTACTACTAGCTCAGCATTCTGGTCGGCCTTCTCATCTCGCCATAAACCAGGGTGCAATAAATGCTTGAGTATTTAAACCGCCTGAGACGAGACACGTGACCTTTGATCCTTACGTTGTAGGACAATATGAATGATTGATTTATATTCAATACAACTCACCTCATGTCTTTGTGTAAAGCTGTGGCGCTGTCCTCAATGCTGAAAGAATGGTCAAAGGTTAGTGAACATTTCATATTATGAGATATTTCATGACAGAGATAAATCATTAATTATACATGATTTTAGTAATTAATTATTTTTATTTATGTATTTTGATTATCTTTAAAATAGTATTTTTTTTTTTTTCCTGTTTGAGGGATTTTGGAGAAAATACAATTTTTATGATTATTTGTTTATTATTTAACTATATATTTTATTTTTCATTTACGTTTTTTATTTGATTTTTGATTTTTACTCTTTATTTTAATAATAATAATAATAATAAATAATAATAAAGATAAAATAAAATAGTGCACTCTTTTGATGAAAACTGAAAATTGTTCATTTGAATTTTTTAAATAAATAAATACTTTAATAAATAAATAAACAACAAACAAAATAGTCCTTTCATGATTTTTTTCTGCTTGAGGGATGTTGGAGATTGTGTATTTGTTCTGATTAATCCTTAGTAATTTTAATGTAATTTAGCTTTTTTACTGGACCCATTGAATATTTGCTGAATGCCCAGCAAGCAATAGGGTCATTCCGTGTCAACTCAACCAGAGGTCCCCGGCTCAAATTGAACCATCGAGGGCCTTTAAAATGAAGATAGCAAATGGAAAGTTTGTTAAAAATCTGAATCTAAAAGGATATTAAGATATATGTAATACTCCTTGAGTTACAGGCATGCAAACTTGAGGGAAAAAAACACAAAAGGTGCTTTTTTCCCATTTTTTGAACTGCCACCGTTGACATATAATGCAACAAAGATTGCTAAAGTAAACAGATTTTACTGCCATCTTTCTAAAATCATTTTTACACACCTGTAAATTGGCTCCAAATCTCAGGTAAAAAATCCCCCTCTACAAAATAGTGGATTACTCAGTAAATATACATCTGTAACATTTAATATTTTGGCTTTCATCACTATTTATGTTTGTCTTTGTACAGAATTTTTTTTTTTACAAAATTAAAAATCCGAGCTGGGGAAGTTTCCAAAATTTGGTTGATTTGACACGGAATGACCCAATAGCTGTCATTTCACCATCTCGGTTAACTATAGACCCGATATAGTCCGGATATGTAACCAGCCAAAATGACCTTGAATTTGGTTACATGTCATTTTTGTCAAAATAACTTGCGAGATGTATGATATTCCATCATGTAAGCAATGTCAACAGTGATTACAAGGTTTTTGGTTTCATTTCTTTGACATGTTCATGTTCTAGAGATGACTAGTCTATTCTTGGGCTATAGTTAGACGTCTATTAAATTTTGCCTTGTTTTAGCCTATAGACGTCAGGGCTGTGTTTGGACGGCTATTATACGTCTTTTAAACGCAAAATTGCTTGCTGGGTCCTGAATCCTTACATACACATAAGGTTTTGAACTTTGGCCCTGACCCCTGGAGGACATCGGACTGCCTGCAGTTGATTTTTATCTCTAGGAGATTCCTTGTTTCATCTTGCCCCTCTCTGTTGTCTTTGGCCTCTTCCTGCAGTTTGTTTGTGATTTCAAACAGAGCCTATGATAACAGGGTTGAGCTCTCTCATGATACAGAGCTCTGATAAGGGTCTTGATATCAGGTCACACAGAATCAGGTCTGGTTATCCCACAACTTGACCCAGACAGACACAGCCTCTATTTTATTATCTGATTACTTAAAAAGTGTCGCTCACATTGGGAAGCTAGATTAAACATGAGCAAGGTCACTAGGATCTGGTGATATTCGTGCGGCTCAAGGATTTTGCCGGTCACGGCACCAGGCTTTTAAAGGGATCTTTCCACACACATTCCTGTTCTTTTTCATTTCAAGTCCCTTATTGCACAGGGATGTATCTCAATCCACATCTGATTGCTATCATAAAGTTCATGTGCGGGCATACTCTCAAATGCTTTCATCACGTGTATTCAGGTCAGAGGAGGTATAGTCTCGACATTTTGATCCATTTTGTGACATCTTTTCACCACATTATGCATAATGTGGTAAATAATTAATCATTTTATTTATTTAATTAATACTTTTTTTTAACTTATTTATATTAGAGAGATTGAACAAAAATTAAAAACATAAAATAAAATAAAAAAGTGTGGTGCACTATTAAGGACTCTTAATCAATATATGATTGGTTGTCACCCAGTAGTTTGGTACCAGATTTTGATTTTAGTTTTTAATAAACTAAAAACTGAACTATAAACTAAAAACATTGTCAGAATTTAAATGATTTTATTTTACTTATTTATATTATTTATATTTTATTTCATTTTATTTTAAGGGAGATTAATCTTTGAGCAAATACATGTTTTTAAAAAATATATAAAATAAAATAAAATAAAATAAAATAAATGTTGCACTCTTAAGGACTCTTAACCATGATTGGTTGTCACCCAGAAACTAGCTAGTTCGGTACCAGATTAAAAAATATATATTGAGCCACAATTTAAATAATTTATTTTATTTTATTTTATATATTTTGCGTGTGTGGCAACAGGCTTGCAATGAAAAATCCTGGATAGATATTAAATATGATTTGCTCAAGATTTAGAATTATTAAAAACAAAACATATAATAAATTACTGCTGATGTCAAGCAGAGTGCTTTGAACTGTTTGGTGGTCAGGAGCACTTGTTCTTGTTTTGGCAGTGATATTAATCAGAGATGAATGTGTTGACAGCTTCATGCATCTGTCCTTCAGCCATTTTTAATGCCCCTATCAATGTTGTCTCACCTCTCCTGTTGTCCTACAACATTTTCAAGTCCTGAGGGCCTCTTTCTCTTTTCTTCCATCTCACTTTCTCTTTTTGTTGTGACAGTTACATAAGAACCAAATTCCTCCATTCCTTTCACATAAAACAACCGTCTGACTTTGATCAAGCAAACCACAAACCTTGAGTCAAACATAACTGAAATATCACATCAGTGTCTCTGGCACAAAATTTGAGCGTCAGTTTCTTTCTGTTGTTCCATCGTCATGACAACTGTGCCATCTGTCACAATAAGAAGTGGATTGGACAGAGATATTAAACTTCCTTCAATCTTCATTAATATCTTATTTAGCAAATGTTCTTTGGGTTCAAAAGAGACAAAAAGCTGCCAAATGCATATTAATGTTTTTCTTTTTTTTCTTTGTCCAGTTAAAGAAAATGCCTGTGTGTGTGTGTGTGTGTGTGTGTGTGTGCATTTACTCATTCCAGCAGATTTTGTGCTCCCACCCATAGTGCATGCACATAAAGACGTATCTCAGTACTAGTTCTTTTTCGCTGCTTATTGCGCATAAACAGTAAAATAAACACAAAATAACACAGTCTTAAGTGACTGTGTATGTTTTAAGTGAACGTAAACAGAGTTGAGAAACAAAACGCATGTGTAACAGTATAATGGATCCGTGTGTCAGGTCTTAAAGTGACAGCAGGCTAATATAAAATGCTGCCAAATTATGAGATAATATTAAAAATATCTATATGGCTGTTTTGCCCATGGTATCGATGTCAAAATTGTGGCCAGTGAAAATGCTGAGTAACTAGTAACTACATGAGTTGTGTTTACTAAAACATCTCACACTTTGCAATATCAAACACTTTTGGGTAAATCATATTTCTGTGAAGGGTCCACATACATTGTTTTGAGTCTATTTCTCTTAAAGGGCTGCTTTTGGTCATATACCTAAAACTCTTATCGAGTTTCTATCTCGCAGAGAGCTGCTTTGAAGAAAGCTTCAGGTAACGGTGGAAAGCAGACAGAATGGCTCCAGACAGCTTGTTAACCTTGAAGTCATAGAGAACCAGAGAGGTGCAGGACTGCTATAATGAGCTGGAACCCACGGACCCTCTAGATCGCCGTTCACTCTATTTTCATTCCTCTGTGTATCCCAATATCTACGCCGAGCACAATGGGAAAACGATACCAGTCATACATTCTCCCTAGACCATAGCTTCTGTGTTCAGACGGCAATTTGATAATATCAAACCTGACATCATGGAGGAAAACCAGACAGAAGAAAAAATTGGACTCCAACAACTTTATCTCAGCTGTTTTTCTTAGAATTACACTGGAGAAATAAAAATAGACACAAATGACACAATTGTTGAGCTGTTGTAATTGTAAAGGTCAACAAAATCAATGTGGATAGCAATGTGGAGAATTGGATGAGAAATGTTTGAGATCATATACTGAAATCGTGCAATTCACGGTCACTGTTTGGATTTAAATAGGCAAATGCTTAAGAGTCTATGACTGGATCATTACAGCAGTGATTATTATGTTTCTAGCATGTAATATGTTTTGGCAACAGTTCTTCTAACCCTAATGGATGGAATGTGTAGCTTTTAATTTCTTAAACAACCATGTAGGAAGACACATCATGGCCATGTTCCAGAATGACAATGTCAAGATTCATTATTTGTGAATTTCCTTTCCTGTGAGAAAAATACATATTTTAACAAAACAGAGAACATTACAGAACAGTCAGACTTCAAGACATGTTTTGCTGTAGGAAAACAGCTAAATGACTTCCATAAACAGTCTTTGTAATGGTCGTGACACAGCGTTGTGATGAATACTACGGTTCTCATTACGATTTTCATTTGCCAAAACTGTTCCTCCACACTGTTATTTTCTATCTCTCCGGCTGTCCATATTTTACCACACAAAGTGGAACAGCAGCAAAAGTCATGCTATTACATTCCTCTCTGCCCTTATACTTTCCAGCTGCTCGAGAGACCATGCCTGCAAATGCATCTATGAAGATCCTATCAGCCCGACTGTTTACTTTAACATGCATTGCAGCTGCAAAAATCCACCGCAAGTGAAACATGCATCAAAGCAGCCCAATCTGTCAAAACAAGCAGCTTTCCTCTTCGCACAATGAGTGGAGATGGCGTGAAATTATAAATGGGCTGGCGGTCTGGGATTCAAACAGAAGAATTATTATTTATTCATACTGGAAGTTGATTTGAGGGTACTGGGCATGTGCAGATTTGAATGGCTCATATTTTAGGCTATTACATGAAAAACATGCTTGTTTGCTCTCTCTTTCAGCCTTGCTAAACATTTTAAGGCTTTTTTTAATAGTCAAAATTTACCCCCTGTGGCCTAAGAATCTTTCATCTATTCCCCAAATTGATCTTAGTTTTTTTAGCTCTTGCTTCCCACTGTCAAAGCCACAATACGGTTTGTGAGCGCACAGTGGACGTGTTTGACAGAAATGACATCTACTTTGTCACTGCAGATCCTGGTGACTCTGCAAAAGAAAAGTGAAACAGCAAGAGTTTGCGCCCCTCTTTCACTCACAAACAAGACATTGGCTGGAAATGCGGCTGGCGTTGAACTTTGGACAAATGAGATATTGTGTCTGGCTACAAGCTATTGTCAGCATGAAAGAGAGGCAAATTCAATGTGCATGTCAATCACTTGACTTCTAACCAGTGGGTCTCGCTTAACATGAATTTGAGGGGATGACAACCAGATGGCCACTATTAAATCTAATTACGCCAATGACTGTTCAAGTGGAGGATGAATTCAATCTGGACTTGATTCAGGAGTGGGTTGGCATTGGGATTTACTTTATATCAATATATACCAATTGCCCTTACTCTTCCACAAAAGTGATTTTGTAAAGAAACAAGCTACTGCTAGACATTATTTCCTCTAAGGTTTTGTGTATTGCATGAACCTACAATTGATTGATAGATGCAGAATCCCACTGAGTGCTTTTTTCAAGCCTGTCTGAGACTTTTAAAGCATTGTTAACATTGGAAATAAAACCTGTTGATATTTCAGGGCGACGCAAATGGGGGGTTTGAAAGGGACAAAGACAAAAGGGTCCATTGCGTTTTTGTCTTGTAAACAAAACAGATCTTGGCAAATCTTTGGGTAAACATCTGTGAAGTTAATGAATCACATGTCTAACTTTATGTTTGGGTGAATAAAAAGTAGTTTGAAACCAATTGTACAGAAAAACTAATCCTCACCACTAAATAAGCGCTGACCCTAAATCCATTGTGTGTCGTGTAGCCTATTTGCTCTAATTTGAGGTCATTCACACATGGATGTTAATTGCACTGGATGGCTCAATGATGACGCTGTCTTGAATAAACCATAGGATGGCTGTTCCTTTTTAGAAACACTCTTATCAACATCTTGTCAGCTCTTTTTATAAGAGGCCTTTTGCCTTTTAGGGGAACGAGAATCGCTGTTTGAGTAATCCTGAGTAAGATTGTCTGAGAATGTGTTTTGGGCCTCTGCTGGATCCCATATGATTCATCGTCAACTGCAATGCAGTCTCTACACAAAAACAGCAAGATGGAAAGTTGAGGATTGCTTCAGTCGGTCTACAGGATGTAGATATGCAAAGAGACTGGCTGAGTCCCAGTTTGCATACTCAGACTACACACTAAGGGCCAGATTTACTAAAGGCAAATTAGCATGGGAGCGCAATTCCAAAAAGCGCAAATGGGAGTGGAAAGTTCTGCGTGTGATCTATTGACGATGTGCAAATTAAAAATTACAGACGCATCATTTCCATAATGACCAATAATCTACCAAGAGCAGCACAAATTAGTGTCTGGTTTAAGATATGCTTTTTTGGGCGGTAAATAATGGCGCAAACACCAGTAAATTGACGAGTGCAAACCTTAGTAAATCACCTTGCATGATTCATTTAAATACTCTCCTCCCATAAATTTTGCGTCTGAAAGGGAAACTCCTACAAATGCATGCAATAAGGTCAGTTTAATTTTTCACCTCATTTCTTTAGTAAATCCTGACAGTAGTTTTTTAACGCCAAAAGAGGGTTTGCGCTGGCGCAAGTTGTTAGTAAATCTGGCCCCAAAAGTGTTTAAGGAGATTGCATGTCATAAATGGCATCTTGATGGCTTCTTTGTTGCAAAATTATATAATTTGGACACCTTTATCATGCTTTTTTTTCAATACTGTATATGATTTAGAACACAGTCAACACATTCAGTCTTGTATACCTATTATTTATTATGGATATTATGCAAATATGGATGCAGAAAGATATTACTTTTTTGCCTTTTAATCCGTAGTTTAATCTTGATGATGATTTCTCTTTACCATATACACAAATATACACAATAAGAAGAAAATGCCTGTTTTATATTTTAGTTCCTTACGTCTGCAGACCAATAAGCAAACGTTGTCTTCATAGTGTCATTGTTTGTTGAGACTTTCAAAGCACTTTAAGTGCCTTTTTTGATGTGTGAACCTTAAATCCTGGTTCCTTTATGAACCTCACATCTGTGTAAATAAGACCATGTGCATATCTCTTGTAAACTCTTGTGATGCTTTATGTAGAGTTACATGGGAATAAGGGAGCCCTGCTTCTTAGTTCACTGTGATTGATTGTCTGAAAATAAAACAGGGCCCATACCATATTTATTCACTCCATAAACCTCTTTATATGCCAGCGGTCTGTGTTCCATCGTCCGTGTTTAGTGGTGATGTCAGCACTCATGAACCGCCCCCATTTATATTAACCATACCGTATAATCGTATATGGAAAGTAATTTAACAGATAACCACCACTATGCTTTATGAAAGAGGTTTTCCTACACACTAATTGCCTAAACTCATTCATACTGATAAAATATTATAGATTTCAGCTGAGCTTGCTGAAAAGAAACTCAGCACTGTTCTCCCAGACAGGAAATGAAAGCAGTGTGAAATGAAAGGAGTTAAGGACAGAAAACTTTCCCCCTGGCTTCCGTCCCTGGCGGCTGTGTGTTTTTATTAATGTTCTCTCATGATCGATTGCAAGAACATCGACTGGCCAGCCAGTCACTCTGAGTCCCCAGCTGGTATAGTTTTCTTGGTTAACCGCAGAATTCACAGTACTTTATGGTGCTCAATTCAGGGGCAGAGTCTCTGTTAATCTCCATTATGAAGTCAGAGCTGTCATCATATGCCGACCCTAGGTGAACAGTGCCTGACTTATAGCCTTATAGCAACAGTAAATTGTTTTAATTGTTCAATGAGTGGCCTTTTTAGACATCTACTTCAATCTTGTGCTATAGGCAATGCAGAAAAAAAGTCAGACCCATAGAACTGTCAACACCAGTAGGTGGTTTGTTTTAATGCTGAGTTCAGATTCATCAAACAATTTCCAGTGATAAAGAATCTGCAGTAATGCTGTTGAATGTCTTATAAAGTGCACAAAAAAACTTTAAAAAAAATATGTTTATCTTTAACGACATATGGACAATCAAAACCTAGCTACTTCATTTTGATACGGACATCACTGAAAGTAATGATAATTTGCAGTTCAGTAAGTGGTCCGTTCGGTTCAGTTTGGTGAAGGATTTGTCAGACTGATTAACACACCGGTAACTCATCTTTTTATTCAATTCATTAAGAGAACCCGCTCATAAGAATCATTAGTTCAGGAATCAGACTACAATGCTTCACTAACAAGAACCAGTTCAATAGATTCATTTGTTCAGGAATCAGACTACACTGGCTGCTGTATGTTTTGATTCACTAAAAAGAACCGGTTCATAAGAGTCATTTTTTCAGGAATCAGACTACACTGGCCACTTTATGTTTTAATGCACTAAAAAGAACCGGTTCATATGAATCATTTGTTCAGGAATCAGACTACACTGGCTGCTGTATGTTTTGATTTACTTAAAAGAACCGGTTCATAAGAGTCATTAGGTGTGTTTGACTTGAGGTGGCGCTGCACAAACCGATCGTTGTATGACATTAAAGTACCACGAGAGCGACTAGAGAGCCGACGACTCCGTATGCTTTTGAAACGCTCTTGCGGTACTTTGTTATCATACACCAATCGGACTGTGTAACGCCGGTTAAAAAAGTCGAACACACTTATTTGCAATAAACCACTGAGGGTGCCTGACCGTCGTTTCTACTCTGAGAAATCTGGTCACCCTAGTTCTACAACTCAATAGAAAGATGTTACACTGTCTTTTTAATGCACATTCAATACAGACTGCAAATTCAGATTCATAACTCAAGTAAAATATGATTTATTTTGCAGTGGTTTCACGAGTTTGTTTGCCCATGTAATCTTTAAACTATTAAGGTTAAATGTGTTTGGCTTGCTGTCTGCAGTGGAGGGGCTCAAGGAAGCAGCTTTAACTCCAGCTTAGATATACCCCCCAGTGGGACTACTAATGCTTGGAAGATGGTAGCAAAATGCCTAAATTATGTTGGTGGAGTTGGGGCGATAGAGGGATGCCAACACAGCTGATGCCGGAGCAAGGTGAGCAGCTGCTTATATGCTCCAGCAGTTCATTGAAAGATTAGATGGGTTCACTCCTCCCGAAATTACGTTTAGTAATGTAGAAAACACAATAGTTTAGAGGATCCTTTCACATTCTTTCCATACTGGAATTTACCTCTTAGTTTATGGAGTTTGCTCTCAGGAAAATATGTAGGTGTCACTGTGCTTGCATTCAAAACAAAGGGGATTTTTTTATTTGGCTAATGGCTTTCAGAACTACCTTAGCAAAAGACGCTGAGAATCTGATAAGGTTAAGAGGGTAATCTATCTCCCAGCATGCCTCTGTCATTTTACAGTTATCTTAGATTAGACTAGAATAGAAGAATGCTGGGTAGATTGCCTACATGCATCCAAGCTGCTGAAGCTCTGTTAGTTTATCCAACAGAGGAAGGCAACTTGATATAATCCCCAAATAGTAGCTTACCTAGGCACCATATGGATTTGAAGTTTAATGTAAGTTAAACCTAATGTGATACCCCTGATGTGACAGCTAATTTCTTCATGCAGTTCACTGACTGATAATAATAAAATGATATTATATTTAATAATGTTATATTTTACATACAAAGTAATATATAGTGAAATGAATTAAATATTTATTGATTTATCCTAGAAGTCTGTCTTACTCATGAAATCCTTACCGTAATTTCATCATAGGAAAAGACTTTAAAAAAATAGTTAAAGTCTTATGTTCAAATGCACAATCTTCCAGAACCAATTACTGCCCACTCCCAAGTGTTCAATTAGTGTTTTTTGTACCATATATATTAGTATTCACAAAGTTCCTTGTTTAAAATTCCATGATGCAAAGCCATGAAGCAAATCTTCAGTGTGTAATTAAAAGTGTGAGTGGTCCCTGCGGACAGAAGGTGTTACTGAGTCATTCTGTAAACCTACGCACTCTTGCCAACCTTGGGGACGGCAAGGTCATCGCTGATGTGTTGTGCTGTTCGCAAGTGAGCCAGCATGCCTTGTGAAATCATAATCTGTTCGGAGAGCCCTTCACATTTCCAATTTCTTCTCTCTCTGACTGTCAGCGCTCTATTACAGATGAGGTTGCTATGGTGATGCCGTAGTGCTTTCTGATAGCATTCAGAAAAGGCTATAAAGTGTGTATTTTAAGTTCTTGATATCCACTGATAAATGTCTATTTTATTAAAAAACTATTTTTTTTTATTTTATTTTTTTTATTATTTTAAATAAATGTTTGTGACATTTTTATGGTTTTATTTTAACATTAGTTAGAAAAATGTATGTGTGTGTGTGTGTGTATATATATATATATATATATATACACACACACACTCCTCCTCCTCACAGGGGATGATTTCATTACAATATTAATAACTACATATGAATCATTCGTTCCAGGCTAAATGTTCCATGTGTGAGTTGCCTTAGGGGAAAAAGGAGTTGACACTGATACAAACACTACACACAGAGACTCCTACACAAACACATGTTCCCCAGAGCAGGAACCTGTCACCGCAGTGCAGGGACGTCTCTTTGTCACCATGTGGTCAAGGCTCACTGGATCTGCGCCGCATGTCTTAATCTAACAGATCAGAGCGCTCAGGCGAGCCCTGATGGCTGACCATTTGGGTGCCTTTTCAGTTTGGGGATTAGGGTTCATTTTTAGGACACCCTTTATTCTATCGAAAATTACATTTCCCAAGACAATGGGGGTTGAGTGGAAACCATGTCAACATGGCTGACCCTGGATGATGCGATTCATGTAACCTTGCTTATTCCATTGTATTGACAAGCAGCTTTGATGGAATATGTTGACTGAGGTCATCATGCTATCAATCATATATAATCAAAGACATAAAAGCAAAGAAATATGTTGAAATCAGTAACTAATATTGCTCTAATCATGCAACTGATAATCACAGAATTTAACTAGATTTGCACTAGGGCTGTCAAATCGATTCATCGCATCTAACATAAAGGTTTATCGGTGGTTGCTAAGGTGTTCTGGGTGGTTACTAGAGTGTAGCTAGGGTGTTCTAGGTGGTTGCAATGTTCTGGTTGGTTGCTAAGGTTTCCTGGGTGATTGTTATGGTGTTCTGAGTGGTTGCTAGAGTGTAGCTAGGGTGACCTCTGTGGTTGCTAAGGTGTTTCTCGGTGGTTGCTAAAGTGTAGCTAAGGTGTCTTCGATGGTTGCTAAGGTGTCCTCTGTGGTTGCTAAGGTGTTCTGGGTGGTTACTAGAGTGTAGCTGGGGTGTTCTGTGTGGTTGCAATGTTCTGGTTGGTTGCTAGGGTTTCCTGGGTGGTTGCTAAGGTGTTCTGGGTGGTTACTAGAGTGTAGCTGGGGTGTTCTGTGTGGTTGCAATGTTCTGGTTGGTTGCTAGGGTTTCCTGGGTGGTTGCTAAGGTGTTCTGGGTGGTTACTAGAGTGTAGCTAGGGTGTCCTTGGTTGTTGCTAGGGTGTCCTCTGTGGTTGCTAAGGTGTTCTGGGTGGTTACTAGAGTGTAGCTAGGGTGTCCTTGGTTGTTGCTAGGGTGTCCTCTGTGGTTGCTAAGGTGTTCTGGGTGGTTACTAGAGTGTAGCTGGGGTGTTCTGTGTGGTTGCAATGTTCTGGTTGGTTGCTAGGGTTTCCTGGGTGGTTGCTAAGGTGTTCTGGGTGGTTACTAGAGTGTAGCTAGGGTGTCATTGGTTGTTTCTAGGGTGTCCTCTGTGGTTGCTAAGGTGTTCTGGGTGGTTACTAGAGTGTAGCTAGGGTGTTCTAGGTGGTTGCAATGTTCTGGTTGGTTGCTAAGGTTTCCTGGGTGATTGTTATGGTGTTCTGAGTGGTTGCTAGAGTGTAGCTAGGGTGACCTCTGTGGTTGCTAAGGTGTTTCTCGGTGGTTGCTAAAGTGTAGCTAAGGTGTCTTCGATGGTTGCTAAGGTGTCCTCTGTGGTTGCTAAGGTGTTCTGGGTGGTTACTAGAGTGTAGCTGGGGTGTTCTGTGTGGTTGCAATGTTCTGGTTGGTTGCTAGGGTTTCCTGGGTGGTTGCTAAGGTGTTCTGGGTGGTTACTAGAGTGTAGCTGGGGTGTTCTGTGTGGTTGCAATGTTCTGGTTGGTTGCTAGGGTTTCCTGGGTGGTTGCTAAGGTGTTCTGGGTGGTTACTAGAGTGTAGCTAGGGTGTCCTTGGTTGTTGCTAGGGTGTCCTCTGTGGTTGCTAAGGTGTTCTGGGTGGTTACTAGAGTGTAGCTGGGGTGTTCTGTGTGGTTGCAATGTTCTGGTTGGTTGCTAGGGTTTCCTGGGTGGTTGCTAAGGTGTTCTGGGTGGTTACTAGAGTGTAGCTAGGGTGTCATTGGTTGTTTCTAGGGTGTCCTCTGTGGTTGCTAAGGTGTTCTGGGTGGTTACTAGAGTGTAGCTAGGGTGTTCTAGGTGGTTGAAATGTTCTGGTTGGTTGCTAGGGTTTCCTGGGTGATTGTTATTGTGTTCTGAGTGGTTGCTAGAGTGTAGCTAGGGTGACCTCTGTGGTTGCTAAGGTGTTCTAGGTGGTTGCTAAAGTGTAGCTAAGGTGTCCTCGATGGTTGCTAAGGTGTCCTCTGTGGTTGCTAAGGTGTTCTGGGTGGTTACCAGAGTGTAGCTGGGGTGTTCTGTGTGGTTGCAATGTTCTGGTTGGTTGCTAGGGTTTCCTGGGTGGTTGTTCTGGTGTTCTGGATGGTATCTAGAGTAGCTAGTGTGTCCTCAGTGGTTTATAAGGTTTTCTGGGTGGTAGCTAGGGTGTTCTAGGTGGTTGCAATGTTATGGTTTTTGCTAGGGTTTCCTGGGTGCTTGTTATGGTGTTCTGGGTGTTTGATAAGTGGCTTCTAAAGTGTTTTGGTTGATTGCTATGGTGTTCTTGGTGGTTGCTATTGTTTTTCTGGGTGGTTACTACAGTTTGCTGGCTGGTTACTAGGTGGTTCTGGGTGGTTACTGGGTGGTTGTCTCTATGGTACTCTTATATGGCTCATATTCAACCTTTTCGTGGTTTCACATGGTAAACATGGTCAAATTAACAAACTGCAAAATGACTTTTAGTATCACAAATATGAAGCAGTAATTGTTCATCCACCTCTAACCTGCTGTGTCTTTCCTTTGTGTGTCTTTCCATTACAAAGACGCAGCCAATGTAGTCTAGGGTTTTTGTAGTAAAAGGCAGATAACAGGCTATCGCTGAGTCTCAGTTCCTTGACTGACATCCCATTCAGCATCAGTGACATGAGTCAGCCTCCTTGGTTTATCCATGACAGACATCTGTGCACCGGACAGGTTGATTGACTGCACTCTCTCTCTCTCGCTATTTCTCTGTGCGTATGCATGTGCATGTGTGAGAAAAAGAGGGGGAGACAGTGTGAGGTTGCATTAAATATGCGGTCTCTTGTCCTCTGCCCTGCAGCGGGTTCGATTCAACCTACTGCAGCTAATGTTTTGCACCGGTGAACACTGTTGCTGATGTATGCCTGGAGTGGAAACATATCCGCATAAATGCAGATATCTCACTTTTAATTGGCTTATCCAATTCCCTGAGAATCTAAAAATAATTATGATTACAGCATAGGCATGCAGCGGGTTCTCAACAGAGCATCTCTTTGTCTGGTTTTGGGGTTACAAATATTTGCATTAATTTAATCTCACAGTTTTAATCCGCACCCCAGCCCTTGAATGTAGACACAGTTGGGCGGCTTGATTGTCTCTCCATTGTTTTTGTTTGACAGCATGTTAGCTTTGTTTTTGTCTGTTGATGCATGAGTATTTGCTCTTCACATGCATGGCAGTGAAGCTCATTAGTGAGACTTTGTCACTGTAGTCTCCAGCCAAGAACTATGTTGATTACAGTATTTAATGTGCAATCAAGTGTCACATATTTAGTGTATGTGGTTAATGAGGGCAAACAATTATTATGTAATCTTAATGAATGCAGATTTAGATTATAATCAAATACAAAATACACAATTAACTCTTTCACCAACATTGATGAATATCACTGTTATAAGGTAGAGGGCGCTATTATGCATCTCCTGAACGAGTACGGTATCTCCAGATCAAAACACAAGCAAAGAAGAAACAGAAACAAGCGATTTCATATGTAAGCAGATGCATATGTAAAATAATGCGATCATCAACAATAAACAGCATATAAATCAAAACGGCCTAATGTTACTGAATGTCGACCCAGGAAGTGGTTAGGACTGTGCAAGCTGTGGGGGTGTTGATGGACTCATCTGATCCAGATGTAGTCTTTGACAAAAAAAACGCATTTTCAACACATTCAGCTTTTTGCTCAAAATGTTTTTTTTTTATTAAACTTACCCACATTCAAGTGTTGATAAAAAAAAGGATGCATGAAGCTAGAATAAAACAGATATTTTTTTTTGTTTAAAACCTTGTCAGTTCTTTCTCTATTGCATGTTCAGTCAGATATCCATACAACAAAATATTGTGGGAATTTTTGTGAAAATGACCGAAAATGCTGGCGAAGAAAATACTAACTTTTAAAGGGATAGACGTAGGCCCGGTTTCACAGACAGGGCTTACACTAAGCCAGGATTAGGCCTTAGTTCAATTAGGACATTTAAGTAGATTTTATAAATGAGAGAAAAAAACATTGCTGGTGTGCATCTTGAGAGTTCCAAAATGGAGATAAAACAACATAAAAGTAACAAGTATGTATGTGGTCTGTTTCTCACACAAAGCTATCACTTGGCTTCAGAAGACTTGGAATGTGATGCTTTAATTGTTTTTTTTGTCCATTGTGGAGCTTGATAGACGTGGTCGCTGTGAATTGTCATTGTATGTGAAAAAGCGGCTTGAAGATTGTTACATTTTCTCTTTATACTGTATGTTCCACAGAGAGAACAATAGCATATGGCCTTGGAACAGCATGAGGGTGAGTAAATGATAACAGAACTGTCATGTTTGTGCAAACTATTTCTTTCTTCTAACAATGAATGCAATTAACATTTTACTAAAGGCATGTTTTCTATGCAAAGTAATAAGAATATGAAAAGTCTTTTTAAATACTTCCAGTTCAGTTCTATTGAAATAATTTTGCAGGACTCCTGAATAAAGGCTTGGCACTAGACCTTGAGGTCTGAAGCATCCCATTATGAAGGAGTGAACAAACATGCCATCATCATATGATGCAGAAGTAAGTGCTAGCGCATGATTTTGATGACATTTTACTCAACATTCCCAGAGCTTCTGCAGAAGTAGTTTGTCAATGCCCCGTGCTGTCAAGTGTTTTTGCCTTAACATGCTTTTGTGACCTTGTAACATTGTAGAAATATATTTTCTTTGTGCCTAGCTGTCAATTCTCAAATTCTCAAATTCTCAACCTTGCACTGAAGGTCAATTTGTCAGATCCTTCTATTTAGTGTCTTGCCCACCAAACCAAAAACGTGTGACTCTCATTAGTACACAGTTTTCATGCAAAGAGTATGAAGCTTTATATCCACTTATATCCAGCAATATCCTACTCTTCTCTCCAAAGTCGAGACTGCTGCTTTGAGCCTGGGACACTGCTGATCATGCATAAAGGGTAAATAAATTGTGCGTCATAGTGGTTTTTAGGTGAATGGTCAGCAAATGAAAAATGCAGAATAGGTTCCAGCCCGTGGAAGGCCTGATTGCCATCACTGATGAGAGAACCGTCTGCCCTTAAAATGCATTTGCCTTTGGTTTGGTTTCTCAGTTGCAACGATCATTTGACATTATCATGTGGGTTCCCCTCGTGCAGCAGAGGCGTTCCGTCTGCTTCTGTCATTAAATGTCGGCCTTCCAACAGGAACATAGAGTAGCCAAGCATTAGATTGAACGTCGTGTTTAGTTAAGCCCTTCCAGCCATCTCTGAAGGAAAAATAAACCAACCCTTTGTATCATTCCAGTCTTGGAAACTCTAATTTACTTGACAATCTTCCTACAATCATCAAAAGCAAATTAACTTAATTTAAATTCATAAACGACATCAGTGCAATCAAAGATCTGTGCAATGTTTGTGTTCTGGTTTTATTTCTGCTTTTTTATTTTTGCTGTTGAATCTCAATGACTGTTTATGAGTCAAAAATACCTTTTTTCTCCATGTACACTACCGTTAAAAAGTTTGCAGTTGGTACAATTTTTTTAATGTTTTTGAAAGTCACTTAAGCTCATTAAGGCTGCATTTGTTTGATTAAAAATACATTTGAACAGTAATATTGTGAAATATTATTGCCATTTAAAACAACTGTTATCTATTTAAATATATTTTAAAGTGTAATTTGTCATTACTCTGAAAAGGCTGATTTGCTGCTCAAGAAATATTTATTATTATCAATGCTAAAAGAGTTGTACTGCTTTTGTGTAAAAAAAAAAAAAAAAAGATTTCAGCACTCTCTGATGAAAAAAAACGTTCAAAGAACAGCATTTGTTTGAAAAAGAACTCCTTTGTATCATTAATGCCTTTTCTGTCACTTTTGATCAATGTAATGTGTCCTTGCTGTATAAAAGTATTAAGTTTTTACAAAAAAAGTTAAACTCTAGTGTAAAACTTAGTGTTATAGTTGGTCACCAGGGTGTTGCTATGTGTTTGCTATAGTGTTGGGTAATTACTTAATGGCCTAAGTCAAAAGAGCCCACAACCTGGTCCCTAGATGGACCAGATTACCTAAAAAAGTAATGGCACTCAACAAGCCACATAATTTGAGCTACAGTGTCTTTAGCAGCAAAAATTATGTGGGAACAAGATTGCTTTCAGTTTTTAGGCCTCTGAGGTAGTGGAGCTCTTTCTGTTCAAGCTGACTGTAAAGAGCACATGGTTACTGTAGGAAAACTCATATCCCATAAATGACCTTCCAGCAATTCAATGAACGGCAAAGAGAGAAAGAGTGAATGTTACATTTACGCGGCCAGCTACACTTATAAAAATAAAGGTTCTTTATTGGCATTAATGGTTCCATGGAGAACTTCTAGCATCCATGGAACCTTTCCATTGCACAAATGTTCCTTATAGTGAAAAAAGTTGTTCTTTACACTAAGAAAAAAATTGTTCTTTTAAGAACTGTTCACTGAAAGGTTCTTTGGGGAACCAAAAATGGTTCTTCTATGGCATCACAGTGAAAACCCCTTTTTAGAACCTTTATTTTTAAGAGTGTACGTGTATACAAGGAGGTTTTTGTGCAGTTGTGGTGGGGGTAGAACTGACCTGATGAGGTTCATAATTTGGATACGAGATTCAGAATAAGAAAATGAAGTGATTGTTTTTGTTTTGATTCTGCTGGGACAGATAAGAGAACTCTTGCACAAAACAATTAGATGCTGCTTGTTATGCTTTTTTTAATGTTTGGACATGGCGAAATAGTTCAGATAATCAAACAAGCCTAAACAAACATGCCCTCTTTACGCTAGTGCTCAGGAAAACGCTAATAGGAAATTCCAATAACGCTGCTGTTCGGTAGGGGGTATTTTAGAGGAATGTTCTACAATACAAGTAGATCCCTAAATTTTAGAGGACTCCATCTTTTCCATGTAAAAAATATTTACATTCTCTCTGAACATTTTTTGTTTCCACAACAGCAGTTACTGTCCAAAAATATACAGTAAAGCATTCATAGACTACATTAAACACTTTCACAGACAATTCTTCGTAATGGCTCTACCAGATCCTACCGGATCCAGTTACACAGACTTCATAAACAGTGTGAAATTCCTGAATGTTCTGATAAAGGCAGGTGCATGCTGATGATCTTAATGATGATAAGCTAAGATTTCAATGTAATTATCTGCAATCAAAGTATTGGATTTCAACATATCAACAGTGCAAAAAAGGGGAAATATAGAAAGACATTAATGAAAGACATTGGTCATTATCTGAGAAATCCATCATTAACTTTTCTACAGACGTCAGCTTAATATTTTACACTCAGAACAATTGAATAAAGATAAACATCCACATTAAGAATTATACTTGGATTGTCTTTCCGTTTATTAGGTCCCTAGACTTATTATCTTATCAAGCTGAATCAATGGTCAATATTGGTCAACACACATTTGACCCATCACCCCATCAACCAATCACCTTATGACCTCTGAAACCTACAGAATCATGTTCCACCACTGCTTTAAAGTCCTTGATTGACCCCTAGTGTTAATAAAACAGATTTCAAGCTGCTTATAAACACTTGCCTGTCAGCCAACTGAGCCAAGCATTTGTTGGTGTCAGTGAACCATTATTTAAAAATCTACACCCTGCATAATATAGTATAGATCATATTTCCTGTTAACATCTTGATTAAATATACAGAAAAGTTGGGAAGAATGTTTTTTGTTGTAAGAGAATTCTTGAAAAAACAAGAGCAGTTGAAGTTTTGTTCATGAACATTAGCCTTTGTTTGATTTGTATTCATGCCAAATTAAAGCATTTAAGGCTGTCTGGAAAACAAGGCTTTAAACAATTCCATATTAGTAAAATCTCATGTCACTGGCACTTATTTACAAAAGAGTAAACACACCATCTAGTGGTTGTGCAAAGCATGACTCTTTCAAATAATGTACTGAATAGAAATTGTATGAAGTCTACGTAGTTGGATGATAATTATATCCTTACTATATCCTATAGAGACTTTTCCCTCCAGTTGGATATAGTCATTTTATAATGAAAAAAAAATCTGATACTATATTACCCTCTAAAATATTTTCAAGATCCCTAGTATTGTCATTTTAAATATAAAATATATGTTAATTTGACTGTCCTTTTAGCTAGGGGAATATATAGGAAATTTTAAATTGAATAAATTTTGTTTAAAAAAAACTATTAATATAAAGTATCTTAAATGGCAAATTAATGTAAATAATTTTTTTAATTAAAAATCTCACAAAAATATTCATGATCTTGCCCTCTCTTGTTTCACATTTTAATTGATTTAAGCAATATTTGATCATAACACATAATAACCCGCTGACAAACCTTCAATAAATATTTAATGTTTAACAAGTAAATATGTTTATAACTTCATAGTTCACTCATGAAGAATTGAAGGTGTGTATTAGTAGAAACAAATTGCCCAGAGTGATTTATAGAATATATTATTCTAAATACATATTTTAACTTTCAGTACAAGGTGAATGAACATTACATCAACATTAGCATTGAATCAACATGAATCAGTGACATATACACTACTTACCACTCAAACGTCTGGATACACTTGACTAAATGTTCTTCTTGGACTTCAAATCCTTTTGATCTAAATACAACTGCTTGAAATTAGTTTTTAGGCGAATATAAATTGTGCCTATGTATGAATTTGTTTACGTAATTATTATTATTAGGCTCCAGCATTCCCGCTGGCTGTAGAGAGTGCACAACGAAATAAGTAGAAAACAAAAAGTCTTTATTAAATCCAAAACGGAAAACTCAGGAGATCGTAGAAGTAAACGTAAACACAACCACTTTTAACTTAGATGATATTCCCAGGGAAATATAGGGCTTAAATATATGAGGAGCGTAGTCAGTGTCAAACGGAACAGGTGTGGGAACTAATTAATAACCAGGCAAACTAACTAGGGAACACAGGCAGGAAGGCAGGCAAACAGGGAAACCAAAACACCATTATAATAAAACAGAACTAAACATAACCTTTACATTACGCTCTCTCCCACCACCCGTTGGGCCGAAAAAAGTTAAACAGAGGGAGGATGGGAGCTCTGGAGGAGGATGCAGGGCAGGCAACCAGGGGAAATAACAGAGGGAGAGTCCAGGGCAGCGATGATTGGGGGAGGAGCCAGGAGCAGAAGTAGTCAGGTGGGGACCCAAAGTGTAGCCATGGTGGAGTCTTGGCTGACCAAACTAGGGGGATGATGCACAGAGACGGAGCCGATGGAAGTGGAGACCCAGGCGGAGACGGTGAACTCATGGGTCCACACGACACCAATTGCTCTAGAGACCGAGGCGGAGCTGCAACAATGAGTGTGGAGCCAGGGTGCCAGAGGACTGAGGCTTTGCCGGAGGGAAGACAGAGCACAACAGAGCCAAAGGGGTGGAGGAACGAAGCACAGCTAAAGATCCGCAAGTCCATGGCACAGGCAGAGCGACATCTAACCAAGGTGAAGCCGTAGGGACGAGGGAGCCCAGTGCAGCCACAAGGACGGTGGTCTCAGGTAGAGCCAAGGGAGGGAGGAGTCGAGGTGAAGCCGACAGGTCGACGAGCCAAGGGGGAGTGATGGGCTCCGCGACTGGAGGTGGAGCCAGGGGATCATCTTGACTAGGTGGAGCTCGAGACTGGAAGACCCAAGGCAAATCCACA
The DNA here is from genome assembly GCA_039654625.1 of Rhinogobio ventralis. Classification (NCBI taxonomy): domain Eukaryota; kingdom Metazoa; phylum Chordata; class Actinopteri; order Cypriniformes; family Gobionidae; genus Rhinogobio; species Rhinogobio ventralis. The sequence goes on along the minus strand of CM077202.1, from coordinate 12,268,883 downwards.
CACTGGTATCAGTGGTATCAGAGGAGGAGCCGAGGGGCTAAAGGGAACAAGCGGAGGTGGGGTAGACGGACTGACTGACTTTGGAAGAGGAGGCGGGAGAGGGAGGCTAGGTGAGAACTCAGGAGACACAGGAGACTTTGAGCTGGGCGGAACCAGCAGGGATGCAGGAGACTTTGAGCTGCATTATAAAATACAGAGTCCAGCAGCAGTTCACCCTCAGTGGTGGGAGTGTAAGCGGGGTCTTCCTCCATTCCCTCATACTCCACTAGTAATCCCAGGGCTCCGGGTGATGGTGGGCTCAGTCCCAGGGCTGGACTGGGGCTAAAATTCGGCCCTGACAACCGGCCTATGAGTTCCCCCGTGAATGTTTTTGCTGGGGTTAGGGCCTTAAATTGGAGTAAATAAATAAAACTAGGACAGGGACAAATAATGATGGATATTATCGAATTTACTGCAAATGCAGATAACAAACTTAATATTGCACTTTTGTCACACAGAAATGCACTTGACAGTAAAGCACTGATTTTGAGCTTGGATGCAGTAAAGTAAATTTACTGCTTTTAAATGCTGTCATCATTTACTCACTCTCATGTCGTTCCAAACCTGTATGACTTTCTCTCTTCCGTGAAACACAAAAGAAGATATTTTTAAGAATGTTGGCAACCAAACCATTTTGGTTAGGCTACCATTGAATATTGTATGGACAAAAAAACAGACTCAAATTATTTTCTTACATGGTATGTTACACGGAAAGAAATTCATTCAGGTTTGGAAAGACATTAGGGTGTATTTAATGTAAGTAATAATAGCTAAATTTTTAATAAATACATTTATGCCAAAACACCACATTTCTTCACTGTCAGTAGCTGCAAGGTAAATTGTGGTGGTGCTAGATTGACAAGTTTGTAGTTGTATGTATTGCCGTTTGCCAATTTACCTCATGTATTTACATGGTCGAGGCTGCTTTTAGCTAGATTTACCACAGAACCTGTAATGTTCCCATATCACACGACTGTATAAAACAAAATTCAGAGTCAAAGTGCCATTCATCACTTCATAAAGCAGCAGAAACACAGCGTACGATCGTCAGCGCTGTGTGGATATTTGCCTTTTGCAGTTTCCCATGCACTCAAATAAAAAAAAAAAAAAAAAAAACAGTCTATGAATATGGAGGAGGGGAGGTCTCTCTCGCTTTGGCCTGTCAATTCAGAAGACAAACCAATGGGCCGCTGTCCCTACATGATGGGCCCGTCCGTGGCAAAAAATAAATAAATATCCTTGTATCGGCCCCAAAGTGCGTCAGCACACTGGGAGAAAATGCCTGGTATGCCCGATTACCAGTCCAGCCCTGCTCAGTCCCCTTGTCTGGCTGGTTCATCACTGCAAGCTCGGCCGTTCGCTCCGTGCAAGGTGTGGGAGGCACTGGCTGGGCTCTGGCTCCAGAGTGGGGCTTGTGATGTCCTCCTCTGGTCAGATGGTGAATGCAGATCCCTTATTCACAGCACCCTCTTGGTCCGGTATTCTGTCATGGTCGGTTGTAGAGAGCAGAGAGTTTTCCACAACATGAGGAGTGTAATCAGTGTCAAACAGTACAGGTGTGGGAACTAATTAATAACTAGGGAAACTAACTAGGGAACATAGGCAGGCAGACAGGAAAACCAAAACACCATGGTAATAAAACAGAAATAAACATAACCCTTACACCCATGACCCTACATAGGACAAGGTTTGGAGAATTGATGGATGGATGCATGGATCATTATTAATATTACTATTCATTATTTTCAATCTGATGAGCTGAACCACCATATAGTAAAGCAAGAGCAGTTAACAAGTGTCCATTATATTAGGAGCCCCTTCAATCCTGTGTAAATCCTGTGCCTTCAATGATGCACTCCGTGAAGTTGTTTAACATGAGTGAGCAGAGCTGGAATCTATAGGGTGGAATTTAAATTGGCTAAAATATTGTCTAGTTTTGATTTGTGTGATGTTTTTGCTCACAATACAATAATGAATGAATGGGTGTGTCCACTGTATATACTGTAAACAGCTGTGTAATGCCAGTTGCTATGCAACCCTACATATGTTTTGAGCTATAAACAGCTCTTCCAATCCTTACCTAGTTGCCAAGGCAACGCTTGGCTTTTGTTCTTTATTTTGTCCAAAGAAAAAGAAAAATTCCCCCTATTACATCCTTAAAACACATGGGTAATCCAGAGGTAATGCACCTCAGATAAACTGCATAGCCTTAAGAACATACTGAAGAGCCAATATTGACTCAATCAGATAAGAAAGTTTTAGCATACTCGTAAAAAGATTGTTCATAGACTCTCCTCTGACTGATCATATTTCCCTATGGAAATCAGGTCATGAGTTTGTATTCTGTGTGGGTGCGGCCTCGTTTTCAGGGGCGTGAGAGTGTATTTATGAACTCCACCCGGAATTCCGGCCTGTCTACATACTGCCTCCAACAGCACCCGTGTGCCACCAACAACACGAAACAGGTACTTCCTTTAGCCTTATTTCTCTTTTTCAAAACGTTGTCAGCATCTTCGAGGTTAATAGATTCAAGTTCGGTGTATGTGTCTGCATAGTGCTATTCAAATAGTGTAACTATGTATGTGGCTGATGAGTTTTTGCCTAATGCAAACAGCAGGTAGCCCTGTCATGTTGACATGAAAAGCATCTTTAAAGTTTTACAAATATTAAACCAATATCTGGACACTTTTGGTAGAAATATAGAGTTTAATTGTACTTTTGCTTGTTTTAAACACATGCCTTCATGTGATTCACAGGCCCGGTGAAATCCACAGGCCTGCTGACGAGTCTCGACTCGCAGTGTTCAAGTTGCAAATACTTTGTTTGAGTGCAGATTGCACAACAATAAATTGTTGTTGAGTGAAAAGTTTAGATTGATGTGTAGTTGTATAGATGTACAGTATGCTTATGTGCATTCTAACTTCTGACAGAAACTAAGCTAAAAGTTATAATGCACCCAAAGCCAATTCATGGGAACTATTTAATTTACCATACATCTCTGTTAAGACGAGTGTGCATTTATTACGCTTCTCATAGTGTTTTTATTAATATAACATGATCTGCTATTGTAATCATCGTGCATCCCCTCTGGCTCACAATTCACACAGTGCAATGGGTGTGGTGGGTGGTTTCATGGACGAGTGAGTCATCAATTCATGGAAGCATAATGTAATGTACTCGAGGGAACCAGTAATTTATGTAGTTTTAAAAAACAAACATTGACCAAATTTATTGATGTTTTCAAAGAGAAGCTGTTTTACCTTTAGCACTCAACTGCACCCATTTATTAGTATTTCATATATGTCAGAGACTATCGCTGTGTCCGAAATAGCATACTGTCTGAGCAGGTACTACATTTCAATTTGAATTTACTTTGGACAGTTTAAAAGTATGTTCTATTTGAATGAATATGGGTAGTATGAATGAGATCCGGACGTCCTACATCCGCCATGTTGTTACTGTCATGTGACCTACCAGAGTTAGTTGGGTTGCTTCACTGGCATTCATAAATCCTCTCCTGTGGCCTCATGGGATAGTAAAGATATTAAAGTGGCAGAAGTAGGTCTTCTGGGTACATTTTGCCTGCTGTTTTCTGAATACTATGAATTTTGGACATACTATATCTAATGGAGGGATTGAACTTATGCATTCAAGATTGTGGATTTGCTTAAAGTTTTAATAAGCATTTGTCTATTAACAATATAGCATGGCCTATTATTATGTTCTGTAAAATTAACAATGTATTCTCTCTGTTTAGATTTCAGCGAACATGGATGTAGGTACATTTTATCTCCTCAATAATTCTATCTAGTTTAGCACAACAAGTATCATGCTATAAGTTCTATTATGTTCTGTTTCAGCTTTCAGATGCCCTTGATTTTACACAGCAAAGCAACCAGCAGGCAGTAGACCCAGTATGGCCCGGCCAACCAGCCAACCCCGCCTGGCCTGCAGGCCAGCCTGCTAACCCCGCCTGGCCTGGGCAGCCTGCTAACCCCGCCTGGCCTGGGCAGCCTGCTAACCCCACCTGGCCTGGGCAGCCAAACCAACCTGCCTGGCCTGGGCAGCCAAACCAACCAACATGGCCTGGACAGCCCGGGCAGCCTACAGCTCCTGGGTGGCCTGGACCTGCACCACAAACCGGCCCTTATGTTGCTCCTAGCCCAGCTCTACCAGCGCTTGTGAGCTGTTTTCACTCTTGTCTGATCTGTACAACCATCACAGAGTTTGTTCCATAGAATACATTTTAAATACCTAGGGCTAGTGAACTTTAAATATCTGAATCTTGTTAAAGTGAACGGTCTGTGTTAAAGGTGCACTAAGTAAAATTTTTGCAGTAAAATATCCAAAAACACTAGGCCAGTGTTATATATTTTGTTCAGTTGAGTACTTACAATATCCCAAATGTTTCCAACTATTAGTAAATCGTGAGGAAAATTGCTATTTTAACCAAGGAACCGGGACGTGTGAGGGAGTCGCCTGTCAATTGCGTCATATCTGCGTTACCCTCGGTTTCCGGTTTTATTTTGCAGAAATGCTTTACTCCTACTGCAGTGTGCAACAAGTGTCATAGCAGGCGCCGAGCGAACGCACAGAGTAACGGTCCTGCTCTGCTTCATACTACAGTAATGTTAATAATCGCATCCATGAACATGATTTCTGCCTGAGTCCAATCCCGATTCTTTTCCACTGGCTGTGAGGTGAAGACCACATGTCCCAAGATTCTGCTCTCAAACTTGGCATCATCAATCTATGCCTTTGTTTTGAATAGGCAACCTCTAGCGGATGGAAAAGTTACATAGTGCACCTTTAAATACAGTTGGGTACAAAGGGGCTAAAGGCACACCTTAAGGAAAATGTTTTTTTCACAACTCCCATGGTGTATGATTGCTATATATATATATATATATATATATATATATATATATATATATATATATATATATATAAGATTTTTATTGAACATAGATGGATCAACATATTTTGTGGGAAAATAAATAAATTGAAGTGGTTTGTTTTGCTTAAAAATCCTTTAAAGGTATGGCGAGGGGGACGTTTTACCCCACGCTTGGTGTAAAAGACACCCAGTATAATTACAAATAATTTAGCTTTAATAAGGTAATACTTGAAAACAAAAAACAAAAGCGGATGTTTACTTTTTGTGCAATCTAGTGGTTAAAATAAGAATAAAATCAAATGCTCCTTTTACCCCAGTGTGCCTTTAGCCCAGTTATGGTTCTTAGTTTCTGCCACTTTACTATACTTAAAAATAAATAAATAAATAATAACAATAATAATTCATTTTTTGCAAGGTTGTGCCATTTAACCTCCCGCTACAAAGTGGACTTTTTAACAAGATGCTCATCACCATCACTGGAGAGGTCAAACCCAACGCTAAAGCGTAAAAACAACAATGCACACACACACACACATAAAAAAACAATGACAGATGACGGTACATACACTCAAGAAGTATTTAGGTCTAAATTGAACATCTGTGTATTGAAATGCATATAAAATTCACATCCATTTTGACTACAGAGTTTTAACAAACTATTAAATTTAAATTAGGGTTAGGCAATTTCGGAGCTAGCTTTAAAAGCATCCCCTCCCTTCAGAGCGTCTCCAAAGCCACGCCTCCTCAAACTCATGAATGCGCACAGCCAGAGCAGAGTCTGCAAAGTGCCACGAGAGACAGCGTTAAATTACCTCATGTCTCAAAGCACATAACATTACAATAAAAATGAACCTGAACAACTTAGAGCTCTGATTTGTACCACCTGACTGCTGCAGATTCATTAATAATAATAGGACAAACTTTTTTTCCACAGATATGTAAATTTAAAAACAAATATTTAGACCACTTCTATTATTGATTGCTCTCAGGATGTGAAGAGAGTTTCAACCAGTATAACAAAAAGTGTTTATGAAAAGCATCGTCTACCCTACCTTTTAATGTGATATGTCAGTCATTCATAAATTAAACAGGTAAGACTCAAAAAAGCATGGCAGAGTTAATTAACTATTTGCATCTATTTGATTTTATTTAAATAATCATATTTTCAAAGTGCATTTAATCAAATTGCTTAGAATCAGCATAAATCTGTTCATTTGTGAAAACAATTACATTTGTTCAGTTAAAAAGTATGAGCATGGTTAAAATATGGTTCGCTGTGGAACAATATTCAGCTAGTTAAAGTGTAGGAGATTGAAATTTGATTTATTGATGAGAAATATATAAACCTGATTGTGTATTTAAACATACAGCCAGTTTATTTGTATACTATTACAGAAATCTCTTTCTTTTAATTTATGTATGCATCAAATCAAATATGGATCACATTAAGTTTATGCTAAAACTGTAATCCAAATGGATGTACATTTTTGTATGCAATTTAAATGCATAAATCTTAAATTTAGTGTAATATACATCATAAAGTATTAATTGTGTTTTGTCAAAATGTTGGTAAAAGATAAAAAAAAAACAAATATTGTGCTTTTAAATAATGTGTACTGATGAATGGTTCACAATAAGACCTAGAACATATTAAATAGTTAAATTATGAAATTAAACATTTAACCATCATCATCATTGTTTAACAATTCTGACAATCTTGTTCATTGACATCCTAATAATCTTGTAATCTTGTTATTTTTCTCCTCCAATTAGTTTCACAATTAATTTAACCAGAGGCAACGACATTGCGTTTCATTTAAACCCCCGCTTCAACGAAAGCGGAAAGCCAGTGATTGTGCGAAACAGCATGGCTGGAAACCAGTGGGGTAGAGAAGAGCGAGAGCTCAACTCCTTTCCTTTTGTCCAAGGAAAGCCATTTGAGGTGAGCATGCCATCCACCAATTTGGTTTCTTTTTCATCTCAATTTTTATTTTTTATTTTGATTAACCTCCTTAGCTCTGGGACCATTCTTGGTCCATTCCAAAAGCCCATTAGCACAATATTTGGCAGAGATACAACTATTTGATCTGAGGGTGCAAAAAAATCGCCTTTAAAGTTGTCCAAATGAAGTCCTTAGCAATGCATATTACTACTAATAATAATTTTTTTATATATTTATGGTAGGAAATTTACAAAATATCTTCATGGAACATGATCTTTACTTAATTTCCTAATGATTTCTGGCATAAAAGAAAAATCAATAATTTTGACCCATACAATGTATTTTTGGCTATTGCCACAAATATACCCGTGCGACTTATGACTGGTTTTGTGGTCCAGGGTCACATATACTTAAATGTTTATTACTTTTAGCAGTGTTTTATCTAACTTCAAAGGGTTTCCTGTAAAATGACACCAAAATTGTGTATTTAGACCACTGTATGGTGGGCATGGGAAGCTTTTTAATTTGGGTATGCCAAATCCAGGCGGAAATGGTCCCAGAGTAATTTAGTGTAAATAAGTTACTTTGTGTAAAACAAATGCCTAAGTGATGCATATCTCCAGAACCTAGGCATTCTAAGCTTTCAAATGGTACATATGAGGTCAGAGCTCCTCCACAGACATTTAAAATTTAAAGTATATACTTGATGATGTCATTCCCCTTATCAGAGTCCTTTGAGTTTAAGAGGTTAAACAAATGTCTTTAATATTTACTGTTAGGCCCTCGTTGTGTTTAAAGACATTAGAGATATCAGACAATCGCAGAAAAGGATCTCCTGAAATAGCATCACTAAAAATACTGCAACAAATCAGACAAAACTCTTTTGCAAGGTTATGCATGTGTCTCCTGCCATGTTTGGTCAAAACTATTCCATGCTTGTTCAATTGCAACTGATTAAAATTGTTTTTAATTTCAGATGAAGATCTTATGCACTGACACTGACTTCAAAGTGGCAGTGAACAAGTCACACCTTCTGGAGTTCAAACATCGGGTCCGTGAGCTCAACCAGATCAGAAGTCTTAGTATCTTCGGTGAGGTCACCCTCAGCTCTGTAAATGTGGAGACACTGCAGTGAGATCATACCACTGATTCTGTAATTGTGTTTTCTCTTTTGACAATGACATGTGTGACCTATTCATCCACATGTGCAAGTTATTTTATTTCCTTTAGTCATATTTTTTAAACCCTATGTATGTCAACAAGAGTTTATATTTACTACAAATGTTAGAGTGATGTATAAATCTGCATGCAAATCCTGTTTTTCTCAATGCTGTAGTTAGCTTTGGTACCTCTAGGTGGGCCTGTTACTTTCTGGGAAGGATTGGGCTGTCATAAAGTTTAATGGTAGGGTTAAAGGGAAGAAATATTTTACATGAACAATGTGTTTGGTATTGATACATGTGATATTGAAGTACCATTGTTTATACACTTACAAATTCTGCTATTGATGCTGATGAGAATGATGATGAGGATAATGGCGGAGGTCATGGTGTGGAATGTAATAGCAGCCAATTTAAGAATAATGCATAATTAATGTGAAATTAGAACTGGAATGAAATAAATAGGACCTTATGATTCTAGATTACCTTCAACTGTAACCAGTGCCAAAGATTGTTCTTCTTAAACGTCCCATGATTAAAGAAACGACTGATGTAAACATTGAGTGGTGGGTATGTAATTACATTCCTCTGTGAGATCTGTGAGTACACTTTTACTGGCAGCTCCTAATATATAAGATAACAGCAGTGTAAACTGAAGTCAAGGCAGTGTTACATTTTTAATCATGGAAACGGTCTGTCAGAGTTGTTGTCAGAGACACCCTGACAGAAATCTAATAGAACTGACCTCAATTATGCAGAGGTCTATTTATATAGTGCCTGAAGTACCTGATGACTTCAAAGAGTTGAACCCTGTTGTAACCCACAGATGAAACCTCCAACATTGTATAACTAAAATGCATTTTTTTTTATGCATGTAGAATTATTGATTTTTATATATATATATATAAGAAAGAACTAAACGCAAAACTTGGTTATGGAATGTATCTGACACAATTATTTGGTAAAAACAGCAAACAACAGATACAGGTTTTATTTTATATGCAAAAAGAAATTCATAGAAAAACAAAAAGCTCACAGGAAAAAGCATACAATGACTTAAACATAATCGGTTATTAATATTGTATTGGTTCTCTTCTGTTTTTGCATGTGCTCACAATTTCTTTGTATGACAGCCTGGTCTGCTGCACAATTTGACGTTTCAACATGCTAAAACGATTGACAAGCACAACTATGCAATATGCTTACAAAACCTTTAACTTTTTTTTTTTTTTTTTTTTTTTTCCCACTTTTTGACCACAACTATATGTATTTTCTTGTTAGTTTTAGCCCCCAAAAAGTGAAATCTTATAAAGTTGTAGAATTTCACTATTTTTGGGCTACTGTTATAATTAAAACAAGTAATTAAACACAAACAATACAAATATGTTAAAATCTATCCTTAAAAATCAGAATGAATACAAAATCTTTAAAATCATCCTATTGGACAGAAAAGTTACTGGTAATAAGGAAATATGTTATTAATTGTTACCGAAGAAGAATGTAAAAATGTATATAACATAAAAACCTACTTTGTTGTGCCCATCCCAAGCAGTGCTCCATAGTTCTCTTCTGGGTGGGTGCGTGCACGCTCGCTAGCGTGTCTTTATGCGCGTGCATATGAGGCAGTGCCCGCTGCGCGCTCACCTGATCTGATCTCTCTCTCACACACACACACACACACACAGAGAGAGAGAGACATGAAGCGTTGAGTCCTGAAGGACACACGACTTGAACTTATGACAAGATGAGATGAATTAACCCCAGTAAAGACAGAAGAACAAGGCGACGAAGGGTTTCCCCCTCAGCGAGTGAATTCACCTCTTCATTTCGACTTTTATTCTATTTTTTCTCAGGTCAGTTTTTATTCTTCTATTTCCTTATGTTTGGCTCATTGCTCCTACGTGTCATTCATAAATACCTTTATATGTGGTGTTACCAGAGGTTAAATTGGTTTATTTTGCGTCCAAAGTGATTTAAATGTAGCATTTGTTGTGTTTTTCCCTGTTGACTCGGTTTGGCATATGCTGAGCGGAACTAGCATTTAAACACCCCCAAAACAGACACACATCCTTAATAGAACCTAAATGACTTATTTTTGATCATTTATTGATTATGCATGTGTATTTAAATGCATATAATCGTTTAAGTACTCCTGTTTCTCTCTCTTGTAGAGAGCAGATGTATGTGATGGCGTTTCTGTCAGTTAGCCTTAGTGCTAATGAGGATGGACGCAGTAATGTCACATTTATGAATATTATGAGTGATTTTTTTTTCTCGAGTTATATGTATTTAATTGTCAGTTCCGTCTTTTTAAAAGGGTGCAAATAAGTGCAAATTACTCGTGCTTATCTTGTGGTCCCTAATGAATAACTTTGACGACTTTTTTTTTCTTTCTTTTTTTGGTGCATTGGCCAGTTCCTAGTTGTTGTTTTTTCCTGTTATTTATTTTCATTTAACTTTCAGGTATGTTTTTATTCATTTAATAAAGTGTCTTGAATTTTAGAGTTTTAAGCTAATTCAGATATGCAGAATTATAAGTGTTTTTTTTTTGTGGTTTTCATGCTCACATTTGAAATGTCTTTCTGACTAAGTCTTTCAGACCTACTAATGAGAATTTTGGCAAACATACTGAATTAGACTAATCATATGAGGATATAATCACAACAACATGCTAATTGTGAGGACATGATTCTATGACTTCCATAGAGATCTTTCAACCTCATCTACTTGCTGTCCTTTAAACCAAATACAGACACATCATGGTGTTCATGTGCATTAGTTGACCTGAGAAAACATGGTAAGTTATTGGACATGAGCAACAAAGAACATATAATGTTTAACTACTCAATTAGATATCTGAACTTTGCTCCTGTGTCAGCTGTTGATACAAGCATCTCAGTCTTACCTGATGCAGAAATTATTTATTTGATTTTTACCAGATGTATCAAATAAATGAGCCTGCTTATTAAATGCATTGATTGTCTAAATGAAAAGTTACTTACAACTATATATATTTATATTTTCCTGAAGACATGCTTATAGCCAAATTTTGATCTGAAGCCAGGCTTGTTTTTAACAGGTCACTTGATCCCAACATTGGGCTGATCTGTAAGCCTTGTTTTTCCATAATGGGGGAAGTGGAATGAGCATTTTGAAGCTCTACACTTTTGGTAATTGCAGATCAGGAGTGCAAAGAGTGGCTTTTATCTTTTGCTGGTCAGCTGTTATGCGGCATGTCAAAACCAGGCCATACATCCCGTTATAGATGTGATAAATGTGCTCACGGTTAATTGTAAGGTGATGTGGTGGTGGGCTAGTTTGTTTGTGGTCGCAGCAATCTTCTGCTGTCCTTTTGTTATCTGGAACATGTTTTAGATTCATGTTCATTTACTTTTGCAGGTTATCTTATTTTAGGTGGCTCAATAAGGTCAAGGTATCACCAATGTTTATTTTTTTTCTTCTAGAAGGTTTTTAAATCTAGATTTCAGTCATCTCTTAGAGAACAACTCGAGCTGCAGAATAGCCTGTGAAGTTGTTGTGAAGCAAATGTACATTTTGCAATACACAACCCAGGAAGTCCAACACCAACCAGACCTAAATAGTGTGTGATGCAGAGGCATGCCATAATTGTATAGCAATGACATGCAAATTAAAGGGTTAGTTCACCCAAAAATGAAAATTCTGTCATTAATTACTCACCCTCATGTCGTTCCAAACCCATAAGACCTTCGTTCATCTTTGGAACACAAATTAGGATCTTTTTGATGAAATCCGAGAGCTTTCTGAGCAATTTAATTAACACTTTCAAGGCCTAGAAAGGTAGTAAAGACATTGTTAAAATAGTCCATGTGACTCCAGTGGTTCAACCTTAATTTTATGAAGCGATGAGAATATTTTGTGCATAAAAAAACAAACAAAAACAACTTTATTCAACAATTTCTTCACGTCTGTGCCGATTCAATACCGCCATTATTTGCCGCATCGGGTATCGGTCAGACAGGACCGATCCGAATCCGATACTGTACGTATAATATTCTGTGTTATTGTTAAGCCTCAAAGGCTCAAAAACATTATAAAGCATCATCAACACTTTGTGCACTATATTATAAGTGTTCTGAAGCCATTCCATAGTTTAATGTGAGCTACAGATGAATATTTAAGTCATTAAATTCAAGTTCACATGAATGCTTCCCTCCGCTGTGGCTGTCAGTCATTCTTCATTCAGCTTTCAAACTGTGTCTCGTGTTCGACAGTCAACACGATGAAACTCTCTCCAAGATGATTCAATGTTCCTGTTATTATGCTTGATCTGTAGATGAGTCTATGGTTTCGCATAAAATGACTTTATCTTGCTGAAGTTTATTGCGGTTTCTAAATCCTGTTACTTTCTACCGGGTGTCTGTTAGATCACAACACTGGACTAGATATTGTATTGTTCTTCACACGCACGGTAACTGAAATTTGAAACTGTTAAAAGAAAAGGCTCAATAAAATATTGCATAGATACACTACGCATTGATATATCTTCCCTTTATGTTCGGAGCGCTGCGACTCCATGTTGCTTCAAGTGCATCATTCTGCGCACGGGATGCGCATAAGCGTTTTGTGCCGCTCTGTATCGGATCCTTTCGTATGATAATACTTTTGCACAATGAAAGATTATTAATAGCCTGTAGGGATGCACCGATACCAATCAGATACCAGTACAGTTTTGTTTAAAGTTTTCTATACCTCAGTGGTTTGAACTGATAATCACTCTTTTGTGTGTTAAACGCAATCTACTAAATACAGACAACTTCATTATAAAGAAAAACAACAAATTAAAAATATATATAAATTACAATCTGACAAAAATACTATTATAAACTAGATGTTGGATAAACTAAATTAGTGGATAATTCAGCAGCAAAAGTTACTCTAGAAAAATCATGAGTGCACAATAATTGTATAAAAAAAACATTTAGTGGGACAAAAGTATTATAATACGAAAGGCTCCAATATAGAGCGGCACAAAGCGCGTATGCGCATCCCGTGTGCAGGATGATGCGCATCCCGTGTGCAGGATGATGCGCATCCCGTGTGCAGGATGATGCGCATCCCGTGTGCAGGATGATGCGCATCCCGTGTGCAGGATGATGCGCATCCCGTGTGCAGGATGATGCGCATCCCGTGTGCAGGATGATGCGCATCCCGTGTGCAGGATGATGCGCATCCCGTGTGCAGGATGATGCGCATCCCGTGTGCAGGATGATGCGCATCCCGTGTGCAGGATGATGCGCATCCCGTGTGCAGGATGATGCGCATCCCGTGTGCAGGATGATGCGCATCCCGTGTGCAGGATGATGCGCATCCCGTGTGCAGGATGATGCGCATCCCGTGTGCAGGATGATGCGCATCCCGTGTGCAGGATGATGCGCATCCCGTGTGCAGGATGATGCGCATCCCGTGTGCAGGATGATGCGCATCCCGTGTGCAGGATGATGCGCATCCCGTGTGCAGGATGATGCGCATCCCGTGTGCAGGATGATGCGCATCCCGTGTGCAGGATGATGCGCATCCCGTGTGCAGGATGATGCGCATCCCGTGTGCAGGATGATGCGCATCCCGTGTGCAGGATGATGCGCATCCCGTGTGCAGGATGATGCGCATCCCGTGTGCAGGATGATGCGCATCCCGTGTGCAGGATGATGCGCATCCCGTGTGCAGGATGATGCGCATCCCGTGTGCAGGATGATGCGCATCCCGTGTGCAGGATGATGCGCATCCCGTGTGCAGGATGATGCGCATCCCGTGTGCAGGATGATGCGCATCCCGTGTGCAGGATGATGCGCATCCCGTGTGCAGGATGATGCGCATCCCGTGTGCAGGATGATGCGCATCCCGTGTGCAGGATGATGCGCATCCCGTGTGCAGGATGATGCGCATCCCGTGTGCAGGATGATGCGCATCCCGTGTGCAGGATGATGCGCATCCCGTGTGCAGGATGATGCGCATCCCGTGTGCAGGATGATGCGCATCCCGTGTGCAGGATGATGCGCATCCCGTGTGCAGGATGATGCGCATCCCGTGTGCAGGATGATGCGCATCCCGTGTGCAGGATGATGCGCATCCCGTGTGCAGGATGATGCGCATCCCGTGTGCAGGATGATGCGCTTGAAGCAACATGGAGTCGCAGCGCTCCGTCCGCATTGAAAAGTTCAAAACACAAAGGTGTAGATGTATCGATGCGTAGATACACTAACACTATCTATGCAATATTGGATTGAGCCTTTTCTTTTAACAGTTTCAAATTTCAGTTACCATGCGTGTGAAGAACAATACAATCTCTAGTCCAGTGTTGTGATCTAACAGACACCCGGTAGAAAGTAACAGGATTTAGAAACAGCAATAAACTCCAGTCAGATTAAGTAATTTTATGCGAAACCATAGACTCATCTACAGATCAAGCATAACAGGAACATTGAATCATCTTGGAGAGAGTTTCATCGTGTTGACTGTCGAACACGAGACACAGTTTGAAAGCTGAATGAAGAATGACTGACAGCCACAGCGGAGGGAAGCATTCATGTGAACTTGAATTTAATGACTTAAATATTCATCTGTAGCTCACATTAAACTATGGAATGGCTTCAGAACACTTATAATATAGTGCACAAAGTGTTGATGATGCTTTATAATGCTTTTGTGCCTTTTGTGGGGCACTGGGGCTTAACAATAACACAGAATATTATACGCACATTATTGGATCTGAATCGGTCCTGTCTGACCGATACCCGATCCGGCAAATAATGGCGGTATCAGGGAGCATCCCTACATTATTGTTCTGCCCTATATATAACATGTTGCTGTCTCATTAAAAAGCTGCGCTGTACATTTAAAATAAATGTCTTTTCATATCTTAATATATAGGCCCTATTTCTATAATATTTACTTGTTTTTCATGAATGTATTTTACAATGTGTAACATTTTTACCAGATTTAGTGCTACTTATTCACTTTTATTTGTTCCCCACTAAATGTTTTTTTTTTCCTCCTAAATGTTTAGATTTTATACAATTATTGTGACTTTTCTAGAGTAACTATCCACTAATCTAGTTTATCCACCATCTAGTTTATAGTAGTATTTTTGTCATAGATTGTGATTTATATATTTTTTTCATTTTATAATGAAGTTGTCTGTATTTAGTAGATTGTGTTTAACACAGAAAAGAGTGATTATCAGTTAAACACACTTGAGGTATAGAAATTCTACATTAAATTTTTTATACAAAACTGCACTGGTATCGGTATCCGGGCTTCCGAGTTATGTCCAAGCTATGCCAGAACGCCGGCTTACCATTGGCCGAGCTGGCCACCGTCAACAGCGTAGGAGACTGACACCGACAAGAAGAAACAGTATTGTTAAATAAAGTTGTTATTTTGGTTTGTTTTTTAAGCACAAAAAGTATTCTTGTTGCTTCATAAAATTAAGGTTGAACCACTGGAGTCACATGGACTATTTTAACAATGTCTTTACTACCTTTCTGGGCCTTGAAAGTGTTAATTAAATAGCCGTCTATGGAGGGGTCAGAGAGCTCTCGGATTTCATCAAAAATATCTTAATTTGTTGTTCTGAAGATGAACGAAGGTCTTACAGGTTTGGCACAACATGAGGGTGAGTAATTAATGACAGAATTTTCATTTTTAGGTGAACTGTCCCTTTTTAGTATTTTGTCAAGTTATATTAGTTATGCCACAGAAATCTAGCATATAGTCTCAGACCACATCTAATGAATAGTTTAAACAATTCCCATTATCAGACCAATCAAGAGGTTGATTTATTTGGCAGGCATTTTAAGTTTATTTGGCAAGTAAAAGTATTGATTTAAGTGTCATATTGAAACGTGCAGAATTGCAGCAAAAACCCAACTTTGGTGTTTTTCTGTCTGCCTTATGCAAAGCAGTGAAAATGTACCTAGTTAAGTGAACACTTCTTAAAGCACGATTAAGCACAACCACCTGTTTGAACGCAATGAGCCCTGCGGCACTTGCAGGGGAAGTCTGACAACTGGACTGCTTACACGGCTTAAGAACCTGTTTGGTCACTCATCCTGGAGTCATGTGGCAGGCTAAAGGGAAGTGTGAAGCAGAAAGGTGTACCTTACCTCATTCTGCAAACCACTGAATGCATTTATACAAACCTCTCACAGGAAAGAAATACCCAGCAGGTTGGGACAAGCTTTTGTCTTGAATGTGATAGGCAAGTCTGCAGAATAGTATGTGGCTGGGATTGCATTGCCTTCTTTCGAACTGGGGTTTAGTGTGTTTTTCATCAAGCTTGAAATGCTTTGAAGTATTTGTGTGGCAAAATTTTGAGCTGTAGCCGACACACTCTGCATTATTTAGGCGGCACGTGAAATGCAGAACCTTTGTTTTTCACGATTAATAATGCAAACTTAATGCATTTTCCCGTCTACCTCTGACCAAGTCTTTTTGCTAGTCTATGGCTTGCCTGAATGACTAATGTGCTGAATAATTGGGCAAAGGAAAAAGTTCACTTAAACAAGCTGACCTCACTTGGTTAGTCTTTTATAAATGGATGATGTTGTATTAGTCATTCAAAATGTAGAGGACAGTCATTATAGTTAGAACTTTATCATCAAATTAAAATAATATATGTGCTGATATACACTATCATTGAAAAGTTTGTGGTTGTTTTTTTTTTTTTTTTTTAAGAAATTCAGAAAGGACACATCAAATTGATCAACAGTAACAGTAAAGACAATTATAATAAGATTTATATTTAAAAAAAAAAAAAATGAATGAATCCAACAAAAAAATGTATCATGTTTTTGATGATAATCAGAAATTCAGCCTTGCCATCACAGGAATAAATTACATTTTACAATATATTAACCCTCTGGGTCTGAGGGGGTTTTGTGGTCCCGGAGAAGTTTTTGACATGCCCTGCTGACATTTCTGCTTTTTTCAGTTGCTTATAAACATATTATTGGCAAAGTTGTCTGACGAGTATCAGAATGGACTTCATTGAGAGAGACGGCAGATCACGCATCATGTTTGTTTTCTCTATTTTACAAAAAGCACAAAAACATTTAGTTTTTACTGTGAGTGTACACTAGGGCTGGGCAATATGGCAAAAAAAAGAAATTACATTTTTTTTCAGAACTATTGATAGATTTCGATTTTAAAATAAGAAAAATGCTAAATATTTCTTAGCCAAAAAGTAATAGCAATTAATAACACCAGTAATAGGCTATTATTAAAAACAAATGCTTTGTAAAAACAGAAAATAACAGCACCTTTTAGCCTGTCACCATCATGAAATATAAACATACAGTAGTAGTTCTTTACAGGTTTTTGTGTTCCATTAAGCTATTATTCCTATTGTTTTAATGTTTGGCTAAAGTGTTTAGCTAGTGCACTCGTGTCTCGCATCTTTAGCAGCGTCTCATCCATGAAACGGAATTCTAAAAACACGGCGTCTTGGTTTTTTTTCAATGCAATATCGCATTCTGTGTGAACAGCCGCTTAGACGTGATGTTCTACGTTCAATGAGCGCATCACACGAGCGGTTAATCAGGCACGCCATCATGTGGTCGGATCATTTTCTTCTCTTAACTGTTATCATTGCTGTATTGACATTGACAACATGTCTAAATGTAACGTTTTTATTTAAAACCGCGATTTCTTGATTTTAAAAATAATACATTCGCGGCAAAACATTAAATTCGAATTAATCGAAAAAAGCGAGGGAAAAAAAATCGCCCAGCCCTAGTGTGCACAAATAAGACATTTTCACAGTTTTGAATGATGTAAAACTCTTATCTGTATGTCCAAAATTGACAGAGAATTTTTAGTCTCTATTACACTGGTAATACTGGGTACACACTACAAGATAATTAGGGCGATTTTGGGCCGATTTCTCCCCTTCCGACAATCCTAGGTAAGTCCCGATTATCTTGATGGTTCTGCAGATTATTTTATCAGATTTTCCTGTGGTGTGAGAGTGATTTGAATCTGTTGTGTGGGGGGGAACCCCAAGGACACATGTGCACATGCTCTGGGGATTATCATACAAAACGAAACAGTACCCAATCAGAAAGCGAGCTGACGGAAGACTCACCTCCAGCTCGAGCTGTAACATGTAAAGTCCATGTTCACACCGTCTCCACTACTTCATCTAAACATTTTCCATACACAGTCTATACACTATAAACGCCATTTCATCTTGCTAGTCGTCCGCCATGTTTGTTTACTTTGTCACGTTTGATGCGAGAGATTTTGCGAGTTTTCCCGTATTCACATGCGGGACTCTGTTTGTGAATGGAATCTATTAGTGTTTGTGGTCTCACATTTTAAAATTTTTTTAGTGTGGCCCCAGCTTTAGAGAAAAATCGAGGTGAAGGCACCGGCGACTTTGCCGACCCCAGGGAGTTAAAATAGAAAAGTTATTTTAAATTGTAATACTTCACAATATTACTGTTTCTACTGTATTTTTGATCAAATAAATGCAGTTTTGTTGAACATAAGAGACGTCTTTTAAAAAGAAATTAAACACATCTTACCGACCCCAAACTTTTGATCTGTAGTTTATGTAAAAATAGTCATATAAAGTTGTCACATTTGACTCATCCGTCATATACAAGCTCACATCAGAGCACTTTCTGTGCATGCTAAACTCACATTTTCACAAGGAGTGACTCATTGCAGATGGTTTGTCGATTCCTACTAAGAACATTAGCGTAGCTGGCTCACCTTCTTAATGAGATCATACGGCTGTGTTCACATGTCTGCTCATTATAGATGGTTTATGGCACTGGTTGGTTTAATAGGAGAGCGAGAGAGAAGACAGATAGCAGTTATAATGGCAACAGATTTGTTTTGGAATGGTGATTGCACAAGGTGTGCTCAATCTATCAGGTTTCAGCTGGCGAGGAGTTCAAAGGCCTGGTTTTGTCTGAGGTCATGCAATGGACCTTGTGTATATCAGTGCTGTATTTTTATGCTGCTTGTGCTTGCTTGCTGGTTGGGTTGGGCTGCTGATATGCTTGTTGACCTGACCTAACTATTCCTAGTATGGTGTCAGCATAGTAGCGTAGTATTTGGCAACAGGACGCTTCCACATGCACACACCCTTATTGTGGACGGTCCCTCAAAGTGCCACAGAAGCAATTGCAGAGCATGTGTGAACTTCTATCAAGATGTGAAATTCAGAGCTGGGGCTGTTGGGTAATCGGAGGCTTTACATAGTTGTTGATGTCTTTTTTTGTTAGCCAACTAAACTACTGTTGACTTGAGCTCTTTTGAAGGAGTTCAATCTGCTGAGTGGTTAACACTGGTTGGTTATTGGATCATAAGATAAAGTCTTCTGATATCATATGCACTGAAACATTGAATAGGTACACAAGTCTGTTTGGGAGCAAACTCCCTTTTGTCATGTTAATCTTATGCTAAAATTGTTCTTTATAGATCTTGTAGTTATATTTCTAAGTATTTTTGACTATTGAATTTGTAATCAATTTGGACTGATTATTGAATTCGAGCATAACCATTTATTGAATTTTAAACATCAGCACGCATAACAACCATGAAGGAAAGAGAATCAAAACAACAGAGGACAGAGAGGGCAAAGATAATCGCAAGCTTGTTTGTGACCCAAGAACGTGCAGGAAGGCAACTTGAGAAGGCAAATCATTGCACAATAGCACGCACCACAGCCCATCTGCAGCTCAGTTATGGGAAAGAAAACTCCCAAGTGCTTTGATTTGAAAGAGGACCAAATCAAATATAAAAGCAGATTATGTGCATTGAAAAATACATTGACTCCCTTTGCTGGATTTGAAATAGAAAACCATAGTTACTTCAAAGTTTTTGAAGGAGGGAAGTTGTACTGAAGAACTAGGGGGAAGTGAAGCTCTGTCTGCTGAAAGTGAAATGTACTTTAGATGTGCTAAATTTTAGAACAACAACATTAGTGCACTCTAGTGTTGTCAAAAATATCGATATTTTGATTCATATCAATGCTAAAATGTCTGAACTTTTTGGAATGCCATTTTTACTGTTTTAATAAAAAAAAAATTAAAATGGCAATTCATAGTTTTTACTTGCAAAACCATACATTTGACAATATTTTACAGTAAAATTACATGTTATGTGATGTTAAAGGCACAATATGTAAGTTTTTTTTATTTTATTTAAAATATCCTAAAACCACTAGAACAATGTTATATATACTTGTGTAGTTACATTATCCCAAATGTTTCCAAAAATGTTTAAATCCAGAGAAATAAGCAATTTTAACCAGGACACGAACCGTCCGTGCAATGCATTGCCTATCAATGACCCACGTTACCCTCAATTTCCGGTTTTATTTTGTAGAAACCATGGAAACACCAAAGACATTTTAATATATTATGTGTTTTATTAGACAGGTGAGCAACTGCTTGGATACATTTATCGACAGAAAACTGATCATTGTTATATAGCTCAACACAGTTAGTCTTAATGTTTAAATCTTGTTATCTTGATTTACCGCAAGTACAGTGTTTTGCCATGCCTAATATCAATCTAGCTTACTGCAGTGAGCAACAAGTGTCTCATAGTAGCCACTGAGTGAACGCACGCATTATAACATAACTTTCAACACACTCAAATGTAGGGATGTCACAAGTACCGGTACTATGGTACCAAGTCGGTACTGAAATTTTGAAAATGCTACGATACCAGCATTTCTGTAGAACCAGTAGTACCGTCTCCCGAGTATATTCGGTACCCGCAGCTGCTTTCAGTCCCTTCTGTGTTGTTTATCTAAGCGCAGGACTCCAGACTGTAGCCGATATATACTAGTATCTGTGAATATTAAACTGCGAAAGACTATTTAAATATTAATCCTTCATGTTCTGCGTGTCTCTGTGTGAATGAATGACGCAGATGCGCTGTTTCATTTGCCGCACACACACTTGCTGTCTTTTTAGTACACAATGAATTTGCCGTTTCATTTGAGAGAACTATCGCCAAATCATAAATGCACAGACACTCAAAGGTCTTCACAGCAACCCGTCAAAATAAAAGTTCAGTTTAACTAAGAAATATATTAGGCTACTTTTGTACAGTAGGTTTAGCTACGTCTCAATGTAGTAATAATAATAGCCTACTACTACTATAATAATAATAATGATGGTACTGGTACCGACTACTGGAATTTTGGTATTGTGACATCCCTACTCAAATGTATCTAATATGATAAAACAGCGCTGTTACCCCACATACGCATGATCGGAAGAAACGGAAGCGGTCGTCTGCGGCATAATAAAAGGTCAGCGAAATCAAGGCATCATGTTTTGAATAAACGACCTCTAGCGGCGAAAAATTACATATTGTGGCTTTAAACCATATAGACATGACTATATGTACCTTTATCCCTTTTAGTTTGGACATAATGCACCAAGACACTTTCAACAAACTCAAAGGCTCCTCTGTTTAAGAGAGCAGCTGAATATCCTTGGGTTTGTACCGTGAGAAGGTGCGTGGCTCTTTGATTTATGTTCTTATGTTTTTACAGCGTCCGAGATCTGGAAAGATCTATGAAAGCCATTGTAGCAGCTGGTCTGTTTTAGACGGTCTGGAAATGGCATTGTGTAAGCTTAGCAGCCGCCCCACCTCTCCTTTTGAATGAGTGCCATTGTTTTTGGAAAAGCTCGAGCAAGTTCAGGTAAAGGAAGTGCGATATGAGAAGTTCTCTGGCCTTTAAAGTACACCGTATATGTGTGTTGTGCAGTTGTGTATTTTTTTTGTATATTTTATTTTTAGTGAGTGTTTGTCTTGCATGTTGTTTTGCTTGCATCACTGCTTGTAAAGTTGGATGTGCAGATTCTGCACTAAGTCCCCGTTCTTCAGCGAAGGTCCAAAAGTATTGATTATCTTTGCCATTTATAGGCATGCAAGGATCTTGAATAGCCCATTGGCTCCTTATCAGACCTGCGTTTATATCCTCTGGCAGGCGCACACGTGCTTGTAAGCGGAGCCCTCCTGTCCCGTCCAATCACAGCTGCTTAGGTGAAATTCTGGAGGGTGTCAGTCAGACCAATAAAACCACGTGCTGTTCAGAAGACTGTGTACATACTATCCTCTGTAATGGGATACTGTGCAAATGTCGGACTGGAGGAATTTACAATGCATTGACTTGCCGAATAGCTTGGATGAATGTGAGTAAATGAATGTTTTTTTTTTTTATTTTTTTTTTTTTTTTTTTATAAATGTTATTTGAGTGTCAAAAAAAATAATACTTAGGAGAAAAACTTCTAGCTGTCTGTTAGGCAGTTGCTCATTTGAGGATCCGCCTCAGGAGCTGCATGAACATGAGTACTCGGAAAACACGGATAGAAAGAGGAAATTAAGTTATCTGTGCTTTGTTTTGGTCTCTCCGTTGAGACCATGTAATCTTGTCCACTGGTGAGCTCAGTCAGTGTCCGTTTTATTAGCAAGCGTTTCATTGAGGACTCATGTATGGGACATGGGGATACTGTTCCAAAAACACTTTTTTTTCCAGGCTTATCTTCTCTTCATGGGTGAAGAATCTCTTTGAAAACAAACTGCTTGGCTGCTTTTCTAGCCCCTGGCGAGGGAATGGGCATAAAAGATCCAGAGCCATGTGTTCTGTTCAGCATGCACGTTTCTATGCTATTTTATTTCTGTTTCCAGAAGAGATTATGTAATAATTAGAGCTGTAGTTTGACCTTCAGAATGTGTTTTATTTATTTATTTTTTAATCATTTGACGTTACATGACATACTAATACTAATAATAGGCTATCTACATACATGCATATATATATATATATATATATATATATATATATATATATCTCACACACACACACACACACACGTACACACACACACACACGTATGTATATGTAAAATTGTGCATTAAATCTGAACAAATTCTTAACCAAATGGTGCTGTGACCCAGTTTGTTACCAATTCAGGTTATTAAAGCTTCTTCCCATCAATGTCCCCTGTCTCTTATGTAGGTTTCTGTGTCTCTCTTTGTGATAGCCTAGTTATTTTGGAATTACACTGTCACAAGTGGTTAGTGCACACTGCATAGGCTATTTAAGGTAAACTGCGGTCCCACTAGGCTTTGAAGATGCACAATTACTTTACACAGTCAAGAGGTCAATCTGTGATGCTTTGATGTAGGTTTGTAACTAGAGATGCACCGATGTATCGTCCGCCGATATTTATCGGCCGGTTTTTAATCAATTTACAACCATCGGCTATAGCATGAAAAAGGTCGATAACAAACTGATGGTTTATTAATTAACCGTGAAGGCACTGAGCTGTATAATGTCTGTTGCATAATCCAAGATTATAATGTAATATTCCTGCTGCGCTGCTGTCTGTGTTATAATGTTAATCAAACGACAAAAGACCAACAAAAAAAAAAAAAGCTCCCTACTCTTGACTAAATAACTTTCATAAGGGTTAATTTCTGCGATGCGGAAAACGCAGACGGAATCCAGTCATAAAAACGGAATTTACTGCAGAACGCGGAATGTCATGGAATTTGTCAAAGTTTTGATGAATAAATTAAACCTAGGTTAGTACACTTAAATCAAATCGCGATATATACTAGTGTCTGTGAATATTAAGCCGCAAAAAGACTGTTTAAATATGAATCCTGCTTGTTTCTGCATGTCTCTGTGTGAATGAATGGCGTAGACACGCGGTTTCATTTACCTCACACATACTGAAACTTGCAGTGTTTTTCAGCCCCTGCCGCCTCAATATATGAGGACATGAATGCGTGAACCTCATCTCCAGTCACTTCATGAGCATTTTACCATTTAATTCGACAAAATCTGTCCTCATATCATAAACGCACACACAAACTCAAAGGGTCTTCACGGCCACCTGTCAAAAATAAAAGTACAGTTTAACAAAGTAATTGTGACGGAAACATGTTGCACAGTAGAATTTAGCTACGTCTCAATATAATAATAATATATGTATTTAATTTATACAGTGAAGAATATGCAGTGTTATTTAACATTTGTTTACTTTCTGTACCTGGAAACTGTTTAACCTAGCTAAAAATCACTGTTTATTTCATATGTATCTTTGTTTTGTTGTATTTATGTTGGCCTGCTGAATTTTAAATGGATCCAGTCTATGTTCATATTTGACAATGCAGCAAAAAACTAGCTAGTAGGCTACAAGTTAATGTATGTTTTTTTAATAAAAAAAAAAAATAATTATATTTATATTTCTTGATATTTGCAAGTTACAAATATCGGTATTGGAATCGGCCAATAATTGTTCGTTAAAATCGGTATCAGCCCCAAAAAATCTATAAAAAAAATGATTTTACTATTTGACAATATTAAATATTAAATAAATGAAATATAATTATTAATAGCATTAAAAATGAACTAATGTTAATACATTAGCATGAAGCCTTCAAATATTGTTCAGTTAAATAAACATTGCATTTAAAAAAAAGTTAGTAATAATAAAAAACAAAGAAACGCATTACATCAGTGGTTCTCAATTTTGTTGGTCATACAAATCAGGCGCCCCCCACCTCAGTCTACCAAATAATAAAAATGGAAAGATTCTTTCAATTTAAATTTCTGCTGATCTCCCATGCCTCCCCTGCAGTACCTGTGTGCCCCCACTTTGAGAACCACAGCATTACAGTTAACTCTTTCCCCGCCATAGAGGAGTTCTCGTTTTCTATGAGAAAACGCTTCCCTACCATTGACGAGTTTTTACGGCTTTCCGTGTTATTAATGTTATATGGTAGGGGGCGCTATTATGCATCTCCTGAACGAGTACAGTATCTCCACCTAACGACCTAATGTAACATAAAGCTAGAATAAAACTGATTTTTTGTTTAAAAGCAGAGGGTCTGTTGCAACACTGCAAAAACACGTTGTAAATGGAAACCTTTGATGCTCTTCACAGAGCGTTCACACAAATACACACAGGAGCATTTGAAAGCAGTGCCTATCAACGGGAGCCAGTTTGACCCAGTACTGAATAGTACCGGTACTGCAGAAGGGCTGGTATTGTTACTTTTTTTATTTTTTTTTATTTTCAGTTTCATGTTCTGTTGAGGCACAGTATTTGTAGCCATTGCATGTGGTTTAAATTACCACTACAAATTGGTACTAGACTACTAACCAGTGTGCAGAACGTTTTAAAACCTAAAGTGGTCATTCAGTGTATTTACATGTACAGCATATTGCTGCTAACTATCAAAAATCATAAAAACGGATGATGCAAGAAAACACTTTTGCGTCAGGTTTTGAATCAATGTTTTCTCCTATATTGGCATTAAAATGGACAATAAATCATCCCGGTTAATTGGCATAAATCGATGTGTGCAGATTGGGTTTTGCTTAAGCTGTTTATATGAGCTACACAGTTATTATTAATAATCTGTGTAAGATTATGCATATAAACACCCTCGTTGCATTTTATATTTTGCAATTTTTCTTTAGCCGATGCTAAAAGAGTGACTTGCAAATTAGGAATACTACAACAAAGCTTTACAAACCTAGGGACACAGTAACATGAGACGTGCTGCAGTAAAAGGTTCCAGAACTGCTTAGAAAAGTCCCAAATATGAGTTAGTACAGACAGAGATGTGCGCAAGACACTGTGAGACCACAGAAAGAGAACTGAGAGGGGTTAATAGTAAGTGTTTTAATAGTTAACAGTGAGTCAAGTGCTTACGGAAAAGTCTTTAGAAGTTTTCTGGAGGAAATACCTTCAGTTGTTCTAATGGATGCTTTTACTACTAAAAGGACTGTACAAATATCTGCAATAAACTAACTAGACTATAAAAATGTTTATACTATTAGGGTCTTATGTTTCAAAACTGTCCTTATATAGACTCTGCACATGTGTATTCAGGTTGGAAAGCCAAGCTGTTGCTCAATTTTGTCCATCAATGTTTTGCAGTGAGGCTGGAGTCCTGAGCTCTTCTGTTGGGAGACATCGCTCATACTGGAGGGAGGAGCCTAATGCCTCAGAAATGTGAAACTATCAGTTACTGCAACCCCACCCCTTACCGGGAACCACGGTTACGAGCCTCCAATCCGCCATCAGTCTGGAGGTAATTAGTACTTACTGCACTCAAACCTATACATGACATCACACATTTTGAGGATAATTTGATGGTAATTCACTCGCTTACATTTGTTTAGATGGATTGAATCCACTTTGGTTTCTGCTGTTCATTTCCAGAAAAACAACATAAACTCTTTCATCTGTTCATCATCATCACGGATGTCAACCTCCATCAGGGGTGTTTTTCATTATTTTGTTTGTACACGACAGCCAACATCAGCCCTCAGCGAAATGTTTTTATAACAAAAACGTTAAAGATGTTTAGAACATGTATATTGAATTTTCTGCTGAGCAGTGGCGGAACTGTTAGCACACATTGAGCCATGGTTCTCATGCTGACAATTTCTCATCCCGTCTTCCTATGGCAAACAAGTGTTGCTTTTAGCATATTGTGCTGTCCAGAGGGTGGAGAAAAACAAGCTGTATGCTTTTAACTTCACAAGAAAAGTGAGATCCAGTTCGTGTCTTGCCTGTAGTTACCCCTCTGTTGTCTTGTCTCGCTAAGCTATGACCACATAAGCTATAGTTTGCGACGACACATGGTGAAGTGTCCAGACCCAGATGCTCAGCCTTTTCTGTAGGAAGAACACAGTGTTACAACACAATTGGAGCAAAGTAGTCTTCATAACCGTGACCTCATCCTTGTTCAATTTTCTTCCCCCAATCAGTTGAACAGGTCCTCTGGCAGGCCCCTTTTATAAAGGAAGTCATGAGCGTTTACAAGAAGAGGGGAGCAAACAAATCTCCTATTAACCGAAGCAGTGTGCTGATTCCAGTATGAGCTCACGTCATCCTTTACATTACTCATTCTGATGTTTTGCTTTTCACTTGTGGGTATTTGTTTTCTTTTTATTTAATGCTGTTGTGCTTTTTTTTGCCTTTAAATTATCATTAGCTAACACATGTGTTTTGGCCCATGGTCTTAAGGAAACTCTGAGTTGTGAGTGCAGTGAGGGCAAGGGCTGGGCGGCAGCTGTATGTTGTTGCCAGGTTGTGTAATGAGTAAAAATCAGCATTTGAGCGCCAGATAGGAGCTGGCGTGCCTCCAGGGTAATCATACTCCTGTCCAGCAATGGTGCTGCAGTGTGTTTCTGTGCAAACTGGGAGGTTCTTCAGAGATTTAGAGTAATCAGTACAGTGCTACAGTCTCTTTTATGTGGTATTTTGTCATCCATCAATATAAAAGTCAAATTAAATGTTTAACTTTTATCATTTCATGAACAAAGGGGGGAAGCTAGCTATCTAAATTTATTAGCTTTTTATTTCAGTGGTGACATTTTAATCAGAATACATTGTCTTTTGTGTGTCTTTTCAAGT
Source organism: Rhinogobio ventralis (assembly GCA_039654625.1). NCBI lineage: Eukaryota > Metazoa > Chordata > Actinopteri > Cypriniformes > Gobionidae > Rhinogobio > Rhinogobio ventralis. The sequence goes on along the minus strand of CM077202.1, from coordinate 12,241,391 downwards.
TATTTCCAACTGTTGAATTGATGTACCTCTAAAGTGAATCTACTATGTTTGAGCTTTGCTAGCACTAAAAAATGTTGTAAGAACAGGAAGTTCAAGTCAGGGTTGTACCAGGAAATGTGAGTGTCCCTATATCCATGGACAATCAAAGCCACTCTTGGCTTGCCTTTTGTGTTGTCCCACTTTTTATCCAAGACACCAGCTCAACCAAACGATTCTGACCTTACAGATTGGCCTCTCCCGCTGTTTTCCACAAAGGAAGGTTGGCACAGGAGGAGATGTGCAGGGCTATGCAAGCTTTCCAAGGACACCAAATGGTATTCTCTCTGCTCAATGGACATGGCACTTTCCATGTTTGCCATCCAATAAATGACTGCAACCCACATACCTCCCCCCTTTTTGAGCAAGCTTGCCACCTCCCACTCACACTTTGGCTCTGAAATAACTGTCCACACTGTCCGAATGCCATCCCATGTGGTCACGTGAGAATCCCTAGTACCTCTTTATCAGGTCTGAATCTGCAGTGGAAGAATGCCTTATATGCACTTGTGTCTTTTGAGAGTTCAGTCCTCCCACACATAGATACTGCTATTGGTGGTGCTGCAGGCTTGTTTGTAGGGCAGCTGTGTCTGTGTCAGCTGAGTGCTTGTGTTAGAGCCCAGCTGTGTCTGGACCTGGGTGGCTCTGCTCCCATTATGTCAGCCTAAGGGCCAGAGGGAACAGCTAACCCTTGTGCTCACTGTGAAACTACTTCTGCTGGAGGTGTTATTTGCCATTTTGCATGTTTTACAACAAAAAGGATCATCTGACCCAAACACATTCCTAAAAACCTGCTGCACTGACTTTTGAACAATTTCCATTTCTATTATTTTGCATTTTAGTATTTTACAGCTGACATGCTTCAACAAAATGCACTGTTATAATGTTATGAATTGGGCAAATTAAAAAATACTTTTTGGTATTATGAGTACCCCCAGCACTCTACATTTTGGATGTCTTCCTAATCAAAGACACCTGATCAGCTCATTAGTAAAGACTCCAAGACCTCAGATGAGTGTATCAGATAAGAGAGACATAAAAAATGTGCAGAGTTGTGGGTACTCCAGAACCAGGGTTGGAAACCACTGAAATAGTTCACCTGAAAATTGTAGACACGTTCAGTTTTTAATTGTAGTGTCTGTTCTCTAACTGAACTAAATTATTTTATTACTATCAAATGGAAAACGACGGTGGGGGTGGTGTCGCGGTGGGCAAGTGATGTAACCGGTGTTTCACCGGAACACCGACTATCGCAGCAAGCCTACAAGTCTAAAAAAACTCTCAAGCTTACTGACGACAAGTAAACCATGATAAAGAAAGAGCAACGAAAACGAACTACAATAGAACAAAGACATAAATGAAATAGACCTACCTGAAAAACTTCAAGCACTAGAAATAAGAACTGCATAAAATGTAGAAAGTAATCAAATGTATAAAAAACAATGCAGTCTTTGCTGTGTAAATTTAAATATACATTTATTATTAAGGTATTATAAGGTTATTAAGGTTATAAAAGGGATTCAGTTGAGCAGTGAGAGATTCTCTTTTTTGTTGTTTGATTAGCATAATAATGACCGCAGGTAAATTTGGATGCTGTCACTTTAAGAGCAACTGCAAGGATCTAATATACTTGTGCATTCACTAACGTTTACTTAAGAAATAAATGACTCTGTTTACTTGCAAATACATGTCACTTTGACACACATAGGTATGTGTATTTAACCGCCCAGTTAGGCCAAATTATGCACTTAGGGGTGATAGAGCATTTTCTTCCTATGCTCCTAAGCTTTGGAATTCTCTCCAGGCTGACATCAGGGAAGCAAATACATTAGTGACTTTAAAATCTCTTCTCAAAACATTCTCTTTTAGGATTGCTTTTACCTGATTATTCATTTTATTTGTAAAATGTATTTATTTGTATTTAAAGTGTGTTGTTTTCTCTGTTATGTATGCTTGTAAAGCGCTTTGAGAAAGCAACTTTTAAAGGCGCTATATAAAATACATTATTATTATTATTATTATTATTATTTATTATTATTATTGTTGTTGTTATTATTACTTAGTTCGGTTCTCACGCACTTTGAGCAGTGGCTTCATGTCACACGTCTCTCAGACAGCGCTGAGAAACAGTCTCTCAGAAAGCTGGTTAATTGTGCTTCAACAGTTTAAAATCACCTGCTTTAAACCGCTATGCTTAAATGCATGCAAACGATAAGCTTTCATGACCGTGCAGCACAGCAACGCCATGTGAACATAACCGCGATAGAGACAATAGTCCAAAATCTCTACCGGTTAATCATGTCTACCGGTATATTGCCCACCCCTAAGCCATACGATAACTTTTTGTAGTTTGAATGAATGGACTGAAGTTCTACTGGACTGAAATATTCCTTTAATATGTATGTGCTTCCTTGAAATAGTATTTTTTTTTTTTTAAGAATTTCTCTTTCTCTTTTATCTGCCAATTAGTGGAACACCTTGGATTTGTTTTGAAATTCTCTCTTTTTTTTATCCCTTTTGGTTTAGGTTTACCACCATGCACCTCAAGCCATACCCCAAACCACAAGATAAAGAGATACATCGGGAATCTGTGCACGATGGAACAAGAGGCCTCCATGCCGACCAGCAGGGAGTGCTCAGGAAAGAGTGGGGCGTTCGCCAGTCGTGTGGCCTCATGGGCTCATCTGGCAACGGCACAGCTAACCGGTGTCCCCTCAGTGTCATCTCCACCAACACCCTGCGATGTAGCATCAACAGTGGGAGCAATGCACCAACTAGAGTTAGTGGAGCCCGCAAGAGCAGAGCATCCTCTGTCACAACATTTACTAGTTCTTTAGTTCTGCTCTCACCTTCGACTGGTTTGGAGAATGATGGCTCACTTAGGATCTACCAAGGGGAGGATGCGGAGGGATCTTTGGATATATGGGCTGTCATTAAACCTGGGAACACAAAAGAGAAAATTGCCATTTTTGCAGCTCAGAAGTGCGGCAATACTTGCAATAGTGTTATTGACAACACCTCGACACCTCAAGAAACAGAAGCCATTGCTCCAGAGCTGCGGATTGTCTCTGTGAAAAACAAAGGCTGCTGGGATGGTGACTGGTCTGTGGCTAAGCGCAGGAGGAGGTCTGGAAACCCAGACAAATCGAAAAGTGTAGATCCTCCTTTACCAAAACCTGAAATACAGAAAGTATCTCAACAAGAAGCCCTCAATGAGAACATCAATCCATGCCAAGAAGTTGCAGAGGATGCTGTCAGGATGGAGGGAGAGGAGGATGAAAAGATTCTCTCTGTGGTGGAGATGGTGGCATACTTGGAGCAAAGAGCCAGTGACCAGCAGGTTAGCTCCAAACCCCCATCTTTACGAAGCACCAGCAGCATCACTTTGTCCAAAGTTGGAACCGTCCCTCAGCCTGCAGAGCAGCAGTCTAAGGTTGCAGAACAGCTGGAGGTCCAGGAGGAGGAAGGTGAGTCTGTTCGAGTTCTGGATATGGTGGCCAAGTTGGAGTCACAGTGCCTGAGCAGACAGAGCCTCCGGGAAGGTGGAGGAGACCTCTCTCGAAGCAACAGCTTACGAAGGAAGGTGGGACGTGTGCTTCTAGCAGGGTCAGAACCTTACCCACTGCCATCACAGCCAGTGTCACCTACTGTCCCTCAGGAATGTAGAGCTGAGAGTGTCCCACAGGAGCATGGTAGTGATTTAGACAATCTGTGTTCCCCATCTAAGACACTTGAGTTGGCAGAGACCTTACATTGTGGTCTTGATAACTGCGCTCTCAAGGAGGAAGAAGGTTCTTGTATTTTAAGACCGGAAACTAGCACAGCTGTTGAGATGGTAAATAACCTTCAGTCCTCGCCAAAGGATGCCAGCTCAGAGTGCAATGAGGAACCGCTACCAGGCATGTTGTTTTTTGCCAAATCTTCTCCTCAGCCTCTGAAGGAGCAGAACCTACCATCCTCATCAAAGAGCAGATCTCAGAACAAAGAGCCTTCTCACATCCAGGACCTTGAGCATTCTGTGGACACTTCAGTTTCTTTCAGAGAGAAGAGTATAGACGGACTTGTGGGTGAGCAAAATCATCAAAACTTTGAGGAGACAAAGGGAGTAGAGACTTGCGTAGTTAGTCAGGAGCCAGTGCCTTTTCCATTACGCCGCCTAGTTTCTCATGAATTCCTAGAAACTCGCTTCAAGATCCAGCTACTTTTGGAGCCTCAGCAGTACATGGCTTTTCTGCCTCACCACATCATTGTAAAGATTTTCTGCTTGCTGCCTACCGAGAGCCTGGCTGCCCTCAAGTGCACCTGCCATTACTTTAAATTTATCATTGAGAGTTATGGTGTACGGCCGGCAGACTCTCGTTGGGTTAGTGATCCACGCTACAAAGACGATCCCTGCAAGCAGTGCAAGAAGCGGTATGACCGTGGTGATGTTTCGCTCTGCCGTTGGCATCATAAGCCCTACTGCCAGGCACTACCATATGGCCCGGGCTACTGGATGTGCTGCCGCAGATCTCACAAAGACACACCTGGATGCAACGTGGGACTTCATGACAACCGCTGGGTCCCTGCCTTTCATAGCATCAACATGCCAATTTACAAGAAAAACAGGGACACTGACGAGGACTCATAGTGTGCCAGAAAGACACATGCGGTGTGCATTTATTTGAGAGTAACTAGTTTGAATGGGCTATGTGTTTTCTGTGCCTGTGTGTTGCCAATAAGCATGTGCGCTTTCGATGTATAGTGCTTTCAACCAGGTTGCTGATACTAATAAGAAATTGCTGGGTCTCTGTACTTCTACTCTGCCAATCAAACCGCAGTTCTCCTGTCAAAAACCCTCCTCAGGTCTTTAATGTTGGTCTGCACTTTAACCTTTTAAGATTGAATTTTGCAGAGTTCTATCTGGGTACTGCTTGATGATTTTTACTTCGAGTAAGCATTAATGACTAACTTATTTTCTCAATCCACCCACCATTCTTTTTCTGTTCTTTATCACACACCCTGGCACTTCCTGCACTGATGTTGACGTAGCCTTGGCTTGCAATATTAAAAATGTTTGAGCATTAGTTATGTTAATCTCCCAGTGTATTTGCAAACATGAACTCATTGGCCAGTAGGGAAACTTTCAGAGAGGTCACAATGAGTTATTGATATTTTCTCTATTTCCCCATCTTCTGTTATCATCTCTTACTATCTCTAATAAGTCCTGGGATATTCGGTGGCGCAATGGCTTCACGACTTCATGGGATTGACTTTGAGGTTTTTCTGAGCCCAGATGTTTACATTGTACATAGCACAGAATCATATATATATATCATAACACTGATGAATGATGGCACGAGTGTGACGAAATGCATTTAATCTTAATATGGGGTAAAACGCCTTGTTCTTTTTATGCTAACTTTGTGTATGTAGATATCTATGTAAAATGGTCGCTCTTGTTCTGCAGTGGGTCTCTTCTGATAAACCCCTGTGAACAGGTGGTGCATATTCTTCTCAATTTTTAAGTATTGATATGTATGATGTATTGTTTCTTGACTGGAAACATTTGAATGTGGGAAGAGAGTTTCTCCATCTTGACAGTAACTAACTGAACACCATCTGAAAAAAAGAAATTCATTGCAGTATATACTGTTTTCCAAAGTGTGTCAGATTTTTAAAAATTATTAATGACATTGCTGTGCTCTGCCTGTTAAGGCATTTTACTTCAATAAAGTATATCTTTAAGAATTTGTAACATATTCTGCTCTCCTTTTTTATGTTGCTTGTATGCTTACACTGTATGCTTGTATTAGCCAGTTAATTTATGGTTTTCAAAGCACATTTGTGAGTGAAAGATCTGAAAAATAAAAAGCCTGCACATTTCTGTTGGTTTCCCATGGAGAAAAAGTTGGTTAAGCCGTGTGTCTTAGTTAGCTGGCAGTAAATTAAGTTTAAAAATCAAAGGTTTTTAATTTAAAATTGCAAACACTGTCTGAATTGGTAATGGTACTTTTAAATTATGATCATTAGACTTACCATGGCATTTTTTAAAAAACCTTATCCTTCCATCGTGTCAAAATGACCTGAAGTACTTTATTTTTTCTTTGTCCAGAAAGCTTATTTTATTTCATTTTGAGATTTATATATATATAATTTTAATTTACCTTTAAATTACTAGATTTTATCAATAAATAAATAAATAGTAATTTAAGCATTCTTTATGCTTTCCATTCATTCCTATGGGGGTCAAATTGACCCTAGAGGGAAGGATTTGTTACTTTTTAAAATGTCAAAACACGAATCCAGTAAAAAAAAATTGTGCATTCATGGTTCAAGTGTGACAAAAGTCCTAGGGTCTTGCACCACTCCAATGAAATGTTTTTAAAAAAGGAGTTTCAAGTCAAAATGACCCGAGGGAAGATGAGGGTTAAGTCACAATGGTCTTGGACATCACAGCATCACTCGAAAAATCCGTAAGCTGGTTTACATATGGGGCTGGCCCATTGCAGAAAACATTTTTTTCTTGATATGACTCAAGACTCCATCCCACTTAGCATTGTCAACAGTACTATTAATTTCTTTAGTATTTGGCACATCTTTAACTTTTTTTAAATGCATAAAAAGTGTATTTCATTGAAACTATTCAAGGTAATGAACGTTAGGTGAAAAGGTTTGGAATGCACTCAGACATACTGTCTTTTGCTTTGCATGTTTTAAAGGAGAGGAAATATAAATGCAGACCAAATACTACATATGTAACTGTGTATTAATGAAATACTATACGTCATGTCATATCTAAGACGGTATATACAGGAATAATGCTTCATTTCTATTGCATTTCAGAGAGGTATTCAGTTTAATAATTGAGGGTGAATGCTAATACAAATAAAACATTTCTAAAATGAAAGAGTAAATAAGCATTTTTCTTTTCTTTCAACAACTGAAGATGGTACATAAATCCCAAGATGAAATAGGCAGACAGCCTCTTCTTCACTGGGCAACAATGCTGGATATTTATGCCCAATGCAGCTTGCAGTGGTTGAGGAAATTTAAAGGGAAAAAGCTTAATTCATAAAATACAATTCCTCTTGTAAATGTATAATCAAATAAAGCAAGACAGCAATAATATTTGCCACTCTTTCAGACAAATCCAGCAACATTTATACAGTAAGGTTCTCTGAAGAGCTGGTGAGAAGGTGCAATCCATCATTCAAACTCTAAAAGCACAGTCAAATCTGTCCAACGAGGCTTTGAACGTACAATTTCTGCACCGATTCACAAAAATATTTGGCAATGTACACTGAATAAAGTTGACTGGTGTCTACAGTATAATGTGAGCTACAAAAGATCAAAATTGTAAAAGTAGTTCACTACACTCTCCCATCCTGCAATAAAACACAAAAAAGGTGTTTCTGAGGAACACATGCTTCACTCTGGTTTCTAGCACACATTATTTATTCAGTGTGAGCAGTCAGATGAAAACTTCCCTTTATTTCCCCCAGCAGACAAGTTGACAAGTGAGGGTGACAGTAATGGGGTGTTTGCATAGGTACAGCCCGGTCTAACCACCCCCACATCCACCAGACCTCAGCGCTGCCCTGTGTAGGCGCGGAACCAGGACGTCACGGAGGCGGCAGCGGAGGAAATCATGCCCCCTGCGTTGCCAACTGGCTGGGACGCCTGCATACCGCTCTGGGAAAGATCCATAGGCTGGGAGGGGATGTCACAGAAGCGAGGACTTGGAACCGTCTCCCAGTCTGTGCCCAAGTCTGTTTCTTCATCCGTCACTGCCTCGTCTCCGCTCTCCTCCACAGGTCCAGCCTCCTCTGGTTCCACAAACTCCATAGAGTCTTCCAAGTCGGCGCTCACCTCAAAAGGCCCCGTTCTATGCAGTGAACAAGAGTGAGAGTGAGATTGACATACACTACCATTTAAACGTTTTTTTTATTTTTTATGTTTTATTCCTGTGATGGCAAAGCTGAATTTTCAGCAGCCATTACTCTAGTCTTCAGTAGCTATTTTTCCATCTAAAGTTGCGAATTTAACTTATTGCATCAAAACTTTTTTTCACAAATTTTTCATCCCATGTTTTCAAGAGAACAAATTGAATAATTAAAAACAATTTTAAGTGGGTAAATCCTCTATAAATATTTTTCAATCTTCAATTTCTTTTCTGACTTATCTAGTTCTTGTTAAAACACACTAGACATACTTAGTCTGTGTATTTTGAGCACTTTTGTGTGAAATCACATTTATTTTGTCCATTAAAAGTGTGCTTTCACTTTAATAAAGCATAAGCAGTGCAGGAAAAAATAGACTCAGCGCTAAAACCCCCGCTTCACTGCTGCTCCTGCTCCCGCTGTGAATGCACTCAACGGTTAACATGCAAGGCGACAAAAATATGCGCTGCTCACGCTTGCGGTGTGAAACGGCCAATAAACCTAATCATACCACCATACCTGTCCCTAACCTTACCCATATCCCACCTCAGTAGCAGCAAAAGTGTTTTGCAATACAACATCAACACAATAGGTACAGTACATTGTACTTATTTTTTTGATGCAAGTACATAGTAGTTAAAGACACCTAATATAAAGTGTGACCAAAATGGAAGTTGCCGCAATTGTGAAATCATAAAATGACGAAATAATAATAATAATAATTTGTTACATTTATAGAGGTCTTTTCTGGGTACTCAACGTGCTTTACATATAGAAGGGGGGGATCTCCTCAACCACCACCAACGTGCAGCATCCACCTGGATGATGCGACGGCAGCCATATTGCGCCAGAACGCCCACCACAAACCAGCTGATTGGTGGAGAGACAGAGTAATGAAGTCAATCAGTGTTTATATATGGGGATAATAAGGAGGCTATGATGGACAGAGGACAGTGGGCAAATTTGGCCAGGATGCCAGGGTTACACCCCTACTCTTTTTCAGGACATCCTGGGATTTTTGATGACACAGAGTCAGAACATCTCATCCGAAGGACGGTGCTTTGGCTCAGGCTTTTCAGAATGATCAAACCAAAATTTTAGATACTGTGCGATGTGATTGGTCCGCTGGTTAGTGCAGTTATCCAATCACATCCTCTGTTGAGGCAAAGTCACGTGAGTGTTTTGTTGCGCATCGAGGGATTTATTCAGTAAATGTGTTTCCATCGTAGTTTATGTCTTAGTGGATAAAAACATTTATCCGCCTCAATTCAGCACATACGTTTTTTATGCTTATTTGTTTTAATTTATGCACATCTTGGCATTTCCATCCAGCATTTTTGAAAAAATTTGATCATGAATAGTGTGCTATAACATACATGGACAATCTGAAACTACATTGTTCTCGCTAAGAAATAGGCCAATATAATTTCCCACCTGCCGAGGTTCTTGTTTGCTGGAGACACTAGAAACATGATATTCCTCAAAGTGTGGTGAGGATGAAGCAGCTCGCTGTCAACATGCTAAGAAGAGAGTATAAACATGAGGTATGTGCAGGTATGTGACTTCTCAGATAAGTGTGATCAGTTTTGAGAAGAATGTACCTGTGAGAAGCAGAGGTGCAGGATGTTGGTGTTGAGCTTGTTTACGGCACGGGTGAATCGGTAGCGAGTCAGATTATCACCGCAGAACTCACTGCAGTGAAAACAAAACAGAATACAGAACTCATCAGATGTCTCTGAGCTGAACAACCCTAAAAAAGAAACTTAAATACTGAAGAATTTCTTGTCACATTCTTGTATAAAAATACAAATGCTTTGAGGTTTTAAACTGAAGGTTTGACAAGAAGCATGCGGCTGTAACCTGTTGCACAACTTTTTTGGAAGGTTGACGTCCAGAATATGAGACAGGATATTGACGAGTTGTGTAGCATAACAGAGGGCGGCACTGATGGTGTGTGCCGGGTTGATGTGGTCCAGCTCTACACAAAAAAATAAAGATAACACTTTACAATAAGGTTTCATTTGTTAACATTAGTTAATGCACTGTGACCTAACATGAACATTTTTATTAAGTAACATTAACAAAGATTAATAAATGCTGTAAAAAATATGTTGCTCATTGTTAGTTCATATACAAACAAATGAGACCTTACTGTTAAGTGTTACCAAAAATAATGATTTCAAAACAACTTTTTTAATAAATCATGTTTTTCCTTTCATAAAATTACTTCTATAATGTAAGAACTAAGCATGCCAAATATAGCGTGTTGACTTATGAGAGGAATTAAATGTTTAGCTGTTTACATTTTTTTATAAATCATATCCATGCTGTACTTTTCTTAAACCTAATGTCATTTCCAGTCTTTGTAAATGAAAATGAATGAAATGAAATGTAATTATCACTGAAATTCAACATGTCTAAAATATGGTAAGAGCATGGTTAGAATATGGCTGGTGGATTATGGCATTATATTTGTTACATATTATTTTCTTTCCTTTAAAGGGGAACTGAAAGGGGAAAAAAATATTCAATTTTAAAAGGATAAAAATATATTTAGATCAAATTGAAATGAGCAAAATACAAAGAACTCAAAAATAGATTAATTGTGTTAACTACGGCTGCACTGAGAAATAACATTTGGTTGGTTCGCGTTTTAACTTCACACACTAAGTAAGTAACAAGTTGAAAAACTATAAAAGAGTGAATTAAAAATCTATCTTAGGTTAGATAAGGAGTGTATTTAACTAATATATATATATATATATATATATATGTACACTCACCTAAAGGATTATTAGGAACACCATACTAATACTGTGTTTGACCCCCTTTCGCCTTCAGAACTGCCTTAATTCTACGTGGCATTGATTCAACAAGGTGCTGAAAGCATTCTTTAGAAATGTTGGCCCATATTGATAGGATAGCATCTTGCAGTTGATGGAGATTTGTGGGATGCACATCCAGGGCACGAAGCTCCCGTTCCACCACATCCCAAAGATGCTCTATTGGGTTGAGATCTGGTGACTGTGGGGGCCATTTTAGTACAGTGAACTCATTGTCATGTTCAAGAAACCAATTTGAAATGATTCGACATGGTGTGACATGGTGCATTATCCTGCTGGAAGTAGCCATCAGAGGATGGGTACATGGTGGTCATAAAGGGATGGACATGGTCAGAAACCATGCTCAGGTAGGCCGTGGCATTTAAACGATGCCCAATTGGCACTAAGGGGCCTAAAGTGTGCCAAGAAAATATCCCCCACACCATTACACCACCACCACCAGCCTGCACAGTGGTAACAAGGCATGATGGATCCATGTTCTCATTCTGTTTATGCCAAATTCTGACTCTACCATCTGAATGTCTCAACAGAAATCGAGACTCATCAGACCAGGCAACATTTTTCCAGTCTTCAACTGTCCAATTTTGGTGAGCTCGTGCAAATTGTAGCCTCTTTTTCCTATTTGTAGTGGAGATGAGTGGTACCCGGTGGGGTCTTCTGCTGTTGTAGCCCATCCGCCTCAAGGTTGTGCGTGTTGTGGCTTCACAAATGCTTTGCTGCATACCTCGGTTGTAACGAGTGGTTATTTCAGTCAAAGTTGCTCTTCTATCAGCTTGAATCAGTCGGCCCATTCTCCTCTGACCTCTAGCATCAACAAGGCATTTTCGCCCACAGGACTGCCGTATACTGGATATGGATATATATATATATATCCATATCCAGTATATATTATATATACACACACACACACTCACCTAAAGGATTATTAGGAACACCTGTTCAATTTCTCATTAATGCAATTATCTAATCAACCAATCACATGGCAGTTGCTTCAATGCATTTAGGGGTGTGGTCCTGGTCAAGACAATCTCCTGAACTCCAAACTGAATGTCAGAATGGGAAAGAAAGGTGATTTAAGCAATTTTGAGCCTGGCATGGTTGTTGGTGCCAGACGGGCCGGTCTGAGTATTTCACAATCTGCTCAGTTACTGGGATTTTCACGCACAACCATTTCTAGAGTTTACAAAGAATGGTGTGAAAAGGGAAAAACATCCAGTATGCGGCAGTCCTATGGGCGAAAATGCCTTGTTGATGCTAGAGGTCAGAGGAGAATGGGCCGACTGATTCAAGCTGATAGAAGAGCAACTTTGACTGAAATAACCACTCGTTACAACCGAGGTATGCAGCAAAGCATTTGTGAAGCCACAACACGCACAACCTTGAGGCGGATGGGCTACAACAGCAGAAGACCCCACCGGGTACCACTCATCTCCACTACAAATAGGAAAAAGAGGCTACAATTTGCACGAGCTCACCAAAATTGGACAGTTGAAGACTGGAAAAATGTTGCCTGGTCTGATGAGTCTCGATTTCTGTTGAGACATTCAGATGGTAGAGTCAGAATTTGGCATAAACAGAATGAGAACATGGATCCATCATGCCTTGTTACCACTGTGCAGGCTGGTGGTGGTGTAATGGTGTGGGGGATATTTTCTTGGCACACTTTAGGCCCCTTAGTGCCAATTGGGCATCGTTTAAATGCCACGGCCTACCTGAGCATTGTTTCTGACCATGTCCATCCCTTTATGACCACCATGTACCCATCCTCTGATGGCTACTTCCAGCAGGATAATGCACCATGGCACAAAACTTGAATCATTTCAAATTGGTTTCTTGAACATGACAATGAGTTCACTGTACTAAAATGGCCCCCACAGTCACCAGATCTCAACTTAATAGAGCATCTTTGGGATGTGGTGGAACGGGAGCTTCGTGCCCTGGATGTGCATCCCACAAATCTCCATCAACTGCAAGATGCTATCCTATCAATATGGGCCAACATTTCTAAAGAATGCTTTCAGCACCTTGTTGAATCAATGCCACATAGAATTAAGGCAGTTCTGAAGGCAAAAGGGGGTCAAACACAGTATTAGTATGGTGTTCCTAATAATCCTTTAGGTGAGTGTATATACACACACACCTATCAGACATAACGTTATGACCACCTTCCTAATATTGTGTTGGTCTCCCTTTTGCTGCCAAAACAGCCCTGACCCGTCGAGGCATGGACTCCACTAGACCCCTGAAGGTGTGCTGTGGTATCTGGCACCAAGATGTTAGCAGCAGATCCTTTAAGTCCTGTAAGTTGCGAGGTGGGGCCTCCATGAATCGGACTTGTTTGTTCAGCACATCCCACAGATGCTCGGTTGGATTGAGATCTGGAGAATTTGGAGGCCAAGTCAACACCTCAAACTCGTTGTTGTGCTTCTCAAACCATTCCTGAACCATTTTTGCTTTGTGGCAGGGCACATTATCCTGCTGAAAGAGGCCACAGCCGCACCAGGGAATACCGTTTCCACGAAAGGGTGTACATGGTCTGCAACAATGCTTAGGTAGGTGGTACATGTCAAAGTAACATCCACATGGATGGCAGGACCCAAGGTTTCCCAGCAGAACATTGCCCAAAGCATCACACTGCCTCTGCCGGCTTGCCTTCTTCCCATAGTGCATCCTGGTTCCAGTTCTGATGCTCATGTGCCCACTGTTGGCACTTTCAGCAGTGGACAGGGGTCAGCGTGGGCACCCTGACTGGTCTGCGGCTATGCAGCCTCATACGCACAAACTGCGATGCGTCTGTTTGGTCGGACCACACGGGCCATCTATGAGCCTTGGATGCCCATGACCCTGTCGCCGGTTCACCACTGCTCCTTCCTTGGACCACTTTTGATAGATACTGACCACTGCAGACTGGGAACACCCAACAGGAGCTCAAATACTTAAGCTTACCCAATTTTCCTGCTTCTAACACATCAACTTTGAGAACAAAATGTTCACTTGCTGCCTAATATATCCCACCCACTAACAGGTGCCGTCATGAAGAGATAATCAGTGTTATTCACTTCACCTGTCAGTGGTCATAATGTTATGCCTGATCAGTGTGTATATATATATATATATATATATATATATATATATATATATATATATATATATATATATATATATACAGGGAGTGCAGAATTATTAGGCAAATGAGTATTTTGACCACATCATCCTCGTTATGCATGTTGTCTTACTCCAAGCTGTATAGGCTGGAAAGCCTACTACCAATTAAGCATATTAGGTGATGTGCATCTCTGTAATGAGAAGGGGTGTGGTCTAATGACATCAACACCCTATATCAGGTGTGCATAATTATTAGGCAACTTCCTTTCCTTTGGCAAAATGGGTCAAAAGAAGGACTTGACAGGCTCAGAAAAGTCAAAAATAGTGAGATATATTGCAGAGGGATGCAGCAGTCTTAAAATAGCCAAGCTTCTGAAGCGTGATCATCGAACAATCAAGCGTTTCATTCAAAATAGTCAACAGGGTCGCAAGAAGCGTGTGGAAAAACCAAGGCGCAAAATAACTGCCCGTGAACTGAGAAAAGTCAAGCGTGCAGCTGCCAAGATGCCACTTGCCACCAGTTTGGCCATATTTCAGAGCTGCAACATCACTGGAGTGCCCAAAAGCACAAGGTGTGCAATACTCAGAGACATGGCCAAGGTAAGAAAGGCAGAAAGTCGACCACCACTGAACAAGACACACAAGCTGAAACGTCAAGACTGGGCCAAGAAATATCTCAAGACTGATTTTTCTAAGGTTTTATGGACTGATGAAATGAGAGTGAGTCTTGATGGGCCAGATGGATGGGCCCGTGGCTGGATTGGTAAAGGGCAGAGAGCTCCAGTCCGACTCAGACGCCAGCAAGGTGGAGGTGGAGTACTGGTTTGGGCTGGTATCATCAAAGATGAGCTTGTGGGGCCTTTTCGGGTTGAGGATGGAGTCAAGCTCAACTCCCAGTCCTACTGTCAGTTTCTGGAAGACACCTTCTTCAGGCAGTGGTACAGGAAGAAGTCTGCATCCTTCAAGAAAAACATGATTTTCATGCAGGACAATGCTCCATCACACGCGTCCAAGTACTCCACAGCGTGGCTGGCAAGAAAGGGTATAAAAGAAGAAAATCTAATGATATGGCCTCCTTGTTCACCTGATCTGAACCCCATTGAGAACCTGTGGTCCATCATCAAATGTGCGATTTACAAGGAGGGAAAACAGTACACCTCTCTGAACAGTGTCTGGGAGGCTGTGGTTGCTGCTGCACGCAATGTTGATGGTGAACAGATCAAAACACTGACAGAATCCATGGATGGCAGGCTTTTGAGTGTCCTTGCAAAGAAAGGTGGCTATATTGGTCACTGATTTGTTTTTGTTTGGTTTTTGAATGTCAGAAATGTATATTTGTGAATGTTGAGATGTTATATTGGTTTCACTGGTAAAAATAAATAATTGAAATGGGTATTAATTTGTTTTTTGTTAAGTTGCCTAATAATTATGCACAGTAATAGTCACCTGCACACACAGATATCCCCCTAAAATAGCTAAAACTAAAAACTACTTAAAATATTGATACAAAAATATTCAGCTTTGATATTGAGTTTTTTGTGTTCATTGAGAACATGATTGTTGTTCAATAATAAAATTAATCCTCAAAAATACAACTTGCCTAATAATTCTGCACTCCCTGTATATATATTAATATTAAAGTTTGCTTTGGATAAAAATTGTGAAATGAAGTATTGGTAAGGAAAGTTAGGGTTGACTGTTTAAAATGTCTTTGTCTTTGAGAAGTAACGGTGATGCAACAGTGATGATCTGTGAATTCTGTACCTGGGCCCTGGTTTCCACTCTTCTCCTCCACCCAGCTGTAATAGGCTGAGCAGTCTCCATTACTGGGAAGTGTGACGTGTGGCCCAGTGATGCTGATGCTTGTCTCTCCGTTCTGATCGTCCCAGATCCAACGGCCTGAGTGATAGGTCGTTCGCCTCGCCTCTGCAAGTTCACTGACAGTGCTGGAGGTCAGAGCAAGGTCATACTCAGCCACAACTGGATCCGCTGGGTCCCTGAAGGATACAAACACTTGAGATGATGATGCACTCAAAAACCTAACCAGTTTAGTTCATGATTATTTATCAATGCTAAGTGATAGTAAGCTACAGTGTCCGTGGAGCAACTAAGTGTAATAAAGTGTCCGACTCAAACGGCACATTAATAAGCGAGAATTCAGTATGATTATTTGAGGTTATGGTGGGCATATCAGGTGGAATAAAATATACACTATTGTTCAAACGTTTAGTGTCAGTAAGGTTTTTTTTATGTTTTTGAAATAAGCATCTTGTGCTCACCAAGGTTGCATTTATTTGATCAAAAAACATAGTAGAAATAATAATATTGTGAAATGTGAAATATTACATTTTAAAATAACTGTTTTCTATTTGAATATATTTTAAAATGTGTTACTGACGTCAAAGCTGAATTTTCAGCATCATTACTCCAGTCTTCAGTGTCACATGATCCTTCAGAAATCATTCTAATATGCTGATATATAAAAAAAAATTTAAAAATTTGTAACAATGTAAATGTCTTTACTGTCACTTTTGAACAATTTAATGCATTCTTGCTGAACAAAAGTATTAATGTAGTAAAAGTACAAATTCCTTTAAAAAAATGTTACTGACCCAAATTTTTTAATTTAAACAGTAGTGTATTATTTGCGATAACCCCCCCAAACCCCATATTAAGCTAATAAATACAGATAGTTGATATAGGCTACCGTTATCAGCACTGAGGTGGATTCAGCTCTTGTCATGTCAGAGAGAATTAATGCACTGTTAATGCAGCATCAGATACCAAAAGCTCGGACAGTTTTTGCTTTCCCTTTCAGGGAATAATTGACTGTGTTTAAAGACTCTTTCACCGGCATAAATCTTGGGAAAAGTTTGCAAATTGCATGAGTGATATTTTGGATGAAATATTTCTATGCAATGTGACATTTTTCTTCATCTTTGCAAGCAAAATGATAGAAACGTTTCTAATTTCCCACAATAATGAAACTAAGTAAATAAGTAAATTAATGATCAAATAAGTAAACTATTGCACCCTCCATCCACCTCAGCACACGATAACATTGTGTATCTGTGATCTCACGGGCTGGCGATAGGACGATATGACTATGGAGCATATCGTTAAACACTACTCCTACTAGTTTACTTGTTTTGGCCAAAACCTACGGTCATATTGACCATTCCAGACGGCATTGCAACAAGCTCAGCTAATATATTTATCCACATGTATTGTATGTTTATGATTAGAGTATATTTATTCTCATCTGATCTGCTCTGACCTGCTGCCCTGCTTCTCCTCCTGGATGTTGAAGATGTGAGTGGTGAGCTCCAGGATGTGCTCTCTCCGCACCTCAGCCAGGGCCTCCAGCCTCCCCTGCAGCTCTTTCGATCTCTTCTCCAGGAGCTCGCCCAGGCGTTGGTTGTGCCGCTTAATTTTGTCCCTCTTTTCCTGATGTCGGCTGGCCCTGCGCTGCAGTCGCTGCCCTTCCTCCTGGGAACGCAACAACAGCTCCCTGCCTAAAGTGAAGAAAAAAAGATCAAACAACAGCCTGCTATTTTCTATTATTTTTCAGCCTTTTACTACTTAAAGGACACTCAAAAAGAGAACTTACATACGAGTACCACAGCTCAATGTGATTTATGCATGTTTACACACTTTTGTCATGGGATCTTTTTGTTGTGATACTCACCACTCTTGACTTCTTCATTGCTAATGCAGATGGCTTCTTTGAGTTGTTGGATTTTCATCTTGCATGACATGACTTTCCACCTCTGTGTTAAATAAAACACACAGCCATGATGGTGAGAAATATCTTTATATATACACTCATCTAAAGGATTATTAGGAACACCTGTTCAATTTCTCATTAATGCAATTATCTAATCAACCAATCACATGGCAGTTGCTTCAATGCATTTAGGGGTGTGGTCATGGTCAAGACAATCTCCTGAACTCCAAACTGAATGTCAGAATGGGAAAGAAAGGTGATTTAAGCAATTTTGAGCGTGGCATGGTGATTGGTGCCAGACGGGCCGGTCTGAGTATTTCACAATCTGCTCAGTTACTGGGATTTTCACACACAACCATTTCTAGAGTTTACAAAGAATGGTGTGAAAAGGGAAAAACATCCAGTATGCGGCAGTCCTGTGGGCGAAAATGCCTTGTTGATGCTAGAGGTCAGAGGAGAATGGGCCGACTGATTCAAGCTGATAGAAGAGCAACTTTGACTGAAATAACCACTCGTTACAACCGAGGTATGCAGCAAAGCATTTGTGAAGCCACAACACGCACAACCTTGAGGCGGATGGGCTACAACAGCAGAAGACCCCACCGGGTACCACTCATCTCCACTACAAATAGGAAAAAGAGGCTACAATTTGCACAAGCTCACCAAAATTGGACAGTTGAAGACTGGAAAAATGTTGCCTGGTCTGATGAGTCTCGATTTCTGTTGAGACATTCAGGTGGTAGAGTCAGAATTTGGCGTAAACAGAATGAGAACATGGATCCATCATGCCTTGTTACCACTGTGCAGGCTGGTGGTGGTGGTGTAATGGTGTGGGGGATGTTTTCTTGGCACACTTTAGGCCCCTTAGTGCCAATTGGGCATCGTTTAAATGCCACGGCCTACCTGAGCATTGTTTCTGACCATGTCCATCCCTTTATGACCACCATGTACCCATCCTCTGATGGCTACTTCCAGCAGGATAATGCACCATGTCACAAAGCTCGAATCATTTCAAATTGGTTTCTTGAACATGACAATGTGTTCACTGTACTAAAATGGCCCCCACAGTCACCAGATCTCAACCCAATAGAGCATCTTTGGGATGTGGTGGAACGGGAGCTTCGTACCCTGGATGTGCATCCCACAAATCTCCATCAACTGCAAGATGCTATCCTATCAATATGGGCCAACATTTCTAAAGAATGCTTTCAGCACCTTGTTGAATCAATGCCACGTAGAATTAAGGCAGTTCTGAAGGCGAAAGGGGGTCAAACACAGTATTAGTATGGTGTTCCTAATAATCCTTTAGGTGAGTGTATGTGTATATATATATATATATATATATATATATATATATATATATATATATATATATATATATATATATATATAAAATCATCTTTTAACTAAATTTGAGCACTTGAAACATGAACAAAAATACTTACAAGCTGGTCTGCCTCGACTTTCTTGTCCATGGCTTCGATGACTCTGAAACAAAAGGAAAATTCAGACTTGAGTATTATCAGTGCACGATGTTGGATTGTGCATCACATGATGCTGATATCATACCTCTGTTGAAGATTCTCCTTTTCATTTTTCAGCTTCTGGAGTCTTTCAAGCTTTTCTGAATACCTGTGGGCAGAAATACCGCGAGAAATAGTGAGAATAGACAGAGTATTCCACAACAAGAAAGTTGTTAATAATGATACTGTCACATTTGGTAACATGACTCAGCTAAACCTTGGTCAACACATTTGGCATGTCAAATATTACTACAAAGTTTCTTTAAAAAGACTTGAATAAGCCATGACAACATTTTTAATTATTAAACATATTTAAATAGCCACGCCATTAACATCTGACAAGAAATGAAATGGACAGCTGAAACGTGAACCTCTGTTGTCTAACAGTTTGTTTACAAAATTAGCAGTTAGCGTGTTAGCATGCTAGGGCCATGAATTAGCAAAATATTACTAGTGTCTTCACAGAACTCATATAAACCATATATATCAAAGGGGAACGTGTGTTTAAATAAAATAAAAAGATGCGAAATGGATAATACTGAAAAATGCTAACACGCTAAAATGCATTAGCATACAGTGTAAATAATAGAGAAAATGGAAATTAAAACACACCTCTCCGGATTTCTCCCGTCAAAATACACAAAATCCCCGTTCTGAATGCAACGGGCGCAAGTCAGTCTCCGTCTGGCGGTGTTGCAGAGCGGGCATCTCTCCACGGCAACAAAGAGCCCCTCTGCATCATCCAGCGCCTCCACCATGACCGCGGCAGCAGCGCTAGCGCACGCCGGTTGAAGGTGCTGCTGAGGCGGATGGGGTCGGGCGGGCGCCCGGGCCTCTGATCCAGACTCTGGATGCTCTTCACCAGGCCCCGAAGAACGGGGTTCGCCTATTAAGGGACAAGCCATGATGATACAGGCTCTATGAAGAATAAAAGCCTATTAGAAACGTTCACAGTGAGATTTACATGATTTGTGGTTGAAAATATTCAAATAAACTAGTAGTTCTGGTCCTAAGGTCTCTATAACCAACTGTGTGTGATGGGCTGGCTGTCTGCCCCCTACGCACCACGTGACGTATGTTTGTGTATGTGCTGTCACGTGCGTGCTGTGTGGTGGTGGTGTTCCTTAGAAAAATTTACCAGCAGCATATTAGAATGAGTTCTAAAGGCTCATGTCACACCGAAGACTGGAGTAATGATGCTGAAAATTCAGCTTTTCCATCACAGGAATAAATTACATTTTACAATATATTCACATAGAAAAGAGTTATTTTCAATTGTAACAATATTTCACAATATTACTATTTTTACTGTATTTTTGATCAAATAAATGCAGCCTTGGTGAGCAGAAGATACTCTTTCAAAAACACACACATGCATAGTATGCAAAGTTTATTAACCTGCATCAGCAAATAGCAGTTCAACATGTACAAGAGGGACAAAACATAGTCATAACCGAAGAGAATGCTTTATGTCTCCATTCGAGAGTCCACATAGGGCAAAGCTGAATATTTTACTAAAACACTCTTCACAGTGCTGTTATCTCAGCAACCCTCAGTAATGCAGACATTACAAAGTAAACGTAAAGGCAATAAACAAAGCGCAATAACAAAAGTTTGATTAAATTATTGCATTCAAACACATGGATACGAAGCACATCATTATAGACAAATATTCACATGCAGCATATGTCCGCGTAAGTGCAGTGCTACAAGTCTACTGCTTCCTGAACCCTTTTAGGATGGGGTAAATATTTTCAAAGGCTTCATAGATCTCTGCCCGCTCTTTCGCTCCTAAAACCATAATAACATAAATAGTTTTACAAGACAATTTCAATGCATGGCTGTCAAATATGTTTTATAGTTTTATTAACTATACCTGTGAGCACAACTTTTCCAGATACAAAAATCAGCAGCACAATACGTGGCTTCACCATGCGATATATCAAACCAGGAAACAACTCTGGCTCATAGCTGTAGGTGTAAAATGGTTGACAGTGGTTAAAGACAGATGTTAACGAGGTAGTTAAGTCATAATATTGTTGGCCAGTAACCATCAAACTCATTTATAACCGGTCCAGACCTGCTGAACTGTTGGTGAGTGAGGACCAGGCCTTCTAAGCGTATAGGAAAGCAGACATCACAACTTCCAACCATGTTTTGGATTTTGAAGTCAAGGAATTTGGCAGGGAAACCGAGTTTCTGTACCACCCGAGCATATTTCCGTGCAGCAAGGCGAGATTGCTCCTCACTGCTTGGAAAGATAAACAAAGGAAAAGGCAAATATAGGGTAAAAGACACATGTAAGACTATTTCAGAGCTAAGTTTGTCCGTTTTACAGCCGTGCTACCCTAATGCTTCATAGTTGGGAGTTTTGAATATATATATATTATGTATACCTCTTGGCTCCAGTGCAGACCATTTTTCCAGAGCTGAAAATGAGAGCGGTAGTTCTTGGTTCACGGATCCTCATTATAACTGCAGCAAAACGCTATACATAAGCAAAATTTGGAGTTATGATAGTGAAAATAGCTGGAAAAGTTTACCTTTAAGAAATTGTTCACTCAAAAATGGAAATTCCGTCCTTTTTTTTCCTTTTCTTTTTTTACCAGTTCTTACGTCAGCAGTAGAGGTGTAACAATATATCGTGTCAAAATATATTGCAATAAAAATGCAACAATGTGTATCATGGATAGTGACAATATGTATTGTGAATGGTTCACCCAAAATGAGAATTACTATGTGAGGAGTTTTAGTGTCAGTACTACATTAAACTACTATATATAATGATGAATATGTATATTGTATAATAATGCATATGGGGAAATATTTGTGGGCCTTGATGCCAAATGTATTTTGATACCAGTAAAAAGTGGGCTGCATTATTTGAAAAATATCTAGTCAGTGACAGAGTGCAAGCATATTCGTCTAAAATAATTCTGTATTTTCAGCTTCAGAATCATGAATATTTTTATTCTGGTGTCGGCATTGTCCTGTGCATTGTGTTACCAGCACCAAGTCCAAGCCTATTCATTTCCACTCCCAATGTAAGACCAAATTTAGCATTTTAATTAACAGTACATTTTCTGTTAACCTTTTACCATATGTCACCATATGGTGTATCGCAAGCGTGAGTTCAGTATCGTGATATGTATTGTTACACCCCAGTCAACAGAGTAAATAATGACAGAATTTACAGGAACTATTCCTTTAAGGAAGCGACAATGTTTGTCTATGATTTAATACAGTTCTATACAGTGTTGTACATACAAACTTCAGTAGGAAAGTACCTTTGGGTTGTATTCAGCGTTTCGAGCTTGAAGTGCAATGGATTTGAGATCCAGAGGACAAGCAAGATTCACTGTTGACACAATATTCCTGTGTATAATCAAAAACTGGTTTGGAAATATAGACTGGCATGGTCAACAGATGCATTTCTCACTAAAAACTAGGATCCAGTGGCTGGTGGCTCAAAAGTAATCACTCTTTACTTGTGCAAAGAATACCATTCAAAGGTAACTAACTTACATACATTTGTTTTGGTGAAATTATGGAGTCAAAATATTTTTTGCAACACTTGAAAAAGCTCTAGGCCTATATGATGCCATAAGTAAGATGTGTAAAAGAATATCAGATACACACTCTTCATGTTTCCCCTATAAAATGTCTTACTGTAATTGTGGGATGATGCCGGAACTCTCTGTCACCGGGGTCATGGGGGTCATAGGAGTCATGGGAGTCATCGGTAGACTGAACTGTGAGGTGTTTTTGGCAGAATTACTGGTGTCAATATCCGCCTCTGTCGACTCTCCCGGTGGACAGTCGGTGTAAACGCCACTGTCCTCATTCCTACTGACATTCTCAGCCTGTGGCGGCTCATCTTGAGTGCTTAGTTCGTCAGGTAAGAAACTCAGGTCCAAGTCCTCAGTAAGATCTTTCTCCCGGGAGGTTAAAGAGGACAGGAACGAGGAATCCTGGAGCTGGGGAGCAGGACCCTGTAGGCCCAGATCCCCCTCAAAGATGTAATCAGATGAACCCTTAGAAGAACAGAAAATAAGTGAGAAATACATTAATGCAAATTATATTGTTAGGGAGGACCAACATTCAAAATAAAAAAAATGATGGATAGATATTTTAATCACGTAAATTACATTTATTAAAACAATATATTATAACTCATTTCAAATGTATGACTAGCACAGCAATATTTAATGTGTCCTTATCACATGCATTTATTACGGTATTTCATTATAAATGCTCTTATATTACATAAACGTAATTTTATTACATGTGCATTATAATAGACTGGAGTGCATCTCGATAATATTAATGTTTTTTCTGCTAACAAAGACTCACCTTACACAAGCATTTCAGCATTTCATTTTACAACTTACAATAGTCTGGTCAAAGTAATTTTCGAGGGCTGCCTCCTCGTCCATGTTCCTTATGATCCATTGGACGAAAACGGATTTTACATCAAGTAAAGTTTCCCAGTCTCAGTGTTCCTGTGTGGATGTGATCTAATTGGCATCAAGTGTGAAGCTACTCACAGAGGCGTGACAAATCATGTCATCAAAACTAAGGAGTTAGTTCTTTCTAGTATACTAGTATGCAAAAATAAAATATTTTTATAGTTATATAAATATAACTAATTTACTTATTTATTGGCTTTTTCCGCTAACAGAAAATAACGACTTGAAAATATATTAATATTTTCATGCAATGCAGTCTCCGGACAGTAGAGGGAGACAGACACAACGCTGTAAACAGTCACTTACGCGCATGAGCGGAAGACAAATGCTATCTTTTTAACAACTGTTAAACATGCGAGGTGTGCATGAGCTGTCACAAATCATTTCAAACCATTTATAGTTCAATGTGTAGTTTTTCGTATATAGATACTTTGGCATGCTTGGAAAGAAAGTATATTATGAGTATTTTAAGGTGACGAAGGCTTGTGAAAAATCAACAGTCAATATATTGTTTCCATAGAAACATGTGGAGAGGGTTATGGATGCAGTTAAAGAATGCTTGAGGGATTTCCCTAAAGAAGCTCGAGGTGAGTTCATAGCTGTCTATTGACATCTTAACGTGTATAAAGACCCAATTAATACTGTGAAAAAAGTTAATGTATTTTATTTTATTCTTTTTTTTTTTAATCAAAAAATAAATAAAATAATAATACATTAATCAAATGTATAAATGTATTATTTATTTCACTTTTTATTCACTATTTATTTACTTAATTTTAGATCATGTTAGATCAAGCTTGTTTTTATTGAGTTATTTTCACATTTAATACTGCTTTTTCTCTAAACGTTTCCACGGACCCCCTAGCACTCCCTTGTGGCCAGATTGAAAACCCCCGATTTAACATAAAATAATAAATGTGTGAATCTCACAAATATGTTATTTACCTCAAAAGATATTATATATTAATTATATATATATATCATTTGGGATTAATTGTTATGAAAACAATTTTACAATAAGTTTTTATCTATGCAAAAAATTTTTTTAACCCAGAATACTCCAAAACATAAGCAATACTTTTTTTGTTGAAAGCCTTGTAATGACTTATATATCAGTGATGTCGTTATGTCTTTTCCTCAGAGCTTTATCTTAATGATGCAGTGCCATACCTGGATGGGCCCCTCTCTTCACTTCAGTTTTATCGTGACTGGATTGGACCCAACAAGCCCTGCATCATTCGCAACGCCTTCAGTGATTGGCCAGCTTTGTCTAAATGGAACCCCACATATCTCAGGTGAGTCAATCAGATGATCAGATCAGCCGGAGACTTCTCATATTTAAACCCTATGCCCTGAAAATTTTTCTATGCAACTTTTCTTTTCATATTTGGGCAGAGAGAAAGTGGGATCCAAAGTCATCAGTGTGGCTGTCACACCAAACGGATACGCAGATGCCGTAAACGGGAATCGCTTTGTGATGCCAGAGGAGCGTCAGATGACCTTCACCTCTCTGTTGGATATCATAGAAAGGAAGGTGAAGAGCAGTGGTGTGTTTTACGTTCAGAAGCAATGCTCAAATCTGACTGAGGAGTTACCGGAGCTGACGGGAGATGTAAAGACTCACATTCCCTGGATGAGTGAAGCTCTTGGTATGTCCACACATTTTACATTGTTTACCTGGAGAATGATTGGTTGATTGGAGAATGGCAAAATAATGTAAAATGTGGATTCTGAAATTATTTTAGTTGTTTTTTTATTTTAGGAAAAAAGCCTGATGCTATAAATTTCTGGCTCGGGGAGGAAAGCGCTGTCACATCAAGTCAGTTTGTCTTAACTTGTTCATAAACATAAATTATTGTAAACTTTAAACCAGTGGTTTTCTAGACCTAGAAAGTCATCATTAAATTAATAAGATCTTAACAAGCTCTAGAATATTTTATTGTGTAGAAATTTTTAATAAAATATATAGCTTTTTTAAATTCTTATCTTTAATCCTTATCCAGTAAATAACTAATGACTAGAAAGGTCATGTAAACTCATTGTTTTAAAAGAGCACAAACCTTAAAACTCCTGGAATCTTGAAAAAAAAAATCTAGGAGAGCCTTTGAATATTGTCAGTACTGGACAGTAACCTTGGAGTCAAAAAGGTTGAGAAACCACTGATTTAACATCCAATTTATGTACCCATATTTGTGAGTGAACACAGTTTTGTTTTATCTGTAGTGCATAAAGATCATTATGAGAATCTATACTGCGTGATCTCTGGACAGAAACAGTTTATTTTACTTCCTCCAACTGATAGACCTTTCATACCGTATGGTAAGGAGTAGTTTCTCTATCCCAATCTTTTATTTTGCTTGCTTAGCTTAAAATTAAATGCTTTAAGAAAATGGCCTCATTGCTCTGTCTATTGGCATTGTTTTATTTCCTCCTCATAGAGCTCTACCAGTCAGCGACATACAGACAGAAAGAAGATGGCATCTTTGAAATAGTGGATGAGGAAGATTCAAGCAAAGTATTTAAGTTTATTAAACTATTAAAATTTAATCTTATATTTTTATAATAATTTTACAATTATAAATGTTATAAAAACATTTTATAACATTTATAAAAATGAATATTTTTTGCCATATTTTTCCACATCTCATATATCTCTTTCAGGTGCCCTGGATCCCTCTAGACCCCCTGAACCCAGATTATGAACGATATCCCTCCTACAGGATGGCTAAACCTCTGCACTGCACTGTGAAAGCTGGAGAGATGTTGTACCTGCCCTCCCTGTGGTTCCACCATGTGCGACAGTCTCACGGCTGCATGGCGGGTTGGTGATGTGACCGCCAACAAGATTGCTAACAATACTAACTTGTAGGGATGCACCGAAATGAAAATTGTGGTCCGACAGAAAAGTGCTCCTCTTACATGTAGGTTTGTTAAAACATGGCCTGAAGATGCCTCTCATCAGCTATAGGATTGTTATGAATGTACAGATACATTATAGCCTGGATGCCAGCCGAACTTAGCCCCGCCCACAACTTTTGAGGTTGGGCAGTTCGGTCTGGACTTGATCCGTTGTGGAGCAACTATGCCCGAACAGAAGCTGTTCGGACCAATCAAATTGTCAGGGCGGGCTTTATACGATGATGGAGAGATGATAAACAGTAACGTAAGCATTCACGTCACCAAAGAGCACTTGGGTTGAATTCGTTCTAATCCTAAACGGAGAACTTGTTCGTATATGCATTCATCTTTACTATTTCTCTCAAAAAAGATGATCGTGTTGGTAAATACTCAGTGTATCCTTAAATTATTTTTACAACACCGGCAAAGATCGTTTACACTCATCATCTTCTTCTTCCAGCATGTGTGCAGTTGAGATCTGTTGACAACTATCGTTAGTGATGTGTCGTTCATGAACAATTCGTTCTTTATGAACTAATCTTAAATATGACTTGGGAACAACGAGTTGTCCCAGAGAGCGATTCGTTAATTTTGTGTTGACCGTGCATGCGCTACATGCCGTCGGTTCTGTACAGGATGTTCTGCATTCAGCCTATGGGGCTGTGAGTTGGTGAACGAATGACTCGAACCCGAAGACTCGAGAGGTGAACTAATCAATTCTTTTTTCGGGACTGCACGCATTGCATGTGTGGCTGTCACGGCCCAGATCAGACACTGATGACAGAACTAACGACTCTAACCCAAAGACAGGAGAGGTGTACTAATCTTTCCAGGGAACAGACGTGATTAAATGTGAAGTGACAAAAAAAAGAACGACTGGGATTCGGAGGTGAGGTTAACTAACAGACTGCATAGCCTGAAGACCCAGCTAAACAATGAATTAATCATTTATTTCTTAAAGTTTGGCCTTGGCTGCATTAGCTTATAATTTATTTTTATTCCAAATGTGATCAACGTTTGCATAAGAACTAGATGTGTTGGGGAATTTAACATGTGACATTTTAATTATATTCTGCTGAAATGAACGAAATGACTTGGAAAAAAAGATTTGTTCATTTTGCTGAACGAGATTCAAAGATCCGAGTCCGTAAAATGATCCGAACTTCTCAATACTACTATGCGTCGCTCAACATACGTCACTTACTCCGTTGCTCTGATTGTATTAGGTCTATCCAATTGAGTGCAGAGGCGTTTTCTTTCCTGGTTCGGTTGAAACACGCCCCATAATCACAACCCAATGGAGCAGTATCAGACTCATATTCTGACTAGAATTGAGTATGACGACATCAGGCTAGCTACATTAAGTATTGCATAGATATTGTGAATGTGTATGTGTGTATAAGGCTCTATCCCAACCAGAAGCCCTGGATGACAAGAGAAGTCCAGTGCCTGCTCAGGGACAGGAACACTGCTTTCAGGTCTGGTGATGGGGCACAATACAGCGCTGCCAGAACTAACTTGAAATGAGACATCAGAGAGGCCAAGCAACAACACAAGGCAGGTGTGGGAGGGAGTTCAGCACATTACCAACCACAGATCCATTAACCTCTCAGTTGTTGACAATGATGTATCACTGGTGGAGGGGTTGAACCATTTCTCTCCTGAGGCCGCCACATTACATCCATCAGCTCACAGTAGCCACATCTTCACTATTGGGGGAGCAAGAGGTGAGGCGCACACTGAGGGCTGTAAATCCGAGGAAGGCTACAGGACCTGATGGTGTCACTGGATGGGTTCTGAAGGACTGTGCGGACCAGCTGGCGGGGGTCTTGAAGATATTTAACCAGTCCCTATCCCGGTCCACCATTTCACAGTCTGAAGGCCCTGATTTATAGTCCCACTGCAAAAAACATATACCTACCATTAGCAGCCTAAATTTTTACCGCTTAGTGTCATTGACACCCATTATTATGAAGTGTTTTGAGAAACTGGTCTGGAGTCATATCATTACCTGCCTTCCACCCATACTCGACACAACAGTTTACATATAGAGCAAATAGATCTACAGAGGATGCCGTAGCCGCAGCTCTTCACATTGATTTAATCTACCTGGAGCATCAGGGGAGCTATAATACCATCCTCCCCCACAGACTGGTGACCAAGTTGGCAGACTTGGGACTATCCCACTCCATCTGCCACTGGATAAAGGACTTCTTGTCAGATCGCTCCCAGAGGGTCAGAGTAGGCCCCTACATCTCCTCAGCCCTCAGCCTTAACACTAGCTCCCATCAGGGATGTGTGATGAGCCCCCTACTCTACACCCTTTATACTCAAGACTTCATCACCACACACTCAAGCAATGGCATCATCAAGTTTGCTGATGACATCACTGTTGTGGGATGCATCTTAAAGGGGGATGTGTCTGCATATTAGGACATGGTGGAGCGGCTGTCTGTGTCGTGTATAAACAATAATAACAACTTGATCCTCAACACCACCAAGGGAAATAACATTACTGAGCACAAGGTTAAATAATGTCGCCTTTTTTCCCTCCTCCCTCGGATAAGAGGGCTCCCCCCTAGAGGTGCAGATATAGTGTTAGCCTTAAAGGTGCTAAGCACTAAGGGTTTGAGCACTTGGAACATGCTCCCTATCTTCTGCTCTCAGGATAGTCTTTGGGGCAGAGCAGGAAGAAGGGAAATGTCATAGAGAAATTGCAATTCCTTTAATTCCATTTGTTCCTCCCCAACTATGCTTGGGTTTTAAAGTAGGGATTTACACTCACCTATAGCTTGTATCGTACAAAAGTGATCTATGCTCGTGAGGACCTGGATGAGTAGGGGCAATAGGCCTGGTGGCCTCCCTTCTTGTTAGGGCAAAACTTTAAAGTGCATAAAATGTCTCAGAGTAGATTCTGGAGTACACTTTCAGCAAGCTTTAGCTCCCTCACGGTTTCCTGAGGGGTCGAGTTGTATTTGCATCCCTTTAGTTTAGATGAAGCAAGGGCTATATTCTCCCCCTTAGTAGTAGTGGTAGGTCTGAGGTTGTAGACGAGCTACTTCCTTGGAAAAGCTACTCCCTGAGGGCTTTGCCAATGTATTCTATTCTATTACCCAACTCTGGTTGGGGAAGAAGGTAATGAAACATGAGCCGTTTTTCCACCATTGGGCCAAACGGTTCTAAGAACGGTAAGGAACGGTTCCAGTTATATTTCCACTGGAGCCTAGTACAGCACAATTATAAATTGTTCTCGGCCTAGAATTTGTGCTGGTAGACTGTGTAGTGATGTCGCAATTCAGGATTGGTCACTTATCTGTTGACTGGCTACCAGTTTCTCTGTAGCTGGCTAAGCGTGTGATTTGAGCGACATAAACACAATAAGTTAACACAATTTTAATAAATATCTGATCACACTCCATAACATGGTCGCTATTTACCTCATATCATCTGTGAACTCTTGCCTTACCGAGGCAACGGCTGACACATTTATATTCCATTTCAAAGAGATCCGTTATCAGCCCCACAGAAAATGAAACCATATCCGCATCCGGCTGGGCCGGATCAGCACAGAATGGAATGGTTAAGCAAAGATAATTGGCCCATCGGTGGAAAAGAGGCTATGTTTTCTGATTACCCTGCTCTACCCAAGTGGATATTTGGGTAACTTGTCTTTACACAGGACAAACAAGGCTATAGAGCTGCTGCTTGAGGGGACAGCCTATATACCTACTCTTATGTCAAAGGAAGGGGGAGATGAAAGCAGGGCAGAGCACAGGGTGTCCAGTAATGCTCATCATCCAGGCCTTGACCCTACAGGAGCTGCAGGAGAGCTTAGGCCCTGCTTAAAGACCCCAGCATTATTGGGGGAGAGCAGCTCATATCCTGCCTATAGCCAGAGTACTGTACTTAAGATCCGCAAAATGTCTAGTGATTAGACTCACATAGAGCATCTGTCCAAAGGAGCACAATACCCCTACTTTGTAACTCAGAAATTTTTATATGGGGAGGGAGATAAATGACACACAGGAAGTTATAAGGTGCCCATGTCCTGTTCATCTTGCTCTTCCTACCAGGGATATCTATTTAGTATGTTAGCCGTAGAGAGAGATGAAAGCAGGGCATATATATGCCTGAAAAAACTATCACCTTGGCTCCTTCCCGAGGTTACCTCAGGGGAGCTTAAAAAAAAAAAGTTAGAGGGGAGGACAGCTCATCCCTAAATTAATTAATTGCCTCCATCCAAGGAGAGCAAGAGAAGTGATAAAGAGGCGGAACATCCTCCAATCTGCATTACAGGCTACCATCTGTCATGTAAGTGTCATGTAAAAGCAGGGATCAATTTGCCATTGTTCCATACTCTCATTACCTAGGTTGAAACCATAGGAAGCTCTAAGCATCGGGTAGGAAATAGAGTTGATGCTTTGAATGTGAAGAAACATTCCTTTAGCATTACAGTAGCATTCTGTTAGCTGGGGAGCGTCCTCCTAGACGAGGCTGCGCTCAACCCAGTAAACCGCTAGCTGTCCCAGAGACTGAGCAGTCACAGTCAGCCCAGGCAACAACAGGGAGATATACTCTATGTATGTCATTCACCCTTCTACCAGGCCAAAAAATGAGGCCAATGTCCTCATACATGCCGCCAATTAGCCAAAAGAATGTTCGCATCAATCAATACCATTAGATGGTAGGATCGATGCAATAAATGTTTAACTTTCACTGCTCAGTCTCTAGTGCCCACACAGCTGATATGTTTAACTGTTGTAGCTTATCCACGTTGTGTGCACGAAATAAATGCTGATACAGTCAAAACATTCCATCGGAGAAGCGCTAATTAAATGCCTGTCCAGTCACAGATTTTGGCCCTCCAAAACCAATTTTCGTTAGGCAAAATTTCAGTGCGTCCCTACTTGCATATTCTGTTCTGTACTTTTCTTATGGTCAATAATGTAAATAATCATGTATGACAGTAATGTTTAACAAGCTCTTTTTGTCTTGGCAGTGAATTTCTGGTATGACATGGAATATGATATCAAGTACAATTACTTCCAGATGGTGGAGTCCCTCACAAACGCTGTGGGATCACTATGAGACTGTTATCACATAATATATCCTGTTCAAAGGTGAAGATTTGGTTAATATATTCGATTATCAACAACTGTTGACTTTACATGTGAAGATTCAGAGACTTCATGAGTATATTTTTAAGTGATACAGAATAAATATTGCAATAAACAATGCAGTTTACCATGTAATAAATACAGTTTTATTTGTTTGACTTCTCTGAGAAAGAGATTTCAGATGATAAGATGATTGTATAAACACTGAGAATAGAAACACTTGACTTCGGTTTGGAGCAAAAGGTAAGACAAAGTCACAAGTTTCCAAAAAGAAAGTCTTAGAAACTACCGGTCCATCTGTAATCCTAAACTACATCTTGATCAATTGGCCATACATTACATGAAAGCAGAGCTGGTCACCACAGAGATAGCACTGAAAGCTGAAGGTTTGCATGATAGTTCATGAGCAGCGGGTCAAGCATACAACCATGCATTCTAGTTCTGGGAGTGAGCCAACACTTATTTGTGCCATTCTTCATGCATATGTAGTGTAATCATGCCGATTCTCACAGAGCTTTTGTTACTGATGCAGTCCTTCTGCTACATTGCTGATGCCCTCTAGCTAGCTAATTCAAGTCTGTTTTGGCTTACGTTATATATCATTTTTATCTCATGCATTTTCAGTCTCTCTTAAAGCCATAGCACTTTTTATGAGATGGCAAATGAGAGCTGTTGTTGCATACCAAATGGATCTTAATAAATCTATTTTACTACAAGACTGCAAGTGCAATCTGCCATAGGTGAAATAGGGTGTAAATACGTTTTTTTTGTGGGCTACAATGAATGCACATTTTGCATTTCTCATTGTTAACAAATTTGTACCAACAATCCTCAAAAGAATGTGAAAGAGGTGGAACTAAGTAACAAATATAATTTATGTCAATAAATAGATTTTATGCTTCTCAGACACCAGGCAAGTTGCAGCTGTACTGTACTAGTTGCAGTGTTGACTTAAGCTGGGTGTACACAGTGCAATTTTTTTTTTTTTGTCAGACTGTACAATATGACCCCAGTAAAATCCTGGATAAAAGGCAATGGTGACTGACATCACCTGTATCTTATGCCATGCTGTATGATATGCATCTTTGGTCATGACTGATGGCACAGACTGGGTGTTTACATTATCAATCATGTCACATTCTGACATGTTCATGCTAATTGATCAAAGATTCAATTTTGCTCTTTTGAGATCCCAAAATCGTACAGTGTGCACCTAGCTTTTGTGCGATTTTTATCAGTAGAAATGCTGAACACAATAAAATATGTGCAGGTCCATCTATAGAAGTTATAGTACAGATAACATTACAATGCCTTCATTTGAATTAGGCTTAATAACAAAAAAAGT
The DNA here is from genome assembly GCA_039654625.1 of Rhinogobio ventralis. Lineage (NCBI taxonomy): Eukaryota > Metazoa > Chordata > Actinopteri > Cypriniformes > Gobionidae > Rhinogobio > Rhinogobio ventralis. The sequence continues at coordinate 12,208,406 of CM077202.1, read as the reverse complement.
GCCTAATGTACATTATCAATATTATTATGGAAAAGAAGAATTGTTGGTAACACTTAACAATACGGGTGCACTAATATGCATTAATTCATGCTTAACTAATGCACAAATAATCATGAGTTAATGTATGACTCATGAAGAACTAAACCATTTGTTAATGATTACTGCATCAGCAACTAATGAAGATTATATATGATTAATAGATTAAGTAATCATTAAATTGTTATTAGTTAAATGTGTCATATTGTATTAATTCCCTAATAACATATATTAACTAATAGTGTAAATTCATGTGTTAATTACTACAATGGGTCAAAGCCATGCATTTCAACTTCCAGTTGTCTGCTTTAATTAATCATTAGCTAATGATTTGCAAAGGTATTATTATGTTAAGACTTTACTTGTTGAGGCACATGACTATTAACTAATTCAAAATTAATACAAAACTCATAACCACAATGACATTACTTAACAATTAGTTAAGTCATGTAACAATTTAATGATTACTTAATATATTAATCATATATAATCTTCATTAGTTGCTGATGCAGTAATCATTAACAAATGGTTTAGTTCTTCATGAGTCATACATTAACTCATGATTATCTGTGCATTAATTAAGCATAAATTACTGCATATTAGTGCACCCGTATTGTAAAGTGTTACCGAATTGTTTCTACCAGAGGTCAGAGAGGCAACACCTCAATCTAGTTAGCAAGGGTTTGCGATTTGTTTAGCTCTTGGGGAAATGAGAGCACATCACATGACAATAAAAAATACATTTAAGAAGTCATCACCGGAAAGCAATATGTAAAAATGCATTTCATTTCAGGACAAGGATATTTTTAAAACCAAACTTCTGAAAAATCTGTAAACCTTTCTCATCATTTGTGCACAAAATTTCAAGAAACGTTTTCTATGTACTTGGCTATTGCATCTACATTAGTGTTACCAGAATGGTCAATTCAGTTTAGTACTTTTATGGCAGTTTTGTTTCTGTTACCATTTGCAACCTGGAATTACTCAATTAGAGGTGGACAACATCCAAATATCACTGATCATTTTGATATATAACCTGCTTGAATAACAAATGCCGGATTTATTCCTTAAAACAAATTGCTGGTCAAGATTAAGGCACCCGTATCCATGAGAAAGTTACCATTCAAGTACAAAAAAAGTCCTGCAAATAATACAAAATCATCCTTCAAATTTATCCAAATTTCTCCTCTGGCACCCAACTGACCCTGGGTATCAGGACATTGACACTGTACAACAAACACACGTTGAAGAGCCTTTGTGCGACTCATTGACCCATCACATGAGAATAAATACGCACCCCAATGTCCCAAGTATCAGCACAAACACAAAATACAGTATAAAAATCATTCCATAATAAAAGGTAAAAGTGACAAATCTGCATTGCTAAGACTTCCAGGGATACCGGTCCCTTTGAAATAGAGCATTGAGAATTTTTTTTAAAAATATCAAACACAATGTTCAAATACATAATGCTTGCCGGAGATTCCTCTCAACAACAGCAGTTAATTTTCACTCTGTTTTAGTTCAAAATTTGACAGAATATTGTATCCATATAAAACTGCTTATATCTTTAAGATGGTGACCAAATTGCTGTACCATGCAGTCAACAAACCATGTTATCAATTACTCTCCTTGATGACGTGTAGGTCTTTCGAAAATTACCATGGCAAAAACATCCGGGTACGTTTTTAGTAGCAGGGCACAAAGAGGTGAGAAAAATCAGGGGTGTGTTGCTGCCATAGTAGCATGCTAAACAGGGAGGTAGGATAGTGGCATTTCTTCTCAATCTCTTTATTAAAAGCTCGTCACTATCTAAAACAGTCTGCTGTGCAGTCTTCATGGCTTGGTATCCTGTTGCAGCCACAGAGTAGTCAGATTTTGTTGTCCATCCTCCTCTCTACTGCACTGAGCAGCAATTTGGAGTACTGCTCTAGAAGGGCTAGTGTCCTGTCGTCACCCAATGTTGCATTACTGTTAGCCAACATGGGCACTGTGCAAGTGCTAGGCGGTCTCGAAGGAGTGCATTGTGTCAGGCCATTCAGCTCATCTCTCATTGCCTGAAATGCTTCGGCCAGCACACGTGTCATTTCCTGCTGCTCCTCACTGGAGTTGGTGGAGTTGCTTAGCTACAGCAGTGCACACACACATACACAAAGTTAGAGTCATGTCAGCCGCACAAAACAGTTTAGGCAGACGTGTGGGCTGAAGTGCAGCCTACTCTACAATTACATGTGAATGTGGCCTAATGATAACCTACCATTTTGTACAGGAAGGAGGCTCTTTTAAAACTGCTCTGCAATTCATTGGCAACCAGCCTACAAGAATCCACACTGAGAGATGTGTCTGCAGTGGAGAAACCGAACACGTTAGATTGATACTTAAAATGAGTCTTTGCAACAAAACTATTCAATTTTGACTGAGCATACAAAACATTGTAACTGAGAAGTATAAAGCATTGATAATGATTCAGAGAAGTGGTACTCTGCACAAAGTGATGACATGGATTAACATCATTTGATTTTCCTAGAACAACATTCTGATTAACCAACAACAGCCCTAACCCTAACATTAAAACTGGAGGGAAATGATTGATCTTAAGAAAATTGTTGTAGGACCTTATCCTTAAGATCAGAAGTTAATCTTGCTCTAGGAGGTCAGAGTTTAACTTCAACTCCAACCTTAATTCTAAAGTCCTTGATTAACAGGTTCTGGAGTGTTTAACTAGGGTTGTAGCTAAACACTAAAGAAGGTTGACCTCCAGGAGTAGGATCAGACACCATTGACCTAACTCAGGGATGTCCAATCCTGTCCCGGAGGGTCACTTTCTAGCAGAGTTCCAGGCAGGTTTAATAGAGCTAAACTTGCAGAAAAGTGGCCTTTTAGGGGATTGGACAAACCCTTGCCCTAACCTAATTCTAATTGTACCTTAAAATCAGAGGGCAATAATTGGTTGGAAGGAATGTTGTTCCAACAAATGATGTTGATCCAGGAAGGTTCTACTTGTGTAAATTATGTTAAGTGTGGTATCATCCAAGTCTTTGGTTTAATAAAGAATGTTTTAGCAAGTAAAATAAATGTCAACTGTAAACCATAAACTGGTTGAGTGAGTACCACTGGTTTAGAGGGCAGATGTTACAGCAAGTGTTAGTAAGGGCATGCCTCACCCTGCAGGTGGTGATTAATGGATGGAGAGGGTGAAGAGGAGATGAAAGAAGTGATGGAGGAGGTGGCAGATGAGAGAGGCCAGAGCCCTTTGGTAAAGTGCTTAGACAGCCCAAGCCGTAGCAGAATGGAAGATGGAACAAGGGAAGACTGATGTCCTAGCAAACCTGAGTCTTGAGCTCCTGAGGAAGACTGAAGAAGACTTGGGCTGCATTGGCTCATGGGAGAGCACTCAGCTTCAGGGGTATCCTCTTCCTTTGGCTCCGTTTCCGAGTGAAGGTCAGCTTCCGTTAAGTTCTCGGTCTGGCTGGGAATAAGTACCATATTGAGCTCTATCTGGTCTGGGGTTTCAGATGGACTCAAACAAACAGCTGCGACCGGCTGTATGATGCTGTTGGGCAGGTGAACTGCTTCAGGAAGTGAAGAGGGAGTTGTTGGGGTTCTACTTAAGGACTCCTTTTCCTTTTGTACAAGCTTGGGGCTTTTGCTGCTTGGTGAGAGGGAAGATAAGGAGGGTTTATCTGGAAGAGGATTGGGAATGTCTATATGGAGCAGGGGTCGAGCACTGCCAGTCAGTTTGACCTGGAGACCTTTAGAGGAAGAGATTCCAGTTGAGCCTGCGCTCAGTGTGGGTATGACTACTGCATGGGGCATGTAGGGGCCTGGAAAAGGGGAAGCCAAAGTATTAAAGGAAGACACATGGTTAACAGGAGTGGTGGGCTTGCTCTGGGAGGAACTCCGAGGGTTGGAACAGTCAGAACTTGAGCTCCTGCGTGGGTCTGAAGATCCTGTGTCTTCTCCTAGTTCCACTACATTTAAGTTGTCACCCATAGAAACAGAGCGGGAAATCTTGGCCATGGAGCTAGTGGTAGGACTCATATAGGAACGGGACTTGGACTTAGTAGGTGTAGTGATGTCCCTGGGCAGGGTAGTGGTGGGGCTGGTGAGTGGGACGGTGGGAAGGGAACGCCGTGGTCTTTCAGAGGTCTGGGGCTGTGGGTGGACTTCCTTAGAAGGATGACTGGATGTCTGGACAATGTCAGCTGATCAGAAGAGGGAGGGAACAGGTGATTAATGTGAGAAAAGAAGAACCTCGAAGTTAGTCTTCATTTAGCAGACACTTCTGCTGAAAAATTATAGCAGATCATTTTTACTACAAAGACAATGCCCCTGGAGCAACTTGAGGCTGGAAAACGCTACACGACTTACAGTAACAGAGAAAAACACATCATACACTAAACCACTGAGGAATATACACTACCTGGTTAGGAGACACATGACAAATGAAAACAATGTGTGTTCGAAAATCAGCTCAAAATAATGCCCATCATACACTACAAGGTTTTCTGTAAAATCTGTCAACTCCGACTGGCAAAATTCTGCAGAAGTGTTGACTCCTCCAAACTGCAAATAATGGCAAAAATCTAAGCAAAAGTCTTGCAGTGTTTTCCACAAAGGCACAATGGTAGTATGAATATTAGTACTCATTTTTTGGTGCTATCTACTAATAATCTGTTCAAAAATACATTTAAACACTTTTTGGGAAATAAATACTAAGACATGTGCACAGGTTGTAAGGAAAATATTGCTTAAAATATATTTTTTTAGTTGATGGCTACATCATCAAGTAAACTGAAATTTTCCTTGAAACCAACTTAAATACAAAAAAAAAATATTTATAAGACCTTTTTAAACTACATTTTCCCTTCCTTTTAAAAAAATATTTTCTTTTTTTGTGCATACTCTTATATGTCACTAACCCATGAATCACCCAACTAGGTTATCTTTAACCACTAAACAACTTTTTTAGTAAGCATTATACAAAGCAACTTTCAGTACGCTTATATAGGGACAGGAAACTAATACAAAACAATATCCTATATTCTGTAGCTCAAGTTCATGGATGCTTTACCCTCTGAGGAGATGTTGTGGATAGATTGAGCTTTCCTCATGCCCGCAGAACTGTTGTGACTTGCGGCAGCTTTAGCGACGGGGCTGATCAGTCTGCGGGAGTCCATGACAGGTGTGCGTTTCTTTTGGATTAAGCGCTGACCTGTTGTCCTCTCAGAGCCCTGGGATTCCTGCTGTTTGCCTGGTGTCTTATTCTCCATGAGGGGCCGTACCTCTGTGATAAGGGGCCGCACCACTCCACTGGTGGTTTTACTGTCACTGCTTGAGGGGAATGAGAATGCAGGTCTAGTAAAAAAATAAAGATGGAAGAGCAAGGTCATGTTTTTCCACTCAGAACTACAAATGTCATTGGGAATAGAAGTCACAGTTGGAAGGGTCTTACCTGCTAGTGGAGTTCTGAGAAAGGAACTTAGATGACATGCTGTCAGAGATATTTGGAGTTACTCTGGTTGGACTTGCTGCCAAAAAAAAAAAAAAAAAAGTATGAGAACTCATACTTACAATAAAGAAAAGTGTGTTAAGCAAATTGTGAACATGACAAACACCCTACCAGTGTTGTTGAGGTCCGACAGGTTTGCAAAATGCCTTTTAAGAAAGGCCTCCTGGTCTGGGGTCTGAGATACAGGAGTCTGAACCTCATTCTTCCTCAAGCTGTCCTCCTCTTCCTCATCAAGATCTTCCATATCCAGTTCTGATGAGTTTCCATCTACACTCAGTGGCTCAGTAGGCTCAGAGTCTACAGCGAACACATAGAAATATACGCTCCTTTATCTCATCAAGGGCCCATTGCATCTACTGCATTTACAAAGTGCTTTTTCTACCTTCTCCAGGGTGCTCAGGGCTAGAGAGACGACTGCTGGAATAATCCATAGAGCAGGCACTGTCTGGACTCTGCTTCTCAGGACAAGAGTTTACTTTAGCACATCTCACTCCATGGGGCAACTTTTTCACCTGATACTCACTATGTACAAACAAAGAGAAGGGAGCGGACAGACATTTGAGGATCATCTCAACAGGGTATTTTAGATCATCGTATGCATTTGAACTGCACAATTAAAGGAATACTCCACCCAAACATGGAAATTCCACCATCAGATATTCAACCTCGTGTTGTTTGTAAAATGTACGTCTTTCTGTCTGTGGTACATAAAAGAAGATCTTTTGAGAAATGTCTCCAATGGGCGCCAATTTTTTTTTGTTCCAAGCATTCTTCAAAAGATCTTTTGTGCTCCGCACAAGAAACATAAGGGCGAGTAATTGATGACAGAATTTTCATTTTTGTGTGGATAACAGACTGTGACTCATACAAATACATTGGTGAGAAGGTTTTTTTTTGTTTTTTGTTTTTTTTTACTGACCTGCCTGCAAGATTAATTTGATCTTCACATCCCTCAGGATACAACACCTCTGTGTCTGGAGTTTGAGGAGACAGACGAATGTAATGAGGACGTGTTTGTCCTCCTGGTCCATTCTCTTCAGGTACCTACAGAGAATATACACAAGTCAAAAAGGTACAGAACAGACAAACAGGTCTGCATTGATAAGCACACAAATCAAAAGTTTATGGCATTGATTTCAGAGCTGTTTTGGATCTCATTTGACTCATGTCTTCTGTGTTGTCTCTACAACCTGTCGCAGAGACTATGGCACTATTCTAATAAGATTATACTTTGGTGCATGCCAGCTTATTCTTTTTGCATCATACTTTTCAGATTTACCCTAAATTTTATGCAAAAAGTATACCCAAGTCTGGCTCTGTGAGACTAACAAGTGTATACATATGTTTTGTTTATTTTCATATAAAGATATAGCTATTCTCTAAAGAATTCTGTATCTTACCCATGCAGCTATGGTCTGAAGACTGATGGTGCTGCCCAGTTCCTGGTTCCTAGATGGTGGAGGATCTTTATGAACATCATGGGTTTTGCTAGGGAAGAGGGGCATGGCAAAAGACTCCAGCTGCCTCAGGTCCAGCATGGACTTCACCTTCAGATCCAAACTGCCCATTCGCCTGGACCAGCGCCGCCTTGGCCGTGGACCAGAACCCTCATGTTCACAACTGTTGGATTGCTGAGAAGAGAGAAAATGTGTTAAAGAGCAGAAAAAGAAGAATTAAACCAAATGAGAGAATCAAAGTTAAAATGATATGAACTTGTCATAAGCCCTATTCGGACAGTAATTGTTTCATAAGGTATGGGGACGTAAGGTATTTTCAACAGGCTAGTTGGTGATTTTATTGCCATCTGAATCCAGAATGTCAGTGTTTTTCTCCCACGAAACACTGCCGAATTATTACCTACTGTTTTTTTGACAACCACCAAGGTTGCGTGGTAATTTAATAGCTGTCAGAATCCACATCTCTGAGATTACAAGAGGAGATCAATTCAAAATTCACTGTTTAAATCCTTTTTTACCACTGCAGAGCACCGTACAATAACTGAATTTGCATGCATTTTAAAGTTGTACACTTTTATGCTGGAAAGTATTTACAAGAACAATATTTCATCACCACTCTACCTCAGCGAGTGGGAGCTGTTAAGAACAAAAAGGAGAAAGAGAAAAAAGGCACGTAAATATTTAAAATAGGCCGTTATTGTGGCAGCAATATATGCAATACAATTTAAAAATATGTATTATATACAATTATATACATAAACAATATAAACCAAGAAGCTTTATGTTTACCTAATATGGCATGTCTAGCTTCCTATTTTTAAACAGGAGATTTAAATAATTAATTAATAAATAGAACATTATTTTCCTATTATTAAATTAAATATTAATTTATTCTTATTATTCCAAGCATATGACATTTTATTTACAGCAGACAATCATGCAAATGACTATTTGACCAGCACGTTCCCGGATTCGTAGGATCACAAAACTCATTCCACCATAGTGAATAAATCGCCATCTGTATGCCTGAGTTTTATCACTGAGGCGCCATGCAAATTAACTTTTACAGACGTCCACATGAGAAACAATTACCGTCTGAATAGGGCTTTAGACTTTCTTACCTTCTTCATGTGGGAATTAAGAGTATTGCGGCTTTCTTCAGATGATCCTTGTAACAGAAACAAACACTAATGTTAGAAGCTCACAAAGCCTAAAATAAACATTTGGAAGAAGTCTCGCCCAATAAAATCACACAACGTGATCCAACCCAACGCAAAAGAGCCGGATATAATATATATAACTAGCCAAACCAGTTTAGTAAGACTGCTGGAGAATGTCAGATACATTACCTGTCTCTTCGCCAGATGACATGGGAGGGAACATCTCGTCTTCATCCTCAATGCCCTCCTCTTCCTCCACGTCTTTGTCGCTGTCAGATGACATGGTGCCAATGACTGGGGCACTGTGGATTTCTTTCCTTGTGCTGACACACAAAAAAAAACACATTATAAATCCACTGTTTTGAGAAAAACAACTAATGAGCGTGATCTGTTATATACCTAATTGTGTGTTGTTTATTCGGTGGGGTCTTTTGAACAGGTCCACTGTTCTGTTTAAGGTCTGAGAGCCGTTGTCTCATTTTGATGGTCAACTCAGGACAGAGCCGCCACACAAAGATGCAGCTGAACACACACACACCAGCAGACATATTACATTGTCATATGATATAGTCAAAATATGAAGTCAAAAATGGATTCTTCATCTGAGAAACATGATTTCAGGAAACTTACCTGTCTCCTGACACAGATATCAGATGTTTACAGTCATTAGTAAACTTCATTCCTGTTACAACCTCTAAAAGAGGACAACAAACACAATGCTTAGACTTGATTTCAGGAAATAACAATTATTTATGCATAATCTCACATGCAGAGCACTTTTGAAGGACCTTACCAGAGTGGCCAAACATGGTGGCCACACATTCTCCAGTGTAGAAGTCAAAGATGCCGATGTTTTTGTCTGAGCAGCTTGTGGCCACATAGAGACCAGAGGGATCCGTCTGAACCTAATAAACACATTCAGATGGATCAATAACTATGACTGAGAGCAAAAGCAGTATCTGAACTAACATTAAGCCTAATCTCTTAATTCAGGGTCTGCCTACCTTGATAAGGGTCCCGTCCTCCCCCTGAGATCCCTTGTAGACCTTCTTCTGTTTGCCATTGCAGATGTTAAAGATCCTGCAAATAAACGAGAATCAGAAACCTTCATGACAGTGACAATCGCGAGGGTCAGAAAGAGGGTCAAATGTAAAGGTACATTACATCAAGTAAAGCTGCAGAACCTTTCAAAAGTTTGTGGTCAGTAGGATTTTTATTTAGGAGATGAATACTTTTGGGGGGCTCTTTGCCTTTATTAGATAGAACCATGTAGGGAAGACAGGAAGCAATGGGAGGATGAGAGAGGGGAGTGGGAAGCGCTACTGCGCTACATGTTGGAGCGCTGTCAACAAGCCTATTGCCCTAATTCTTTTATTCAGCAAGGAAGCATTTATTTGATCAAAAGTGCCAGTAAAACATATTTAACAAAATATTTCTATTTTTAAATAAATGCTGTTCTTTTGAACTTTATATTCATCAAAGTATGAAAAATGCATCAAGGGTTCCCCAAAATTTGAAGCAGCAACTGTTTTCAACACTGGTAATAAAAAAAATATATATATCTTGAGCAGCAAATCATCATATTAGAATGATTTCTGAAGGATCATGTGACTGAAGACTGGAGTAGTGATGCTAAAAAAATCTGGTTTGATCACAGGAATAAATTACAATCTAAAATAAATTAACAGAATTAATTTTTTCCACAATATTACTGTTTTAACTGCATTTTGATCAAATAAATGCAGCTTTGGTGAGCATAACAAATCTTACTGACCCCAAACTTTTTTATGGTAGTTTAAATAATTAGTTTAGTTGACTAACATTACTCCTAGGAAGAAAAAATAAAGTGTATAATTTGGCCATTTAAATCTTGAACTTTCTTTTTTGACTTGGCAAAAGTGCTGCAGAATTGTATTTTGCCCCTTTCTTTTTCAGCCACCTGGAGGCGCTATGGTGTCATGCCTCCAACTGCCATTCCTTAGAGCAGATCAAACAAGGCACTGGCAGCTTTGGGAGGAGCAGAACCAATAAAACCCTCAGGCTTCACATGACTTACATGAGGAACAAAAAGAGTCTGTGCCCATTAGAGGCATTGAAAACCCAGAATGAGCTCCAGTACACAGGCCTAAAGCACTGACTATTGACTCTATTGATATATTTGTATAGACCAGGCCTTCTTCTTTTAAGATCATTCATTGCCACTGCACCAAACAGCATAGAAAAGATGCTGCTTCCAGTGGGATTGAGACAAAGGCACTAAATAGTCAGCTGTATTATACACAACATTCCTGGCATTTTTCTTGCCCACAGTGTAGAATGAATTTGCGACAGTAGCTTGAATGAACAAAGGAAAACAGTTGCAAGTCATGCGTTGTGCTGGTTCCTTCCTAATGTTGCCCTTTTGTGTGGGACAGCAAAGTGAGACTTACAAAACACAATGAGGAAGAATAAAGTGCAAAATTTGAAAACGATAATGTCAGCAGTCACAAAACACAAAATTACACACACATACATACACACACACACACACACTGTCTATCTTTATGGGGATTCTCCATAGACGTAATGGTTTTTATACTGTACAAATTGTATATTCTCTCTCACTAAACCTACCCATCACACAAAACTTTATGCATTTTTACATTTTCAAAAGAACTCATTCTGTCTGATTTATAAGCTTTTGTACCCATGGGGACACAAGTCCCCATGAATCTGTGTGCATTCAGGGTCCCCACTGGGATAGAAACTGTTGCGTATGGGGCTGCATAGCTGCAGACCAGTCAGAGTGCCCAAGCTGACCCCTGTCCATTGCCGAAAGCGGCAACAGTGGGCATGTGAGCATCAAAACTGGACCACGGAGCAATGGAAGAAGGTGGCCTGGTCTGATGAATCACTTTTTCTTTTACATCACGTGGATGGCCGGGTCCTTGTGCGTCACTTACCTGGGGAACACATGGCACCAGGATGCACTATGGGAAGAAGGCAAGCTGGCGGAGGCAGTGTGATGCTTTGGGCAATGTTCTGCTGGGAAACCTTGGGTCCTGCCATCCATGTGGATGTTACTTTGACATGTACCACCTACCTAAGCATTGTTGCAGACCATGTACACCCTTTCATGGAAACGGTATACCCTGGTGCGGCTGTGGCCTCTTTCAGCAGGATAATGCGCCCTGCCACAAAGCAAAAATGGTTCAGGAATGGTTTGAGGAGCACAACAACAAGTTTGAGGTGTTGACTTGGCCTCCAAATTCCCCAGATCTCAATCCAATCGAGCATCTGTGGGATGTGCTGAACAAACAAGTCCTATCCATGGAGGCCCCACCTCACAACTTACAGGACTTAAAGGATCTGCTGCTAACATCTTGGTGCCAGATACCACAGCACACCTTCAGGGGTCTAGTGGAGTCCATGCCTCAACGGGTCAGGGCTGTTTTGGCAGCAAAAGGGAGACCAACACAATATTAGGAAGATATTAGGAATGTTATGCCGGATCAGGGTGTGTGTGTATATATATATATATATATATATATATATATATAACTAATAATAAATAAATAATAAAATAGTAGAAAAGTAGGCTTAATGTTTTAATGCGCAAAATATCATTTTAGTTTTCCTTTTAGGCTGTAAAATGACCTGGACATGTTTCTGGGACAGTCACTCAGTTAAACAATCACAGGATGAGACAATCAGATTGTGTTTAATGATTTTGGCTGGTCAGTTGTCTCAGACAGTATAGACAGGCTGACTCAGTGTGTGTTTGTGTGTGTCTGCATGTGCGTGTGCACATGGTAAATGGAACATGCTAAATGCGACTGGATTAACCAGTCGAGCCTCTAATTCCATCCTACTGTACAAACACCTGAGTGATAATCTGCTAACACTGCGAGCCTGGCTACAGGTGACTGTAACGCCCTGTCAGATTAGGTCCAGATATACATCACACCTGTCTATACAGTCAAACCCTCATCAATGAGTCAAAACACTCTGAAAATACAGGAATCAAAGCACATTAATGAATATATAGATTAAAAAAAAAAACACATGGGTGCAGTGACATTAGCATTAGCTGGAATTTCTTGGAAGACAGGCTCAACTACTACTACTACTACTACTACTATCCAAATTATTGTTGAAAAAAAAATCTGTAACAGAAAAACAAGAAAACAAACCTGATGCTGCGATCCTGACAGCCAATAACAGTATACTTCCTCGTGGGGTCGATGTCCATGTCATACAGAGTAGTCTTCCTCACTATGTGATGAGTACGTGTGAACGCTGTTCCCTCCTCTGTCTGTTTTAGGGTGTTTAATAATTAGTTCAGCAAGGAAAACTGATATGTTATATCATATATTAAATATTATATAAGTGCTACATCAAAATTCAGTTGTGTAATGTAAAAAAAACAGTAACACTTTAGAATACTGTTCCATCGTTGACAAATAACTACAGAGGAACAAATGAGTAATGCAATATTAACATTCTAGTAACTATTATTAACTAACAAGCAATTCAGATTTACAAAATTAGTAAGTAATAACGCTCAATTAAATGAGGTAGTTCCCTATTAGCTAATTAGTAACTACTATTTTTTACTATTCAGCCATTATAAGGTTTATATCAGCTCTAACTGGGCAATATTTATTTCATTATGTCCATGTTTTCTTAATTAATCTCAGTAGATCTTAATACTTATTCATAATTCTTAATGTTAATACAGAAACATACTGAGGCTCTTCAAAGCTGTTTTCTTGGCATTCATATTAGATGTCAGAACTAAGTGCTTGTTTGTGTTTCACACTTAATCACTGGCCAATGGCATCTCATTTGCAGGAGGGTGTTAAGTGCTTGTGTGTCTATTTTAAATTAGATGTTCTTTAAAACATTGGCAACAGTTTCTTTAGGCCTGAGGAATCTGACAGCTCTGACTCAGAACCCTGTTTCATCCTCACTGAAAGATCAGATGAGAACAAAACTTGAACTGCATCGAGCTGAATAACAACATTTCTGTCTCCAGTAGAGATGCTTATAGACAAAGTTGTAACTTAGAAAAAGTTATGTAAAGTAAAAACTTTAGGTTGACGCAGATAGCAGAGAATAGACTGGACAGATGTCTGTGATATGCATAAGCCACGGAAAAGAACTCAATGCGGTATTCACACGCACATCTCGGACAGCATGCAATCCCGAAATTCAGTTCTCTTCCGCAGCTTATATGGCCAAATACAAACAAAATTATGTCAGAATGCCCGTCTTGGTGGGTATTCACGTAAACAGTTGGTTATGTCTTAAGTGAACAGTTGAGGAATAAAACGCATGTTGGATCTGTGCATTAGCTCTTAAAATGACAGCAGCCTAATATTCCTGCTTCTGTCTGTTTTTAATGTTAAACAACAATAGACAAAGAGAAAATCACTCACTGCTCGACTAAATAACTTTTATAGCTTTAATAAGTAAACAGTTTTATTTTTTACATTTTATTATTCAATTTCTGTTTTGTACATTATCGAATAGCATTATTTAATGAGTTATCGCATATCGCACTTTTCTTCAACATCGTGCAGCCCTTAATGACATTATTGTCTTTCTATCGCTGCTTTACAGCAGAATTTGATTCTGTAACTTTCCTGTTAATACCGTGAAACTGCGTTGAAACTATTTGTATTGTATAAAGTGCAATAAAAAAATGGTGACTTGACTGCTGACCAATGAGGGAAATGCTCCTTTTTAATATTAGAGAAGGCCAATAAAAATAGCAGAAATATGGTAAAGAATAAGCATCTAAATATGACCAGATGAGTTTGAATGTCACCTTCTGTGCCGTGCGGAAGTAGATGCTCTTATCGGCACCACAACTGATCATTCTGACTTTCCCTTCGTTAGCTGAAAAACAAGCAAAGATGTCACACATCAACACTTCCAGCATTTGTGGTCAAATAAAACTCGGCTAGGCCATTGTGATCTCACCAGCGAATCGGACAGCAGTGATAGAGGAAGAGTGTTCATCCAGTGTTTGCAAGAGGCCGTATTCCCGATCCGCATCTAGAACATGGATCAGTCTGTCTCTGCTGGCGGTGGCCAACAGTTTCAGTCCTAAAGACACACATAATACAGAGAGCAAAAGATATTGTTTTAAAATGGTACTTTAAAAAAAAAAAAAAGTTCTACCTTGCAGTTTCGTGTGAATACCATTGTACGCTACTGTTCAAAAGTTTGGGGTCAGTAAGAATTAAAAAATTTTTTTTTAGAAATTCATACTTTGATTCAGAAAGGATTAAATAAATTGATACAACATAATGTCACAAAATATTTCTATTTCAAATAAATGTTTTCATCAGAGAATCCTGAAAAAAATGCATCACTGTTTCCACAAAAATACGAAGCAGCACAACTGTTTTCACCATTGATAGTAATAAGAAAACGTTTCTGGAGCAGCAAATCAGCATATTAGAATGATTTCTGAAGGATTATGTGACACTGAAGACTGGAGTAATGATGCTGAAAATTCAGCTTTGCCATCACAAAAATAAATTACATTTTAAAATACATTAAAATAGTAAACAGTTATTTTAAATTGAAATAACATTTCACACCATTACAATTTTTACTCTATTTCGATCAAATAAATGCAGCATTTAAAAAATCCTAGTCGTGTACATGAATATGGTGTTCATTTAGCACCATATGTCATGGTATTATCATCTGATACCATCACCGGTATTCCCTCAGGACATTTCTGTAAGGATAAACCAGCAGAACTGCAATTCTGAAATAGTGTTAAAAAAGTTCAATATACAGTGAGTCGTGTCGAGAGAGGCTCTTGTGCTGCGCTCCTGGGTTTCGTCTCACACTTATCACACCACAAGCTGATTCACTAACACTGTGTGTTCAAGTGTGACTTCACACAGTGAAGAAAAGAATGCAAATGCCTCCTAAAGTGTGAGAACAGAACATGATATGTTTCTGCAATGCTAAGGAGAACAAATGATCCAGATAATTCATTTCTATCAAAAGATTCCCTTTTTGAAAGCTCTTACTCTAACAGCTTCAGAGCAGAAACACAAATGATAATGTGATGTCTCTTAAAGCATCACTTTCACAGAAAAAGCTGATCAAAATGCAACCAGTGAGAATTTCCAGATCCTCACAGACCAGAGCAGGTCTCATTTGCTCACTGCTGCAATTGTTTTTTGAAGTGCATGTTGAACAGATACAGTAACCAAAAGAGCAAATCTACAGAAGACACACACAGAGATACTGCATCTGGAATGCAGATTAGGCCAATTATAAGTGTCATGAAACAACAGTGCTAACGTTTAGTGCATTTGCACAATTCTGCAGAATTCAAGTGCTTACTGTTCACAAACAAGTCTTCACATGCACATTCTTCTATTTGCTGTTCCTTATTACAATCGCATGTATGGGATTTTTAATTAAAGTTACAATAAAAGGTACAATCCAAACATGTTTTGCTATTTAAATACTTTCAGCTAGCAATAAAGGCATGTCTCTGTCGCTTAAACAACAACATATATTGAAAATGAATGAGTTTAGTACACTCTGATGATTTCAATATACCCTTTTTATAACCGTTCCATACAATTCAGTGCAGAAAATGTCAAAATATTGTGCAGATTATGTGTAGCCATTTTTGGCTTGTTATAGGGGGTGGGATCAATGGCCCATAAACTGAGAGATCCCTATCAGTGTCATGAGAGAGCAGGAGAAGAAAGAAAGCAAGGCGGCGAGATTGTGTACCTCTATGTGTGTTCTAGCAGATGTTCTGTTTCTCATCGAGCTGTACTCAATGTCTGGCCTTGAGCCTGATATAAACCACCAGCTAAGGTGGTTGCTCAACACATGCTCAGCACAACTTCACACTTAACAGGGCATGATAATGACTCTCAATGCGCCTGCTCTAAACCCTCAGCCCTGAAATAGAGCCTCAAGAGCTTTAGAGAACCAGAAAAAAACTACACTATTCTAGTTTGTGGTGGTTAGAGGCATTATTTTCAACATAGCAGACAATAATTTCCCATGGACTTACATTAAAAGAGGAACCAAAGCATTGTTGTTATTGTTAACTGAGGGTGTGTTCACACTTGTAGTTCGATTCGCTTGCTTCGTTATTTTGAGATTGAATTTACCGAACATCCAAAACAATGCTGTGTGCTGGGATAAATGCACTCGTTGTATGTGCATAGCCGACATATGATAGTATTTTGACCAGCTGAGAACTCGTGAAGAGCTTATAAAATGTGAAAAGGAGTGAAAACAGCGGCAGGAATCCCTCCGTCACACACACAAATGAAGATCTGCTGTGAGGAGACGCAGTTTTGCCTCAGCCTGTAACGATCATGAATATAACGAGAGAGAAAAAACGATATGCGTGAGCATTCCGTCCTTTTTAGGGTCTCACCTTCATGTAATTTGTCCGTGTTGCATTCATATATCATTCGAACCGCACAAGAGTTTGTTTAGCAACGGACCGAGACCCATCTTTTTAGCGTTCTCGGTCCACTTTCCACTTTTTTTTAAATCGCACCAGGGATCGGATGGCAGCGTTCACACTTATTCAAATGAACCGCACTAACAGAGCAATCGCACCAGGGTTTGTTTTAATCGAACCAAACAAGTTGAACACACTCTAAAACTATTATTTATTGAAATATAGCTAAAAATAAACTGAAGTAAAAAGTTTTAGCTGAAGTACTAAAATGACTACAGCTAAAACAACATTTTTTTTTTAAATAAAAACATTTTTAAATAAAAAAGTCATGAAAAAAAATAAAAGCACAACAAAATTACTCAAATTAAAATGACAACTGAAAATATAAAAATAAAAGCTAAATATTACATTAATAAATACTATTATAAATACATTATCACAATGGTAATACCATGGTATTCTATTTATACCATATCACTGTACCATGGTACCGCACAGTTTTTTGTAAGTGCCGACAGTTTTCAAAGTCTATTATCTTGCGGTTTTGGATCAACTATTGTTTAATCAACTATTACTGGTATGTCAGCACCTACTCTCTTTAATGGACACCCGTCTTTACTTCCTTTTCATTTTTCTGAAAAGGAATATTCTATTCGCATACTAGTAATGCATGTTTTTTTTTGTTCATACAAACTGAAGCATGAGAAATAATTTTCTCTGGTAAACGGAAGCTCAAGCATGTTTGCTTGACGCGAGAGAACCAATGACAGGGTTCCTACACATTTTCCATTTAAAAATCCCACACTTTTCCAGACTCAAATACCATATTTAACATAAATGGTTCGTACAACATTATATTCAGCTTTATATTTGATATATAGTGCAGTCATCTGTAAAAATATTAAAAAAAATTAAATATTTTTTTTGTTCATTGATTTTCTCAAAGTGACAACATACAGAGCTCCTAAAATAAAATAAAAAATATATATAAATATATACACAGACTTTTTCATGCACATGCATTACAATTTTTTAGCTTTATATATATACAATAACCTATTTCCTTTGTGCATCACTGCCATCTTACTATGAAAAAAACACGAGCATGGATGCACATGAATTAATAGAGATTTATTTTCCCACCACAAAATGAGGTTGCTCAGTGTGCACTGTCCTACATGTAAGTTTAAAGGGGGGGGTCTAATGTTATTTCATGCATTCTGACTTCTTTACACTGTTAAAGAGTTGGATTCTCATGCTAAACATGGCCAAAATTTCAAAAAACTAGTTGGACGTATGACAGAGTATTTCTGTGCCAAATACACTCAAGGACTTGAACAAGTTTCTGAAAGGTTTTTCCAACTATGAGAAAAACATAAAAACATAAACCCCCTTTATGACGTCATAAAGGGGGAATTGCTTGTATGGGCACTTCTCCCGGATGAGCGAGTGCGCACATCAACCAGAGTGAGAGCAAGAGCAAGAGTAAGAGCACATCCATCAACGAGCTTCGTTCGGGTTACGGTAGTCCTCGGCAGCGCTGTACAGGACCTGCTCGAGAAAGATTTGTCATTTTGTGTTTAGACCACGGAATCAACAATGTCACTAAAGAAGTGTGTTTTTGGTGTTGAGGGAAAGATAACCTTGTTCAGCTTCCCAACGAATCCAGCGTTAAGGAAACAGTGGATGCAGTTTATTTTTCCGGAGCAGCATCGGAGTTCTGCAAGTGTGATTGTTTGTTCCCAGTCACGAGTCAAAACTGCAGGCAGTGAGTGAAACTGCACCAAATGTCTGTTTTGTTGGCAATCGGCGCATAAGTGCATATAATGTAAACAACACGAACGTATAGTAAATCGAAAGTTATCCAGGGATAATGCTATGACGTATTTTGTGTGTGTGTGTGTGTGTGTGTGTGTGTGCTCATGACTCTTTAGCTCCGCCCACTGGACGCCTGCACGAGCAGAATCGGTACAGCGTATCTGTCTTTTATAAATATAATAAAACTAAAGACTCTTCAGAGATATGAAGGATGCAATACTACTCTATAAGTACTCAAGATTAACATGAGATTGGCAGAAACTGTGTGTGTTGTGTACCCTTTAATGGTTTCTTGTGCGCACACAAAAGTCTGCTTTTTTTTTATTTTTGCAAAGGTCCTTTTAGGGGCTCTGTAATACGGTGCTGAGAATATTGTGAGAAGAATAAAAGACTAAATTCAATCTGTTCATCATATAAAGCGATCGAGAATTTTAATTTGGACTAAACATTCATATGGAATAGTTTTACGATCTCTTTATTAACTTTTTTAAGTGTCAAAATGTCAGTTGCATAGATGTCTATGGAGGGACAGATAGCTCTCAGATTTCTTCAAAAAGATCTCCATTTATGTTGCGAAGATGAATGAAGGTCTTATGGGTTTGAAACTCATGAGGGTGAATAAATAAATGACAGAATTTTCATTTTGAGTGAACTATCCCTTTAAAGTTTATTTCTGTACCACTAGCATCACTAAAGGAATCAACCCAACATATGATTTGTTTTTTGTTGTCATCGAAAACATGATTTTCTTTCAAGTTTAAGCTGAAACAGGTTACAGTTCAAGCTGTGAAGTTTGAACTGTAAATGCTGCTGGCAAATGTGTGAAGTGGTGACTCCAAGGTTACGAAGCATTTGCTGAGCATCTGCAGCTGGTTCAGCACTTCCTCTTTACTGGGGTATTAAGCGTCACCTCAGTGCAGAATTTAATCAGCTACAGATCTTTAAAGAAAACACCCTCTGCATTCTCAGCACTCACCGGTCTCGGGTTTGGAGTACTCCAGACACAGGATCTCAGAGTCATGGGCCTGAACATCCAGAATTTCCTCCATGCTTTCCAAATCATGGATTCTGGAAAACAACGGTAGTTCAGTGACAGTCTGATTGGCAAAAACATTTTCTGAAGAAAAGTAAATACTGCATTATATATAGACTTCATAGAAAGTGTAACATATTTTTCCCACATGCATAGGCACAAACACACATCGTCCTTTCCATTAAAACCTCAGAGGATCAATTAAGTAAAATCAATTGGAATAGAAGTGTTAAGTAGACGTGAAAAACAGACCTCAGTGTTCCATTACGGTCCCCTGATGCCAGGTGCAGCCCGTCAGGGCTCACACACATGGTCCTAATGCCTGTCCGGTTCTCTGAGGTCTGTGGGTCGACCTTCTCAGAGTTACTGGAGGTGCAGTCCGTGTCCAGCAGGGTGGAGGTGTTGCTGTCCATATAAATGACCTTCTGGAGGTCCTTTGGTTGCGAAAAAATTATTATCTGTGACTTGTTCATTTCATTTATAAAGATACAAAAACTTAAATGTCACTTAAAATGCATGAATATTGATTGTTATACTAGATAATAAAGTATCACAGCAAGTGGCATCTGCAAATCTAGTTTCTCAGAGCTAAATTAACTATTCTGTGCTGTTTTTGCAAAACATTTCCACTAATGTTTGACAATGATAAAGTTACCAAATATCCCATTTTCATTTCAAACAGTATTAAATAGTTTTACTTTGAAAAATGTACTTGTTTTCTTTTTTTAAATTTTTATTAATGCTAATTGATATGATATTTTGGGTTACACTTTAGTTTGGGGAACACATATTCATGATTAACTATGAACTTAAGGTAGTTTATGTACTGGTTAAAGAGTTAACATTTCCTGATAATTTAGTCACCCCCATGGCATCCAGTATGTTCATATCTTTCTTTCTTCAGTCGAAAAGAAATTAAGGTTTTGGAGGAAAACATTCCAGGATTTTGCTCCATATAGTGGACTTCAATGGGAACCAACGGGTTGTAGGTCCAAATTGCAGTTTCAATGCAGCTTTAAAGGGCTCTAAACGATCCCAGCCGAGGAATAAGGGTCTTAAAAAGCGAAACGATCTGTCATTTTCTTAATTTTTTAAAAATAGTTTTTAACGATAAATGCTCATCTTGCACTAGCTCTGCGATGCGCCACGCATTACGTAATCCCTTTGGAAAGGTCTTAGACGTGTAGGTCGAAAAACTCCATCTCATTTTTTCCTCCAACTTCAAAATCTTCCAACATTGTTGTTTTACCTTTTTTTTGTAAAGGGCGTTTTGCTGTGTAAACACTGGGTCGGTACTTCCGCCTACGTCACATGTGACCTTTCCAACATGATTTGTAATGCGTGGCGCATCACAGAGCTAGTGCAAGACGAGCATTTACGGTTAAAAAGCATATCTTTTTTTTTTTTTTTTTTTTTTTAGAAAATGGCCGATCGTTTCACTAGATCCTTATTCCTCGGCTGGGATCGTGTAGAGCTCTTTGAAGTTGCATTGAGACTGCAATTGGACCTTCAACCTGTTGGTTCCCATTGAAGTCCACTATATGGAGCAGAATCCTGGAATGTTTTCCTCAAAAACCTTAATTTCTTTTTCGACTGAAGAAAGAAAGACATAAACATCTTGGATGACATGGGGGTGAGAAAATTAACAGGAAATTTTAATTCTTAAGTGAACTAATCCTTTATGTTTAGGTATTGGGTAGGATTAAGGGATATAGATTATGGTTATGCAGAATAAGGCATTAATATGTGCTTTATAAATACTAATAATAAACAGCCAATATGCTATAATATGCATGCTAATAAACAACTAGTTAATAGAGAGAATTGGACCCCAAGCCAAAGTGTTCCCATATTTTGTTATCTAATGCAATGATATTCATACATTTGTATGTTTGGATTAAATGTCTAAATGACTTTTGAGGCGAAAGTAGCTGACAGTAGCAAAAGTTTACATCAGTTCACAGTAGCAACCTAAGTATGATGCTCGTTTTTCCAAAGAAAATACACTACTGGTCAAAGGTTTGGGGCTGATTTGGTGCTCAAGAAACATTTCTTCTTATTATTATTATCATCAATATTCAAAACGGTTGTGCTGCTTAATATCTTGTGGAAAAAGTTTTTTTTTAGGATTATTTGATACATAGAAAGTTCAAAAGAGCAGCATTTATCTAAAACATAAATCCTGTGTAACATTATAAATGTCTTTACTGTCACTTTTCATCAATTTAATGTGTCCGTGCTGAATAAAAGTATAAATTTCTTTCACACAAAAATCTTACCCCAAACTTATGAGTGGTAAGAACATCTAAACGACACTCCAGGTTAGATTTGTTTCAAGTCTTGAGTTTACAAAACTCACGTTGCTGATGACGTTTCGGCTGAGGGTGGTGTTCTGAGCGTCTGTGTTCCATAAACGGATAGTATTGTCAGAAGAACAGCTGAGGAACGATCCAGGACACAAACGCGGCTGCTCTCCATCCCTCATCTCTGGGTACACCTGCAGAACAAAGGTGATGTGATTCAACCAGACAAAAAAGCATTACAATCACACAAACTCATACATGCTGTACAAACAAATACAGGTGTGTTTACTCTAGTGTGGCATTAAAAATCAAACCAGAAGGATTTTGCACTGGGCGTTATCACAGATCCTCTTTATGCATACAGAGAATATCCTTCTAAATGACACACAGGCACTATACAGTACATTATAGTATAAGGATGACAGTAATTTGCTTAACAATTTAACATGTATTTAATGTTTCTATTATATAACAACGGTTTGTGCAAATGTAATTTGCATTTTGCGCCATATTTTGAATATAGTCACGGCTGAAGCTGTCTGTCTTTAGCTGCTTGACACTATATTCACAATGTTTCTTATTGACTGAATATTCAGGCCTGTACTTGTAGACAAATTTCAGGAACTTTGATGAGGTCACAAAATGCCAGACAACTAAAGAAAGACACAACAAACCAAAATGGGAAGTCACTGTCATGATTCTTGTGATCTGATATGAGCATACAGTCCATGGCACAACCTGAAAATACAGTATATGCTGTATGTCGGCAAATCCCTCAGGTTTTTAAAACATGTGTGGCCTGTCACAATGAAGTAAAACATATTAAAACACCTTTCATCTGGTACAAAAAGAGCAAACACGTCACATTCCTGACTGGATTACACATATAAAACAAGGTACAACAGTTACAGGCTAGGCTGAAATCTACAGCGGGTGGGTTTTCATTAATATAATAACCCTGTATGAGTTCACATCAAACCACACAAAAATAATACAAAAACATGAAATACAAAAGACCTGCCTCACATTATGTCAGCAGCCAAAATGTCAACATACAACACAATGAAAGGGAAAAAAAAACCCAGACAAAAACATGTTACCATACAACCAGAAGTCAGAAGTCTGGATACACTTGACTGAATTTTCTCATAATCTTAAAAGCCTTTTTAGGTAATTCTTCAACATAATTAGTCTAATTAGCTTTGTAGGTAAATGTAAATTGCTCCTATATATGAATAGTTTTGATATATTTTGTATTTGTATTTTATACATTATTTCATATTTTATTTTACATTTTAATTTGTTTTATTTTATATATTATTTAATATTTTATTTTACATATACGTTTTATATTACATTTTATATTTCACTTTATATTTAATTTTAAATTGTATATTTAATTCATTTCAAATAATTCATTTTATCTTTCATTTTAATATTTTACTTTATATTTTTTATTTTGTATTTCTTAGTTTATTTATTTTAAATGTATTAAATTTAATTTTATTCACCTGGTCAGCACTGGCTTTTGGTCACAACCTTGCATGAATTTGCCTGAAATGTTTGTCTTAAGTTATTCCTCACCTCCACACTCCATACGCATGACGAATGGTAGAGGGCTGAGTAATTTATATTTCATTTCATATTTTATATTTCATTTATTTATTTATTTTATTTAAAATGTTGGTTTATATTTTTTATTGTGTATTATTTTATTTTATCTTATCTTATATATTTTTGTTTTGTATTATTTCATTTTATTTTAATATATATATACTTTATTTGAATGTGTATATTTTATTTTAAACTAATATATTTAATTTAATTTAATTTAATTTAATTTAATTTAATTTAATGTAATTTAATGTAATTTAATGTAATGTAATGTAATGTAATGTAATGTAATGTAATGTAATTTAATTTAATTTAATTTAATTTACTTTAATTTAATTTTTAATTTCGGTCGCAGCATTGCATGAATATATCTTATTCCTCACCTCCACGCTCCATACACATGACGAATGGTAGAGGGCCGAGTAAACCTTGCCCACTTTACGAAGATCACGTACATCCCACACGTACAGACTGTGATCATTGTAGACGCAGGACAGCCAGCGGTTCGTGGGGTCATAGTGCACGGCCACCGCGTCAGGATAGCGGACGTTTTCCTTGTAGGCGAAGAGGTGGCTGTGGAGAGATCATGATGGATTAGTGGGACAGTAAAGACAGCTGTACTGCGAGGTCACAGAAGGTCTACTGGAAGAGTCACGAGAACATTTTTCCAAGCAGAACCCGCACTTAGACCACTGCTATTTACTGCCAATTATAAAGAGACAGAAAGAATGACAATGTGCATTCTGGGAGTGGTGTCTCTGCTGGAATGCTGGAATTCATGATTTATATCAGTCAATCTATGAAACGTTCTCAACGTGTTGCACATGTGTGTATGTATATATATATATATATATATATACACACACACATATACATTTACAGAAAAATAAGACCAAAACCTCAGAAAACAACATAAGTGAAAAGAATTATAACTTTTTTGCACTCATTACAGTACACTGAAAAAGACACAGACACATCTAAGTGTCTTAAAAAGTCTTCCTGAACAATATAATATATAATAGAGGTCAACAGCCATGTCTCAGCCTTGCAGCAGTGTCTGTGCATATTTATGAGTGGTGGACTAAGAGGTCTTGTGTGTTTGACAGTTTGGAGGGAAAGCAGGGAATGCTAAACAGATGTCAATGGCTAAGCTGTTTCATCAAGACTACATGAATCCACTCTGCATCTTAAAACAGACTGAGATTTCAGGATGGGTTCAGGGTATTTGCATATGTATGATGCTATACACCAGACAGCAGCTCATCCAGAAGAAAACATTCATCCTACCGTTTGACTTTTGACAAAGGGATTTTACACTCTTATATCCCTGATTCTCAGCAATCACAAAAAAAGTATTTTAGTGGTATCAGGGATATTAGATGTTAATACCATTATACACTGATGAGCCAAAACATTATAACCAGTCACAGGTGAAGTGAATACCGGTGATCGTCTCCTAACAAGACCACATATTAAAATCTGGGTAGATTAGATGGTAAGCAAACATTCTCGTAATCAACGTGTTGGATGCAGGAGAAATGGGCAGGAATAAAGATCTGAGCGACTTTGACAAGGGCCAAATTTTTACAGCAAGGTGACTGGGTCAGAGCATCTCTGAAATGGCAAAGCTTGTGGGTTGCTTCAGGTCAGCAATGGTGAGAATTCACCAACAGTGGTCCGAGGACAAACCAAAAACTGGCGACGAGGTGTAGGGCGCCCAAGGCTCATCGATGCACGAGAGTAATGAAGGATATCCCGTCTGGTTCGAGCGAACATAAGGTCACAACATTTTAATGATGTTATGGGAGGAATATGTCACAACACACAGTGCATCGCACTTTGCTGCGTATGGGGCTGAGTAGCCGCAGACTAATCACAGGGCCTAGGATGACCCCTGTCCAATTTCGAAAGTGCCTACAATGGGCACGGGAATGTCGGAACTGGACCTTGGGGCAGTTGAAGAAGGTGGCCTGGTCCAATGAGTCTTGTTTTCTTTTACATCACATGGATGGCCACGTACGTGCCTTTTCCGTGGGGAAATGATGGTTCTGCTTGGAAACTCTGGCTCCGACCATTCATGTGGACATAAATTTGACACGTTCTACCTTCATAAACATTGTTGCAGACCAGGTAAACCCCTTCATGACAATGGTGTTCCTTGGTGGAAGTGGCTTCTTTCAGCAGGATAATGCACCCTGCCACACTGCACACATTGTTCAGGAATGGTTAGAGTAACATGATCTAGAGTTCAAGGTGCTGACTTGGCCTCCAAATTCCCCAGATCACAATCCAAATGAGCATCTGTTGGATGTGCTGGAACAACAAGTTTGAGCCACAGCAGCTCCACATCGCAACCTATAGGACTTGAAGGATCTGCTGCTAATGTCTTGGGTCTTGGTGCCAGATACCACAGGACACCTTCAGAGAGAGTCCATACCTTTGCGGGTCGTCACTGTTTTGGCAGCACATGGAGGTCCAACAGCATATTAGGCAGGTGGTCATAATGTTTGGGTTCATCAGTGTACATGGTACTTTAAATATAGTGCAAATACATTGATAAAATGAGACTAACTTTTAGTTTAGTTTAGTTTTTTACCAAGACTCACTAATGTGGCTCATCTTACCTGGCCTCAGTAACAGTGGAGATGTCTGTGCCCAGGCTGTGAGGGTGAGGAAGCGTACAGATAAAGTGCAGGTCAATGGGGCTGAACGCTCTCACAGTACCATCAGCACAACCACAGAAGATCATATCCTCACTGACGGACAGAGACGTGGCCATACTAGTCTGAGAGAGGGAGAGAAATGGGGAAAACAATTTGAATAATAGTGAAATCCCAGAGAAGCAAGTCATCACTGGGCCCACACAATATGTGTTTATTTATTTATTTTTATATTTAAATGTATTAATTATAATTGTAATAGTATTTTATTATTATCACTACATTTTGGATTGATTGTGGGAAAATAAATTAGCGGAATTCTGCATTTAAAATAGTAATAATAAAAAAAATACATTATTAAATTAACCAAAAATATTTAAATGTTCTTATCATTTTATTTAAAAAGCACAGAAGGTGCAGTCCTTTAAGTGCAATTCTAGTTTTAAAACAAATGATCAAACATGCAATGGGTGGAGTAAATGCTGAATTTTGTGAACAAATTATCACACCTAAAATGATATGACTATCCAAAGGCATTATTGCCATGTGGGCCAAGTTGCTATCAAGTATGTTAGGTAAATTTTAACATGGGAAAAAAATGAGAGCTCTGTGCATTACATTCAGATGTCTCATTAAGTTCCACTGATAATTGCATGGAAAATGCCCAGTGCAGAGACCACAAATAAAAGCTAATGAGATGTAATACATAATTTTATGAAAAAGGCAACAATAAAGAGATTACATGCAAAAAAGTACAGAGAAGGTTAAAAGCGGGAAGCTCATTTGAGTGTGTTTTCCATCAGCTGTTAGCTGTTCCTGATGAGAGAAATCTAATATGGGATTGTAAGAGCCTTATTACTGACATCTAATTTAATTTACAGAGATAAGGTATGGACAGGGGAGAATATTTGCTAAATAAGCTTTACGTCGAGAGACCAAAGTTCATTTTTAGATAATCAACTCGGGTTCTTGTAGTTGATAAACTGCTAGACAGAGAGGCTTTTGTATCCTCTACCATCCTCCCTGTATCCCTTTCTTTCTGGCACTCTTCTGGCTCTTTCTTGTTTCTCTGTGCAGTGGGCACAAGGGTCGCCACAAAAGCAGAATTGTGCAGCACCCACCTGCTCTCACCATGACCCACTTTGGCAGTCTGAGAAGATTCAAATCGAGATCTCATATCAGCTCTAAATCATGTGTTCAAGTTCACAACAGATTGCCTAGTTGTCATGTTTTTCTGAAGGTCTTCTGAAACACCAATTAGCCTCTTCTTCTCTATCGTGAGATACAATAGACCTTTTTTTCAACAGACGTTATTACTTGATCTGGTGTTGTTTCATTTTAAGTAATAGAAGCAGTAAATTAAAATGCTTAATGCTTAAAATTCAATTAAATAAATAAAATATCATGTTGGTTTACCCTTTCAAAATACAGTTAAATAATTAATACTAATGATTCATAATTAATTTAAAAATTATAAAATTAATAATGAAACAACAATATAGAAAATAAAAAATACAGTAGTGGCCAAAAGTGATGTCCAGCCTAGGAAAATTTACATCTTCACCTTGTATTCAAATGTTATTAAAAATGTGTTAATTCAATTAAGTCAATTGTTATATTTGTGTTAATGCAATAAAGCATATAAGCAATAAAGCAAATTAAGCTGATATAATTTTTGGCAAGGCTGTCATACAAAGAAATTATGAACACATGCAAAAATGAGAGAGAACCAACGAAATATTATTAACAGATTATGTTGTAGTCAATGTAAAATAAAACCTGTAGCTGTAAATAACTGTCAGATAAATACTTTAACCAAATTTAGTTTTTTCATTCATCCCTCATATTTAAAATATTTTCATATATTGATATTGAACCATCATATTTTTATGGTTTAAGCGAACAAATTAAAAACAAATATCCCCTCCAGACATCACTTTTGGCCACTGTGTGTTGAAATGAAATATTAAAAAAACACAGAAAATAAGCAGTGAATATAGCACATTATTCTGTGTGGGCCTGGTCATACATAAAGTGAAATGCTTTGTCTGAGATTAAAGTGATAACTGGCAAGTGAAGACAATGGAGTCAAACATCCAATGTACAGGTGAGCATGACTGACAGCAGCACTGTGACATGTCGTTCAATGAGTTTTACAATGAGACGTGACAACTGAACCCGCAGCCCTGATGTGAAACTTACTGCGAAACTGTCATTTTTCTGGACAGTGTGAGAGAAGAAGCAGAACAGACTAATATTAGACGACAGCAGCAGTAGAACTGTTAATTAACACACTCCTCTTAACAGCAGAGAGCTTAGAAACACCATGCGTGCACAAGGGATTTGATATCAGAGAAAGAAAACAGCGGATAAAACCAAACACACAGTCAAGGAAGCCTAAACAAAATTCAACTACAAATTGAGAGTTAAAAAAATGTGACAACTAAGTCTAAGGGGCCATTTACACGACACCATTTGCAACTAAAAACAGAAAACTTTTTATGCGTTTTGGCCATTCATTTATATGAGAACGGCGTTTTAGGGGGCCTGAAAATGCAAACTTTTGAAAACGGGTTGAAAACGGGAAAACGATACCATTATTGTCTCCGTGTAAACTACAAAAATGTGAAAACGGTGCACATGCGTATTATGTATGCAGTCTATAGGCGGGTAGTGTTTCTTTACAAAGTGACAGCCATCTACTGGCCTGGCAGGAATAATATAGCATTTTTAATAATTTTCGTAAATCCGTGTGAATGGGGATCGTTTTGGAAAAAAAAAAGCTTTTCCATTTTTAGTACATCGCTGTCGTGTAAACATACCCTAAAATTTTTTAAATTTCACATTATTTTCACAAACACATTATTTAAAGGGATAGAGCTCAACAGTGACGTCTCAGAATTATTTTCCTATTTATTATTTTCTATAGGGATTTTATAAAATTCTTAAATAAATAGTTTTGGTACAAACCAGCCTGCAAAATGTTTTTATTTTCAAATAAGAAAACGCAAATTCAGTTTTTTACGTCATGATACAACATCCCATATTATCCAACAACAATAGGGATGTAGCTAGATGGAAAGCTGCTATCAGTTGCTATCTAGTGTTCACTACAAAAACTCCTATATCCATGGTAACTGTAACTACTTTAAAGTCGCCATGAAATCAAAAATGGCATTCAGATCTGCCTTCATTTAGTTAGTAATGTCCAACTTCTTACGATCCAATCAATTCCAAAAAGGACAAAATCAAATTTCTCCCAAAATTGTTCTCATTCCAGAAGCCGTTTCACTCGGATATACATCACAATAGAGAGTATGCACATGACGTCACCATCGTCCATAGCGGCTATGGTTTACGCCCACTGAGTGGCAAAAAGAATGAGCGGCAGCATTGGTTTTCAGCGTGAATGCCACAAAAAAAACACAAAACGCATCTAAAATGGGAAAGAGAGTTGAGATTGACTGTATAAATAGATTTGACAAGAAATCTGAGGTATATTTTTACAGACTGCCGAAAGCTACAGAAAAGAGAAGCAAATGGATTGCTGCAATTCACAGAAACAACTGGACTCCAGGCAGCGAAACGTGGATTTGCAGTTATCATTTTGTGTCAATATGTTGAATTTTGGGGTAACATCATAACCTATATATTGTATTGTTATATATTGTATTGACAACTCATCAGTTAAATATTTACCATCTTATATTCTGCATGATTGGATGTTTTTAAATAAACACTGACAAAAACTAGGGCTGTTTTAGGGCTGGACGAAATGACCATAATATATAACATTGATATTTAGTGATCACCAGGATTTGGACCTACCTATATTGTATTTATATAAAGCATTCACAGGCAAATTTGCTTTGTATTTCCCCGGCATTGAAATCAGGCTCATAAAACACGTATCCTGGCTGCATGTCTATATCAGTGGATCACTGGATCTTTGGTAAGTTTTAAGGAACACTATATGGAGTCCAAACTTTAGTTTAAACTGATAATCGTTTGTTTTACTCGTGTTTTCGCAGTTTCCTCTATTTAATCCAGTGACGCAGCAGCTCTTTTGCCACTCAGTCTGGCTGAGGGGGCATGTTCCAGTGGGAAAGTGACGTCAATGCATACCCTCCATAGGGAAGAAAAGACTATTGCAGCTTCCGTTTCATGCTGACTTTAAAATATGGATTTTATTGAGATTTTATTATATTTTAAATAAAGTTAGAGATCAAATTGGCTAAAAATCAACTCTGTAAGGAAGATTTTGAATGCCATTCTTACTTTCTGAAGCAAACTGTTGAGCTGTTTTGCACATACCCACTACAAAAATCAACCAATCAGCATCTTTATCACTCACCCTGAGCTCCACCCACTTGTCCAGCATTCTTTTGTCGTTGAACTCACAGAGCAGCCCAGAGGAAGTTATGCAGAAGGTACTGCTCGCCTTCCGGCCCTTTCCACAGGCCACATCACTGAAGGAATTATTCCGCAGCTCTCCAAGAAGACCAGAGCGGCCCGATAACGGTACTGTGGCGTTCACCTGAGAGAGATGACATTTATTACACATTCATTAAAGACCTGGCCGAAATTCAGTACTGTATGAACTGGGAGTTTATTAGATATTTTCAGATGAGGTCAGGTTTGGTGTCTGTGGTGACGGCTAAGTGAGAGTTGAAGACTTTGAGACGGAAAGCCAGTCAGAAAGACCAAAAAGAGCTAGATTTGGAAGAGATATGGCTAGCTGTTGTCTGCCATGTTAGCAAAGTACCTTGGAAGACTTGGTGTGGTCAAGGTACCAGAACTTCACGTGTCTGTTCCCGGCTGTAACAAAGTACGAGCTGTCATCTGAGAAAGACACAGCCATCACTTTACTGGACACCTTGTTGGCAGCAACCACAACATTTTTCTGAAAAGAAAAAAAGACAAATATTCAATTTTATTTATGGATTTGTTTTGTGCAACAATCATAAGGGGAAAATCTGAGTTTGCCAGGTGGAACTACGTTAATACTATTCTTTTTCCTTTAGGAAAAGCAAATCTAGTTATCCAAACAGCCTATAGGATATAGTAAACTAAATGAAAGCCAACTTGATGGTTTTATGACTGTATAAATATATCTAGCCACCTTCCAGGCCCAGACGTTGACGATCATGTCGTGCTGGTAACCCACGCTGACGATATATTTACTATTGGGGGAGAAAGCCACACACGCCACGCCATATTTATGTTCCTGCAACTCTGCCACCTGTGTCCTCTCCGCCACATCCCAGACACGCACTGCCGGCATATGACCGCTCTAGAGAGAGAGAGAGAGAGAGAGAAATATTATAAATGAATGAGGTTTAACTTGTCAGCAAGTATCACTCTAGTCTACACAAACTCAACACAAGCACTTTTTATTCATCAATGATGCATTAATTTGATCAAAAGTGACATTAAGGACATTTATACTGTTACAAAAGATTTCCGTTTTTCAAATAAATGTAGCATGGTTTCCACAAAAATGTTAAGCAACCCTTTAATAATGAAGGCCTGGTTTCACAGACAGGGCTTAGATTAAGCCAGGATTAGGCCTTAGTTAATTTAAGTAACTTTTTTAAAAATGTGCCTTAGAAAAACGTTACTGCTGTGCATCTTAAGACAAAACAATGGCACTGACATGTTTTAAGCATCTTAAAGGCCCACTGAAGTGCCTTGAAACGCGCAGCATTATTCAATGTGTTGACGTAATTTCCACTGAAACAGGAAGACAGGGCGGGACATATCGAACAGCTCCACCCCTTTTTTTAAATAACCAATAGCGTTTAGTTTATATCACAGCTCGACCCAAGTTGTTGAGCTTGGTAAAGCCGCAGTTTCCTCCTAATATCAAACCGTTTCTCCTCCATATCGCTTTAAGATATAGCATTCTGTGCAGAATTCAAATGAGTTCGATATGTTTTCTGGTCTGTGTCGCATATGATCTGTGAAACTGGGCAAATAAGAAATGGTTCTTGAGCAGCAAATTAGCATATTAGAATGATTTCTGAAGGATCATGTGACACTGAAGACTGGAGTAATGATGCTGAATTCAGCTTTGCCATCACAAAGAAAAATTGCATTTTACTTTATTCACATAGAAAGCAACTATTTTACATTATAATACTATTCACAATATTAATCTTTTTATAGTATTTTTGATCAAATAAATGCAGCCTTGGTGAGCATAAGAGACTTATTTCACTATATTAAAAGACATTTCCTTGACTTTTCCAGGCCTGAAAAAAACACCATTCCCTGTTTTCTATGACTGGAAACCTTGGATTTTTATTTTGATGTATTGCAAACATGCATTCAAGAGCACCCATTTTGTGCAATGCTTGTTTGTACAACACATTAAGAACTTGCTAACAGAGATGTCGAGACAGGCCAGTTCAGTCCCACCTTACGCAACTCCAATCAAGACAGATCATGCACCACAAACAAGGAGGAATAAACGAAGAGCCGTTCTGTTTAATCTTACACAACATCATGCTTTAATATAAAGTGCTGCCAACATCTGATCAGCATTGAGTGCTGCAGGAGCTTCGCATTGAGAATGTGGGGGTCAGAGGTCAAACCACAGTTAGCAGACACATGCCGATTCCAGACTGTTTCTGTCTCTTGCTTCAGGCACACTTTCTTTCTCTTCCTCGCCCTTTCTTGGCGCTCTTGCTTTCACCTTTTTATGATAGCCAACACCTTCTGTGTGCAGGTTAGCATGTTGCCGCCTGTTGCCTTGGCAGCCGGTAAGCACAAACTCACATCACTTTCACATGCTGGAGTAAGAAACTCCTCTCAAACGGAAATAATTAATTCTTTTGCACACACACACACACACACACACACACACACACACACACACACACACACACGTCTGGTTCACTATCTTTGTGGGGACTCTCCATAGACCTAATGGTTTTTATACTGTACAAACTGTACAGTAACCTCAATTCAGGTCCCCACAGTGACATGAGTCCCCACCGGGATAGAAAAACATGAACTCACACACACACACACACACTACACAAACAAAATCACCCGTCCACATGATTTAGTGGATTAGAGAAGCAGACAGGATATGTGGTCATGTTAAGCCTTGCAAACAAAGTCCAAACAGCTCTGGTCAGCGTTCACACTACTGTTTCCATTCATTAGTGTCATGCCAGCTGAGCAAAACTATGAACACTTCATCAAAGCACAACTTCATGTCATTTCCTGACTTTCTTTCTTCGGTGAAACATAAAAGAAGATATTTTGAAGAATGTCTCAGTGTTTTATGTCCATACAATAGAAGACAAAGGTCACCAAAATTGTTTAGTCGTAACACTTTAGGGTTCAGTTCTCACTATTAACTAGTTGCTTATTATCTTGCATATTACTAGGATATTGGCTTTTTATTAGTACTTACAGTAAAGCACATATTAATGTCTTATTCTGCATGACCATATTCTACATCTACAATCCTACCCAATACCTAACAACTTAACAACTAACTTACTAACTATTAATTAGCAGTAATTAGGAGTTTATTGTGGCAAAAGTCATAGTTAATAGTTAGGTAATAGTGAGAACTGGACCCTTAACTAAAGTGTGACCCATTTGGTTACCAACGTTCCTCAAAATATCTTTTTTGTGTTACGCAGAAGACTATCCTTTTAAGAAAAAAAATTCATAGTGGCTCAAGTAGTGGAGACATAATATAATAATTTTATTATATATATACACTCACCTAAAGGATTATTAGGAACACCATACTAATACTGTGTTTGACCCCCTTTCGCCTTCAGAACTGCCTTAATTCTACGTGGCATTGATTCAACAAGGTGCTGAAAGCATTCTTTAGAAATGTTGGCCCATATTGATAGGATAGCATCTTGCAGTTGATGGAGATTTGTGGGATGCACATCCAGGGCACGAAGCTCCCAGTCCACCACATCCCAAAGATGCTCTATTGGGTTGAGATCTGGTGACTGTGGGGGCCATTTTAGTACAGTGAACTCATTGTCATGTTCAAGAAACCAATTTGAAATGATTCAAGCTTTGTGACATGGTGCATTATCCTGCTGGAAGTAGCCATCAGAGGATGGGTACATGGTGGTCATAAAGGGATGGACATGGTCAGAAACAATGCTCAGGTAGGCCGTGGCATTTAAACGATGCCCAATTGGCACTAAGGGGCCTAAAGTGTGCCAAGAAAACATCCCCCACACCATTACACCACCACCACCAGCCTGCACAGTGGTAACAAGGCATGATGGATCCATGTTCTCATTCTGTTTACGCCAAATTCTGACTCTACCATCTGAATGTCTCAACAGAAATCGAGACTCATCAGACCAGGCAACATTTTTCCAGTCTTCAACTGTCCAATGGTGAGCTCGTGCAAATTGTAGCCTCTTTTTCCTATTTGTAGTGGAGATGAGTGGTACCCGGTGGGGTCTTCTGCTGTTGTAGCCCATCCGCCTCAAGGTTGTGCGTGTTGTGGCTTCACAAATGCTTTGCTGCATACCTCGGTTGTAACGAGTGGTTATTTCAGTCAAAGTTGCTCTTCTATCAGCTTGAATCAGTCGGCCCATTCTCCTCTGACCTCTAGCATCAACAAGGCATTTTCGCCCACAGGACTGCCGCATACTGGATGTTTTTCCCTTTTCACACCATTCTTTGTAAACTCTAGAAATGGTTGTGCGTGAAAATCCCAGTAACTGAGCAGATTGTGAAATACTCAGACCGACCCGTTTGGCACCAACAACCATGCCACGCTCAAAATTGCTTAAAATCACCTTTCTTTCCCATTCTGACATTCAGTTTGGAGTTCAGGAGATTGTCTTGACCAGGACCACACCCCTAAATGCATTGAAGCAACTGCCATGTGATTGGTTGATTAGATAATTGCATTAATGAGAAATTGAACAGGTGTTCCTAATAATCCTTTAGGTGAGTGTATATATTTCTCACCATATATAAATATAAATATAATAGTAAAGTAATTTTGAGATTGCACTCACTAAAAGATTTTCAGCTGGTTCGGTACGCATGTGATTTGCGAACTAATTGTAAGTTTAACCGCCATAGACTGTTTTTTGTCTTGCTAGTTTACACATTCAATAGATTTTAAACCATTCCAGCACTAGAAGAGGCAAAAAGGAGAATTTAATTTGGTACTCGCGCACTGTTATCTGTGCGCACAGTTGCACACACCCATAGTGTGTGCATTCAGAAAGAGGCACGTTTCAGATAGCGCGCAAACTCCGAATTGATTCCTCTTTTGCGTCTTTTTGCTCTTGGATGGACACATACACACAAAATTATGTCAAAATACCCATCTCACCAAGTATTCTCGTAAACACAGTCGGTTATGTCTCAAGTGAACATAAACAGTTAAGAAAGAAATCGGATGTGTATTATTATATTGGATCCGTACATTCGTTCTTAAAGAGACAGCAGCCTATAAATACCTGCTGTTGTCTTTATGTCACTAATGTTAATCAAACCACAAAACAGCTTTAACAAAGATTAATCTATATTAACTTTATACAGTGAACATAGTGTTATTTTACATTTAGTTATTACATTCCTGTACCTAAAATGAATACTACAGTTAGACCTTCCTTTATTTGCAACTTTGTTATATTGTATTTATCTATGCTTGTAATTAGTGCATTTGTTCTTACTTTTTACTGACTGTTCACTTGTCTTTAATAATGTTTGAACTTTTTTAGTTAGGCTAGTAGTTTTTGTTGTGGTATTAGAGTACTTAAAGTGTGCCTTAAGTAATAAATGGAAATCAAAGTCCCCACTCCCCACCCACTCAAAAAAAACATTTTTCTTGCTGATCTGAAAAATTATCCAATCCGTGACTCAAAAAACATAATATGGGTTTTGTGATCCATTGAACCACTATTTTCCATGATTGTTTCAAAGGCCTGGAAATTTACACTTTTGAAATGCCCTGATATTTCCAGGATAACAGGAACCCTGTAACACTCAATTACAATGTAATAACTTCTTCTACCAACTTTTTCTATGCTCATAAAGGGGAAAATAATAATAAAAATCAATAATATCAATCCAGTTAATCAAATGATCCAATTAAATCCAAATAGATAAAAATCAACTTCTACATTTTTTCCTGCTAATATTCTGTTTAATTGGTAAGAATACAGATGTTAAACGTGTTGCCAAATACATTTCATGTTGTCTTCAAAGCAAATAAAGTAATTTTTAATACTTTTTACTGTTTGCTGTTATTTTTATGTTATGCTGTGCTTTTTTTTTTTTGCTGTTATTTTTTGTTTCAAAGTTTTATTCTGAAGGATGTAATACTTTGTGTCTGTGTTTTATTTCAAGCCGGACATATCTTGCATGCTTTTGCATGATTTATACATTGCAGTCAAAGCAATAAATCCCTTCTAATCCAAGCGTTAGTGCTGCAGAGTTGCGGAAGGGAAGCAATAGTCATCACATTTGTCTGTACTTGACTCCACTGTGACAACAGACAAATGACACTGATAGTTAGTCACTGCTCACAGCGATTGCAGCACACCATACACTTCACAGGCCTGAAGGTTCAAGATACAGAACTTTATTTTCATACAGCCTGGCTATATCAGATTTATCTAAGTATGAGATACTGCTCCAGAGCTCCTGACTTCCTACTAGATCATGTGATGTAACCACAAAGCACAGATATTGTATACTCACCTCGCCTGTGACCACATATTTGCCATCAGGAGAGAAGGAGAGCGTAGTGATGGTCTTCCTGTGAAATGAGAGTGGAAGGAAGTATTTAAGACAATGTTGAAGTGCATGTATCCTGCTAGTTCAGAGACTTCCTTTCTGTCTGTTCACCTATTGCTTATCACCATTGTACATCTGAGCAAACCGACCACACTTACACTACAACATTTGCTCAACCATGAGCAAAGAGTTTGGGACAGGACTATCTGTTTGGTCAACCAATGGCAGATGGGGTTGTGTTCATTATTTTAAAGTCACCATGAAATCAAAATGGAAAATTGTCAGTTTTTATGGAATATTGCAGTATTTATTATAAATTATTTATCAATGCACATTATTTGAATAAAAAAATCCCGAATCATTAATCAAAATAACTTGCAGCATCATCTCTTTTTTTCTCTGATGATGCGTTTACTGGCGCGAGGGTGGAGCAAACTGTCACTCACATGAGATCGACCAATAGAAAACCACAACCATCCAATCAATTTCCCATAGACAAAATCAATATCTTCCCTACATTTTTTCTTGTTCGAGAAGCCATTTCACTTGGATATACATCAAAATAGGAAGAAAAAAACTTAGGAGCCGTTCCCACAGAACACGCTTTTCCATTCCTCGGTGCTACTTTTCCATTGTTTTTGTTTTTCAATGTAAAGACACACTAGACGCTCATGTCTTTTGCAGCGTCTCGCTCAAGACTTTGTTCTAAAAACAAAGTTCAACTTTTTAAAAAGGCGTCTCTAGACCTTGCATTTTTTCTTTTGTTCCACTGACCTGCATCTTGCTGTTTTTGCTGTTCTGTGTGAACTGGCCCTTTGAGTATAAAAGTGCTTAAATAGACATCGCCGAATTAATGTACTAGTAAACTAGTGGAGCTAATGAGCCATAGAAGGTGACATTTATCCATGTTGTGCTTGGTTGCAAAAGTATGAAAGCCTCACCTGGAGCTATTGAGGATATGATGTTGTTTGTTTTTCTTAGGGTTCAGTAGCACCACTACGCACCTATAAAACGACAAAAAGGAAGGGTCAAAAGTAATTCAATTCAATTTTCAAAATATATTTATTACCATTTGTTTGAACATCAGAACAATAAAATAAACAAGTGAATAAATAATAAAATAAATAATAATAATAAAATAATAATAATAAACACATTACAGGACATTTAGAAAAAAACTAAAACATAAAATGAAATATAAGTAAAACATACATTTTGATACATCACAGTTCACAGCCTTTTATTGTGTAATTTAACTTTGCTACTTTAACAGAGTTTTTAGTTGTTTTGCTGGAATACAGGAACTGCATTACACGCTGTGCATGTCAGAAGAAGTGGGTCATATTGAACATTTTACTATGGTGATTGACATTCACTCCAGAGTTATTACTTACTCATTTAACACTTATTTAATAACATTACAGATTGATCTGAATAAACAGGGTATGTGTAATTTTGGTGTAAGACAGTAAGCTAACCGGGTAGCTGTATTTTGTGCGAACAATATAAATCATAATGTGATTTTGTAGAAATTGTAATCAGGTGATAGAAAGAGTACCCATTAAAATGGACCAGATCATTGAACAATGCACAGTACAAGCACAACGTTGAGTATGTTCAGTAAGGAGCGTTTTGACTGGTGGATTAAAAGCTCATCACGATTGGCTAAACAGAACATCCTCCAAAAAAAGATGTTTATGAATCTTAACCTGCCAGGAAGGTCTCAAAAATACCACACACAAATTCAAAGCAGTCCATGCACGTGTGACGATTTATAAATGCAGATTCAACGAACCATAAATTACATGTAACATCTTTCATAAATGTGTGATGGAAATTAATTCAAGAACTTGATATACACTCACCTAAAGGATTATTAGGAACACCTGTTCAATTTCTCATTAATGCAATTATCTAATCAACCAATCACATGGCAGTTGCTTCAATGCATTTAGGGGTGTGGTCCTGGTCAAGACAATCTCCTGAACTCCAAACTGAATGTCAGAATGGGAAAGAAAGGTGATTTAAGCAATTTTGAGCGAGGCATGGTTGTTGGTGCCAGATGGGCCGGTCTGAGTATTTCACAATCTGCTCAGTTACTGGGATTTTCACGCACAACCATTTCTAGAGTTTACAAAGAATGGTGTGAAAAGGGAAAAACATCCAGTATGCGGCAGTCCTGTGGGCGAAAATGCCTTGTTGATGCTAGAGGTCAGAGGAGAATGGGCCGACTGATTCAAGCTGATAGAAGAGCAACTTTGACTGAAATAACCACTCGTTACAACCGAGGTATGCAGCAAAGCATTTGTGAAGCCACAACACGCACAACCTTGAGGCGGATGGGCTACAACAGCAGAAGACCCCACCGGGTACCACTCATCTCCACTACAAATAGGAAAAAGAGGCTACAATTTGCACGAGCTCACCAAAATTGGACAGTTGAAGACTGGAAAAATGTTGCCTGGTCTGATGAGTCTCGATTTCTGTTGAGACATTCAGATGGTAGAGTCAGAATTTGGCGTAAACAGAATGAGAACATGGATCCATCATGCCTTGTTACCACTGTGCAGGCTGGTGGTGGTGGTGTAATGGTGTGGGGGATGTTTTCTTGGCACACTTTGGGCCCCTTAGTGCCAATTGGGCATCGTTTAAATGCCACGGCCTACCTGAGCATTGTTTCTGACCATGTCCATCCCTTTATGACCACCATGTACCCATCCTCTGATGGCTACTTCCAGCAGGATAATGCACCATGTCACAAAGCTCGAATCATTTCAAATTGGTTTCTTGAACATGACAATGAGTTCACTGTACTAAAATGGCCCCCACAGTCACCAGATCTCAACCCAATAGAGCATCTTTGGGATGTGGTGGAACGGGAGCTTCGTGCCCTGGATGTGCATCCCACAAATCTCCGTCAACTGCAAGATGCTATCCTATCAATATGGGCCAACATTTCTAAAGAATGCTTTCAGCACCTTGTTGAATCAATGCCACGTAGAATTAAGGCAGTTCTGAAGGCGAAAGGGGGTCAAACACAGTATTAGTATGGTGTTCCTAATAATCCTTTAGGTGAGTGTATACATATTTGTGTAAAGATTTTAAATGTATGTAGGTAAGATGCATTTGTTTGAGGCTGTGAGCATTTGGAGAAATATTTATACTTTTACTTGTGTATTTATGATATGTTTTTTGAATTTACGAATCGGATTTTGTAAATGTGAATTGTGCTGTGCATTTATGAATTTTGTTTTGTAAATGTATTATTTTTTTAGGCTGATCCAGCTCCATAGCCCAGATCTTTGACCACTAAGCCACAAACCTAGAATTTCACTACATAAATCATGAAATAGTGTTTTCTATTACCTAAATTCAGAACAAGAAAAAAAAAACTGAATGAGTGCACAAATCAGATTAATTTAAACATGATATCTGACGAAATTTTACGAGCCGAAATGTAACAATCATTGCATCATATCTGCCTGTTAAAGGAATAATTCACCCAAAAATGTGTCATTTACTCACCCTCAAGTTATTCCAAACCTGTATGAATTTCTTTCTTCTGTTAAACACAAAAGAAGATATTTTGAAGAATGCTGATAACCAGACAGGTAGCCACTGACTTCCATAGTAGGAAAAAAAAATACCATGGAAGTCAATGGCTACCGTCAACTCTCTGGTTATCAACAACTTGAGGCTGAGTAAATTATGACAATTTTCAATTTTGGGTGAACTATCCATTTAACTTATCAGTCAGAGCAGTTATCATAATAGTACCATGGCATTCTTTGAAGTACCTTTGAGTTCTATGTATTGTACATATTATAGTTTTTTTTTATAAACATTCAGTAGAAGTATGAGATATATATATATATATATATATATATATATATATATATATATATCAAAGTATCATGGTATTACCATCTGATATAAGTGTACTATGGTACTTAGTACAGTATTTATTGTGATTTTGGGGGGTTTTGTGTTGTATGGGTGTTGTATGAGCTTATCCTGTCTTTTTTCTCCCAAATACAGGAACAATATTAATCCTTTTCAAAGAACTTTCAAATGGAAGTACAATAGAGCTGGTCCTATAAAGACTGTCTGAGACAATGTCAGGTTGGGGAAATGACCTGCAGTACTGCAGACAGAAAAGGAAGGCAGTGAGACAAACAGAACACAGAGGAAATACGCCAGTGACCAATGAAGAAACCTTAATGTTTGGGAAATAGAAACTTTTATAAAGTCTATGCTAGCCATTTGCAGGACTGTAGTACACTCAGAAAAAGTAGTACACACATGTAAAAACTGCAAAGACACAAATCTTCCAACAAATAAATAACTAAATAAATAAAATGCTGAAGTCTCTATACTATGGGTAAAATGCTGATACAGAGACAATAAGTGCTTAAACCAGTTTTCAGAAAAACAAAAATCACCCTGCCATGCACTTCCTCAAACGCCCAAAGGAGATGAGTCAACCTCTTTCAGATACATTATTTGCAATAAAATAGAAAAATTAATTATAAATTGGAAATAAATAAAGTGTAATTAATATATATATATATATATATATATATATATATATATATATATATATATATATATATATATATATATATATATATATATATATATACATACATATACACACACACGTGTGATCCGGTCAGACAGACAAGCTACTGTAGCTCAAATTGCTCATAAAGTTAATGCTGGTTCTGATAGAAAGGTGTCAGAATACACAGTGCATTGCAGTTTGTTGTGTATGTTGTGTATAGCCCAGTCAGGGGAAATAAATAGTATAAATAGTGTAAATAAATAAATTTGCACAAAATTGTAAAGAAGTGCAAGGTTCAGGCTCCCTGCTATGCAATTTTGCAATTTCTGGCAGTTTAGGCTCATACATAGGTTTTGACTGGGCTGCTGCTCTTTGAATACACACATTTTTAACGCTCATCATGAGATTGAACAAGACAGATAGTGTTTTATTTGAGATACTTAGTAGAAAGAAATCAGGGTATCCTCAAATCACACATTCTGCTTTGTTTTGTCAAAGTCATATTAAAGGAGTTACACAACAGTCATACAACAGAAATTCCACTTGAATTTCATTATTTTGCTTTTATTAACTTAAGCAGCTGACAGTTTCACATGTTGCTCAGGAGTGGGGGATTCTTAGAATAAACTATTGTGCAAAGCAGACCAGGCTTTACACAGATAATCAAACGTCTGCTGCGGTGAAACTACATCTTCAGAGTAAAGGTCTCTTCCACTGGCTGAGGTCCAGCTCTATAGGTCAATTTAAACACACACACACACACACACACACACAAAGAGAGATCGAAGTGCTCTGCTAGAGTTTTTCTTCTGATGTCAGTAGCAGAGATGAGCAAGTCAAAGCCACACAAGCACTCAGTCTCCCCTGACCACAAGAAGAGCTGCGTTTGGAATCCGTCAAGTCAAAGCCTCCCTGTCAACTAGCTCTGAGCTTTACGAGCACGTCTAAGAAGAGAGGCACAACACAGATGAGCTTATGCTCCAATAGCACATTACTCATGTCTCCATACACCACTGATGACAGAGACAGGCAAACGAGAGCAGGAGTGGACCTTCATTGTTGGCAAGTAATACCATTAATGGATCTCCTATGCTATATATAAGCCAAACTGCTGATGGGATTGACAGGGCTCGGATCAATGACTATGCAAGCCTGTTGTAAGAGCGTCTGCGGCTCATCCCATTACAAAGATAAGCTGATATGAATCAGTGCACAGTCAGCGAATATTCCTGACCTTGTATTTACACATGTGACCACCCGCTATTCACTTATGAACCGCACTCAGACCTTTCATTGACCTCAATATTGGCAAAAGTTTTCCAAAACAGTCGATTGGCTGCTTCTGCACAGGTTTTATCAGTCTGAAACATAACTGTGTTTACAAAGTACCAGGTTGCTTCAGAGGAAGAACTACAGAAGTTGAGGTTTGTTGCGACAATGACTCCTTAATAAAAATTCATATATTTTGTTTCAACAAGTAAAGGGGATATTCGTAAACTTTAGTTAATGCATTAGGTATCATGAACTAAAAATGTACATTAATAAATGCTGTAAAAGTATTGTTTATTGAGAGTTCATGTTAACTAATTAATGTTAACAAATGAAACCTCAGTGTAAAGTGTTACCCAATGAACAATACTTATAAATTAACATTTAGATTCATAAGTACTGTAAAATTGTTGTTCATTGTTAGTTCATCCTAGCTAATTCAATTTTAACAAATTGAATTGTTTTGCAATAGGGTTATCTCCGAACAGTATTCTGCTTTGTTTGAGTTTCATTCATACAATCTTTGGACGGATGGAAATTCTAAGCAAATTTTCATGTATGAGTTACTAGTTTGCTGCATGCTGATCAATTATTTTTTATATTTAGCTGCCTTAAATGTCAAATAAATAAGCCAACAGCACCACTTCTTCCAAGACACTTTTTTCAGAC
The DNA here is from genome assembly GCA_039654625.1 of Rhinogobio ventralis. Lineage (NCBI taxonomy): Eukaryota > Metazoa > Chordata > Actinopteri > Cypriniformes > Gobionidae > Rhinogobio > Rhinogobio ventralis. Next base: position 12,165,107 of record CM077202.1, on the reverse strand, counting down.
ACGTTTTTTCCACAACACTTGTCTTGGAAAACAATTAGGTTACACTAAGTCGAGTCAGCAAATGAACCTTAACAAGAGAACATCGGATTTAATCAGCTAACACACCACCAAGGCATTGAATTGTGTCTAATAAAGTCTTGAGACATGATTCTGTTTTCAAAAATAAACCACACAAGCACTCAAAGCACAGCCTGTTTTTACAGATATCAGAAAGGAAACTCTAAAAATAATTCAGTGCTTATGTTATGAGATGATGTAGGATAAACATCATTGTTTGAGTTGGTATAAACGAAAGCTTGTATTAAACCATGTCAGTGTAATTTTGGTATTATTTATATAGTATTATAGTATTTATTAATATTTTAAATTCAATTTTATTTTGAATTTTCATTCAAGTCATTTTATGTTCTTTTGTCATTTTTATTATTATTTTTCATATTTTTTTTATTTAGTTTTAATTTATTTTTCATTTCAGTTTTAGTTGTAGACAACATTTACCAATGTCCATCCATGTCAACTAATTCTAACACCTAACCCTAACCTACTAATACTCTAGTGGAGTATTTTATTTCAGCTTTATTTCAATTACCAAAAACCAGAAAACAATTAGCTTTAGTTAACAATTAAAACAATAATCTATGTTCACTCAGTCATTCAAAACTGGTTAAATCTATACTTAAACCAGAAAACAACCACAATCAATCTAGATCTTTAAAAGACTCGCATTTTACTCAATGAGCATCTAGATAAAATTTCACCACCAGAATCAACAACAACTCAAACGAAAACAGTTTGTGTGTGTCAATATTTTTTATTGTAATGAGAGATGCATGTTCCCTCTGGCACACATTTTCAACAAAGACGAGAGCCTGATTTGGGAAAATCATTGTAGGGTTGAACCAGGATAATAATGTTGTTTCTCTCCGGTGAAGCAAGAGCATGCCCAAACTCTCAGTTATCTACTCAAGTGTGACTAAAGATTCACTACACAGAACCAATGAGAAGATTCAAGCTACTCTATACACACACAAAATGTTCACTGTCTCACCACATTATTAACAGTAGATTCATCACAAAAAAGCGCTATATAAATAAAAAGGTGACTTTAAGCCTAGAACTAAACTGAAATTTGTATGAAAATCTGCAGTTTTCTACAGAACGTGAATGTCACTGTATTTTTTTCCATTTCAAACATACACACTTGACAAACTTCAGGAGAACAGCTCTGCAATGAGGAAGTTTACATGAACTATGAGATGCTGTAAGAAACATGTAAGCAAGCAATCCTCATGTTTCTTACATGTGCATGTATTGGCTGTTGCTGTGACACTTGGAAGGGCCCACGTGTGCCATCGTGTGCTCCGTGCAGCCCGGAAAAAGCTGATCCAGCTCATTATCTCACCTAGCAGGGAGTCAAATAAGCCAAGTCGAGTGTAGCAGACAGTGCACTGACGAACAAATGACTACACACTCCACTGATGTTAGGCCACCATGCACTTCTCCATATTATACTTCATGATAGAGTAACATAACATTTTGGTAGCAGCTTGTTAATCTAAAAAAGCTAACTATACATGGATATCCAAAATAATTAGACAATATGCAAAGCTTGCTGTCAAGTACTTTAAAACTGCAATAGAGCAAAAATGTATACAATAGATTTGTACATGTTTTGAAGAAATAAGTGGTGCTCTCTTAGGCAAAACTCACCAACGCAATGCTTTTGTAAGTGGTTGCTAGGGTGTTGCTATATGCTTTCCAAGGTGTTCTGTGCGTTTATTAGTGTGTTTCTTACTAGTCCAAGTTAAATGTTCCAATTACTATGATACTCAAAAAAAATGATTCTAGCTGTTTGCTCAGTTTATTTAAATAAAATAAGCTGAAACAACACAAATCTTTAGTTATTTACTTAATTGCCATTTTACTCAATTTTATTACCTTAAATGAAATCATTTATGTTGCGCTGACTGAACTGGGCAGTCTATTTCTTGTTCTCAGCATGCTTTGCATAGGGATGGATCAGGAGAGTAAATGTTGAAATTAAGTGCTGTTTAATGTGTTTTTTAGTAAAGGGAAAGACTTGTTAAAGTTTGATGTTATATTAGCATGTGATCAAGTGTTGTGTTGACTATTAGTTTTTATAGAAATAAAGAAAATAAATTCATTTGACACAGTTCCCACAGTCTAAATATGGTCATCAGTTCTACCCCTCTTTATCCTACTTTATCTAGTTGGAATGACATGATTTATTTTAGTAGTCTTGACTAAATGAATTTAAGTTCATACAGCAAGATTACAACAAATCATTTCAAACCAATTAGATTTTGTTGGAAAAACATAATTCAATTTCATGGAAAAGTTTTCCTTAATGTAATTAATTACATTCAACAGCTTATTTTTGTGTAGGGCCAGATTCACAAAAATCTTCTAAAGAAGTTACAGCATTTCTTAAGATAGTTCATAAGGATGTTCCTAAGTGAAATTCTTAAAACATTCCTAAGAAGTTCTCAAATATTTTCTAAAGAACATGTATCTTATTTTTTTTCTTAAGCAGAAAATGTAATGCTTTAGTAGTGTTATCTGATTGTATGTGGTTCTTGCCGAACTCATGCACATCACTAGTAATATTAATTTGTATTCTATGTAGCTAGTGTTATGCTGGAATGCCTAATATTTGAAACAACTTGCGTTTCATTAAACATCTTATCTCTGGAGATTTAAGACAAGTCGAAGATTATCCTAAATTTAAGAGGTTATTTACAATGATTTTTAAGAACATTTCAGTTCAGGAATTTAAATTCTTAATTTTGTCTTAAGAAAAAAAAAACATTCTTAAGAAATGTTTTTTGGAATACAAGATATTCTTAAAGGGATAGTTCACCCAAAAATTCTAAATATCTTCTTTTGTGTTCAGCAGAAGAAAGAAAGTCATACAGGTTTGGAACAGCTTGAGGGTGAGTAAATGATGACAGAATTTCCAATTTTGGGTGAACTATCCCTTTAACTTCTTAAGTTAGAATATAAAAAGAAAACAGCAGTTAGGAATTTTATACTTAACTTGTAAAAACTTTGTCCCTATGACTTGAGTCCCTTCTTCATTATAAAGAAATAATTTTCACTCATTTAGTTGTTCACCAGGCAAACACTGTCTAATCACTTAGAAAAGTAATAGAACAAAAACATCATGAGAGACGGGTTACAGTACATGAAGTTTAATACTTAAGATTAGAAATTTTAACAAACTCCTAATAGTAAATAAGAGGAAGCATTACCAACTAGCATTCCAGTTAAAAGACAGGTTCCACAGGTTCTCATGTTCTGATTAAATATTTGAGTCAGCATTACTATGAACAGCATCATGTCTCATTTAAAAAATAAAAATAAAAATAAAAAAAAACAACAGCAAGAGACTCTCCACTCATTTTAGAAAAGTCTTAAAACAAACTCAAAGCTGTTGTATGGCAGAGGCTAAAGATAACCAGATCCTAAAAAGCTTGTGTTATGGTGTCTCAGGTTTCACAACTGTTCTGCATGTAGTGTGTGTGTGTGTGTGTGTGTGTGTGTCTGTCTACACAAGGGTCCAAGACGAGGCAGATCAAATGTTGTGGCCAGTAAATAAGGACAGTTGTAGTGCTGCTCCATCTGGTGAGTGGGATAAAACAGACAGGTGGTGAGGCACAGACGCAACATCACTCCCCATCATAATCAAAGACTTCCAGGAGTATTGCTTTCCAAGACCGAGCCCAGCCGTAAGTCTGGCTATTAGCAGGTCCTCTCCATTGATCCAGGCCTGTTCGCTCCTCAGCTCCAGACAGATGGTGACCAGGACGCCCTAATCCTGTGCGTCTGGGCCCAGCAGTCAGCAGGCTTTCAGTTGGCAGAGGATTATGCACTGTAGGGATGACCTGGTACTATGCTGTGCTCAGGCAACCTTCCTACTTATCTGTCCTTTGCCACTATCATCCCCAATCGGAATTGCAATATTAAGGACATAACTTTTGGCCACGACTGTATACGTTTTATTTTATATACATATATAAAATGTATTATAAGATGTATTATAGTGTGTGTGGAGGTGGAGAGCATCACAAGCTCACATATACATTAAATGAATATTCTATATTTTATTATGTGCTGTTCATAAGTTTCATTTTTTTTGTACCAGAAAACCTTTGATGGTGTTCAAGAAAAAGCACAATATTTTTAAGGGGAATAAAATGTTTGATCAGAGAAACTGAGAAAAACCCTCAGTTTACTGCCAAAGACTTGCCAGATGACCTGATGAAAGGAGGAAAAAAGATTGCAATGCGGAGTATAAGAAGAACACTAGACAAGCATGGCCTTCATGTTGGGACTCGTGATGTCACTCTTGACCAAGAAGAACATAAAAGTCTGACTACAATTAATTTGGATAAAACTGTGGAGTTCTGGAAGAACTTTTTATGGAGTGATGTGACCAAACTGGAACTTTTTGGACCCATGGATCAGCGGTATGTCTGGTGCAAAAAAGGCAAATCTTATGAGCAGAAGAACACCAAAAATGGTAAAACATGGAGGCAGTCCAGTCTTGTTATGGGGTGCTTTGCTGTTGCAGGAAGTGGAAATCTTGACTGTATGAATTCTTTGAAGTATCAAGCCATTTTGTCGAAGATGGTGATGCCTTCGGTGCAGAAACTGAAGCTTGATGATTAATGGACTTTCCTGCAGGACAGCCATCCCAAAATATACATCCAAATCTACTTCAGCTTGAGTGGCCTGTACAGTCTTCAGATTTAAATCTCATTGAAAATATTTGGTGGAATTTGAAGAAAGCAGTGGTAACGTGAAAAACAAAGATTATCAGTAATCTGTAAGCTTTTTCAAGCGAGGAATGGGCCGAGATTGCAGAAGAGACATGACAGAAGCTTCTCAGCACTTACAGGCAGCGTCAACTGAGGTTATAAAGAATAAAAGATTCTGCAAAAAAAAAAAACACAAAGATTTTTGGGGGTTGAATAATTTTGCACAATTAGATTTTTTTTTTCTTTCCATTTTTCATCAACTTTACATTCTTAGAATCACTCAAATGTGTATTTATAAACTTTCTATAATACTTTACTGATGCCTTTGGTGAATTGTTTTCATAAAATTTTGTGCTCAGCAACAAAATGTCTTGCAGGTCAAGGGGGTTGAATAATTTTGATTGCAACTGTATGTATAATATAATATAATATAATATAATATGTATACACACATATATACAGTCGAGGCCAAAATTGATGTCCGGCCTAGGAAAATGTACATCTTTACCCTTTATTAAAATACTATTAACAATTTGTTAAAAATTTGAAATGTTTCTTTATGTTTGCTGTGGTAGACTTTTACATCAAATATTGCTTCTTTATTTCCTGTTCAATTTGAAATCACCTAGGATCACAGATGGCAACAAACATTTCTTATTTAAAGTGACCATGATCACTAACAACCTTGTGGAAGAGACTGTTAGTAAAGGGATTCCACTGCTTACTTTCGTATAGACCGGCCCTGCAAATAGCATTCCGTTTCCGCAGTGACCTTCAAAGGAGTTAAATTGATGGCTAGAGAGAATGCATTGACTGTGTGTGTGTGTGTGTTTTGCTTGTATACGTGAGTAACTCTAATGAGTTACAGCAGTATGCAAAGCAAAACCCCTCATCTATACACTTTTACAAGTACCCAACAGCATGTACAACACAACAATTTTCAATTATTGTCCACAAAGGCTTTTTCAAGTACATGACAGCAGACTCAAAGAGTAAAAATGATACTTTTAATCTATCCTAACTTGATCTCCAGCATGAGTGGCTTCTACTTGTTTTGTATTCCCGCGGGTGTCTTTAGATTGTGGCTCTCCTCTCGGAGCGTGAGATGTCATTAGAGAGTGTGTGTGGAGCTGGAGAGCCTCACGAGCGCTGAATACTGCAATGCAGCAGAGAGAAAGACCACACACACCACAGCAACGCTGCTAAACTAACCTCTATTCCTACAACCTTCCTTTATTTTTTTTACTCAGCCCATGTCACCCTTTCCTTCCTCCCTTACATCTGTCATCATCTTTGCTTTCATTTCCCCTCATCGCATTGGTCCGTTCAGCTCTACTGACCCACTTTACCGCAGTGCACAAGGGCGAGAGACTATGACACACATTTTCATGCATCCATGATTAACACAGAAGGCCGTTTATTCATTACGCTCATATCTATTCTACAGTGACCGCCACATTACACCAGAACTCATTCATCATTCAAACACTCAAATACAGTTCGCTGATGTTCCTGCATGCAGAAATGGATAAATTAGCACAAGGGGCCCTAATATTATAAATGACCTTGTAAATTTGCAATAAATTGATCCGTATATGTCAGTCCATGTGGTCCATACATACAAATTATTCTAGTCTCATTTGTTTTTTGGTTGTGCCTATGATTGCACAGTATTGAAAGCTATACAGAGATTTTAATGCATGCTAAAACACAACAGGTGCAACCATAACTTCCTCTGGATCTCTAAGAAAAAATGTTGAGAAATGAAAAAGACATATGTCAGTTAGCTTGCATTGTCTGCTTCTGGTTTTTCCTGTTTTTACTGTCTTTGTGGAAGAGTCCATCCTGAAGCACACATAAACTATTCACCCCTCAAAATAACACTGACATTATACTGTGTTCAACAATTCCTAATATGGAGTTGTACAGTATTTTCCCTCAAGACAAAGAGTAAAAACATTGTAAAACATTGTAAGAATCATGACAGTGTGTTTAAATAGGCTCATGGAATGATTCTCTCAATGTGTGCGCGCGCGTGTGTGTGTGCACGTGTGTGTGTGGTCCTGGTAAACCCTACATTGTACCAAATGTTCCCACAAAGATAGTAATACCTTTTTTTGACATTTTTTTGGTCCCCATAAGGAAAATAGCTAATAAATCATGCTAAATTATGTTTATTTTTTGAAAATGTAAAAATGCAGAAAGTTTTCTGTAAGGGTTGTGTTTAGGGGTAGGGTTAGGGTTAGGGAATAGAATATACAGTTTTTACATATAAATGTCATTATGTCTATGGAAAGACCCCATAAAACATGAAAACCCAACATATGTGTGTGTGTGTGTGCATGTGGTCCAGATAAACCCTATGTTATGGGGACAAAATGTGCCCACAAAGATGGCAATATCCAATATCCTTTCCTTGAAAAATATCCTTGTTGGGACATTTTTGGTCCTTATGATGAAAACAGCCTTTAAATCATACTGATATATTTTTGAAAATGTAAAAATGCAGAAAGTTTTCTGTGATGGGTAGGTTTAGGGTTAAGGGGATACAATATACAGTTTGTACAGTATAAAAATCATTATGTCTATGGAAAGTCCCCATAAAACATGGAAACCCAACATTCATAGCCAAACAAATCACTGATAGGTCTATTCCCACCAAGAGCGAAACAAATATTCATAATATAATATAATAAAAACTAAAAGAAAACCAAATTCACTCCGGTATGATGGCCTTAATAAATAACCAAACTTATTGGCACCAAATATGTGTAGCTGGAGCAATTCTGCACAAGTGACCTAAATCTTATATCATACTGGCCAGCAAATTTCCAACATTAGATTAAAAAAAATCATTCAGATGGAACCAGAGTGTCCTTAACAAACTAGTCCTTGCACAAATGTGGTCATTTAGGTAAAATTCATGAAAACAGGACAGCTCCCAGCAGAAAGCTTCATCTTTAATTAATATGTTTCAGTCCAGATGGAGTTAACTGCTCTTTTAGACCTGAAAATACATTCAACTACATTTCACTATTGAGTCACTCTAATATTAATAATCCAAGATTTGATTTTAATATCAGATGCTTTAAATGCACTCTGACCTTGCATCAGTCTTATAGGCAGATGACATTCAAGGTCATGGTTAAATCTGCAGGACAACACGCCGCTGGGGAACATCGGACAATTTGTGAAGGACTAGAACTACAACAATGCAGACTTGGTTCCTTTTTATTTACAGGAGCTGCATATAAATTTATGTGCACATGCACTCGATTGAATTACAGCACCATAAAACTCAACCTCGGATAACCTCACATTTGTTTACAGCATCGGTAACAATTCTTCAAACAATAAAAATGCATTTCTGGCTTGGTATCTAATATACATGTGGGGTCTGTCTATCTGTGACAGCTGCATAAGCCTGCACTAATTTTCCAACCTATAGCAAGCCAAGACATCTGCACCAAATGCTCGCTTGGCTCAATCAAACTGCTGACTTAGCATGGGTGGAGTTTGTTATGGGAGCTGTGTGAGCCTTAAAAATAAGAAGAGTACTTCTACTTTCCTATACTGCAGTCAATAGATTGCAGATAGTAGGACAGTTTGTTCAATATTTCATGTCTTCAGGTTCTTTCTTGCCAGGTCACGTCTATTTTTTCATAACCTATAAACATGCGTTTCATCAGAACGATCAACACCCAGGGATAAAACAATACGACATACTGATTGGACTGTGTATTTATATCCCTGACAACCACAGGAAAATGTGGTTATGGATATTGAAGATGCATAGTAACAATTTTACCTTGATTCTAGGGTTGGCTACCAAACAAAGCTTGAGAGGAAATATATGAAATCAAAATGAACAGTATTATCTTTCTTAATACATGTTCCTGGTCCTGGGCACTCTATGAAGTCAATTTTAAAAATTACTAAACAATGATCTATGACATACAAGAAAACAATTGATTGTGGTCTTCCAGCTACTAAGTGAATCGATCACTATTGCCACATACATTCATAAATAATGGTATAATAGAAATACTGTTCAAAAGCTTGGGATCTTCAAATTATTCTAAGTTGAGTCTATGTTGATTTGGTGCTCATGAAGCATTTCTTCTTATTATCAATGTTGAAAACAGTTTTTGTGGAAACTGTGCTGCATGTTTTCCAGGAGACTTTGATGAATTAAAAGTTCAAAAGAACAGCATTTACTTGAAATATAAATCTTTTGAGACATTATAAATATCTTTTCTATCACTTTTTTCAATTCTATTAATTCTTACTTACCCCAAACTTTTGAACTATAGTGTATGCATTGCATATACAGTATATTGATGATTACTTAATTTCCAAACTTTTCCTCCTCATTAGGAGGATGACATCTTACGGCAAAAGTTAGGAATTTAGTTCAGAGCACTAGAGCGCTTAGGTACCAAATGATGGAAGATGAAGGTTTTTCTCCATTATATACTGTATATATAGCCAGCATAGCTGGCATACCATAGCTTGGTAGAGTGAAGCTTTGGAACTAGGGCTGCTCGATTATGCCAAAAATTATAAATCACGACTATTGGTGGGCGATAGGATCAAAGTCTTATTTAACGATATGAGTCATTTTAAAATATCAGTGATATTTCACAATTATTGATACTTCAGCAAAAACTAATACTAGGTTAACTAAATGTAAGAAAAAGGTCCTCAAAATAATGACATAAGACAAGTAAACAGTCAGCAATAAAGAAACAAATTACAAGTTACATTAAAGCTACTTAAGTTATTCAGTCAAGATCAGGGAGTGATTTTCCTTTGTCATTTGTTGTTTGATTATGATTAATGACAGACTGCAGCAAGTTTATTAGGCTGCGGTCACTTTAAGAGCTATGCATGGATCCAATATACTGTTACACAGCGTTTTCTTTCTCAACTGTGTGCGTTTACAACATAACCCACTGTGTTTACGTGAATACTCCTCAAAAAGGCATTTTGACATTTTTGTGTGTACGCATTTAGGCGCGTATCTGAAGCCCATTTGCTTATCCGCGCTCGACGCCGACTCGGAGCGCGCACACAGAAAGCCGCCTGGGGAACGGTGTCTCTTTTGTGGCTTAATGCGCTTTTAATAAAACTGTTTAATATCAAACACACCCCGCAGTTTAGCAACAGTAGACTGCATTTTAAAACACTCACTTATTTGGCTTCTTTGGATATTAAAGGTAGGGTAGGTTATTTGTTTTATAAACACTTTTTGTTATACTGGTTGAAACTCTCTTCACATCCTGATAGCAATTAAAAATAGAAGTGGTCTAAGTATTAAAACATGTACATATATCTTCTGTGGAAGTCTCAGGACCAAAAAAAGTTCATCCAATCATTGCATACGATGTCCTACATGCCTGTCAACATATGCATTTTCATACCTCCGCGCACCTGCTCGCACAGACATCACACGTCATCAGTACGTTTCGTAAGGCTATGCAGAGTTGTAGACAGTCAGTCATAGAGCGCCACAAACAAAAAGCAGCCGCCTTTTACAGTTCATCCTGAACCAAAACAACAAGCTTATGCTGCGTTCATGCCATGACATAACCGTAATTATGAGATGGCAACCTGTGATGTTCTACCCAGAACTGTTCAAGTGCTCAGACTCGGATTTATGGTATTTCTATGTCAACACTATCAACACCAAAATGAATCTGCAGCAGTCGGGTGGTACAAGTAAGATATCTGTAAGTTGTTTACGTTGATTATTAGGGGTGGGCGATATAGCCTCAAAATTATATCACAATATTTCAAGAATATTTGCGATAATGATATTTATGACATTATAGAAAAAAATATATGGAGCAAAGTTTTATTGGTGATTGCAGCTGGTAGGCAGCAGCATTTATTAATGCAAACAAAATGAAGGGCATTTTCCATCCTTTTCCAATGAGCTACTGTCATTGATGACAGAATACTTAATTTGAAGTGTAAATGTATTGTCATAAGGTGGCAGCAGCAGCATTACAGTCACACAGCACGAGTCAAATGTAAGCAAAGTAAAAAAGTAGCCTTGGTACAAGTTGGTAGTGTTTTCACTGGAAATTTAAAGTAAAAGTATAACATAACTCCTTAATCCTTTAATGTAACAATAACTAAAGTCATTTATGCCATGGTCTGTCTGAATATTCGATTCTGATTGGCTGGAACGTGTACAATAAAATCGTTTAATGCACAGGTAGTTCTAGGTCAGTTCAGTTCAGTTGCTGCCGTACCATGGGTGCAGCGGCGCAATGATATTACGCAGCGCCTGAAAATAGTCCCTAGCACGCTCTCTGTGCAAGCAGGTTGTCACGTTGGTTATGTTGACGGAAGTTTGCCTATTTTCAGGCGCTGCGTAATATCACTGTGCCGCTGCACCCATAGTACGGCAGCAAAGTTCCTGGATTATTACGCAGGAATGAGAGTATAGTCCCTAGCCATATCGGTCTAGAAAATTGCAACTTTTAATTTTCCGTCGGCCTTAGTACACGATGTAACTATACACATCACAACATATATATAGGAAAATGTTGCCGTTATTTTGTCACTTATTGAGCAGTAGGCTACCATGCAACTGTATGATAACCCTTATTCTTACACCATGACATTAACATGATGCTCCAAGGTACTTCAAACAATACTGTGGTATTGCTATGGTACAAAAAAAGAGGGCTTTGTGAGTGTAATAATGCAGATGTTATTACTATAAATCACAAGGCCAGGTGTACTTTTGGCCACTGCCCTAATTCAATCCATTTGGATGGCAAAAATATCCTAAAATCAAGCTGCATTCATAATTTGGAGAGAGAACCGAGCAGCTACAGGATGTTTTGACAGCTGATTTGTTTCTGCAAAATGCTAGACTAGCCCTCAGTAGGCTATAGGCCGTATTTGAAGCACAAACTCAAAATCCTCTTTCAGATCCAGAACTTCCTGTTTGTACCACACCTAATTTCCCTCCGAGAACACTCATATGTTATCAGACTGTTATCTCTCCCCTTTTCCTCTCTGTAGTCTCTTGTTCGCCAATAGTAAATTCCTCCACTGGTCTTCTTGAACAAAGATACTAACATGACTCACTAAGCTCTGTCTTTGGCAATTTGCAAAACGAACCACCTTTATGTGACTACCTCCAAGGTGAGATCTGACTCACCTTCATAGATCACCATTCCATTGACTAGCCTACATTCACTTAGTTATTTAAGTGTGTGTCACATAAAACTGCTAAAAATGTGGGTAAGTTACTCACCCGGCTGGGTAGGCAACCAGTCCTGAGTGTGGATCACATGCCAAAGCACGACTCCCAGCGGAAGTGATTCCCAGAACTTTCTCCAATGTCACCTGTGGAATTACATGGAAAATGAGAAAAAACAAAAGTTATGATGTGCACTATAAGATCCTTAAAGGTAGAAAGAGTCTTTAATGTCACACAATGTAAAATAATAACCCAATCCCACAGGAAAATGTAACTATTTTATGTTTTCGTATGAATTCGTATCATGGGAGTTGTGCAAAAATGTATGATTATTAAAATATTAAGCATTAAGGTCCCCGAACTCCACCCTTAAACATATGAATGAGAATGTACAAATTCATACAAATTAGTCACCAATTCGCCAAAACGTAAAATAGTTACGAATCACCAGTAAGGTCTTAGACCTGTAACATTATTTGAATGTTGTTTGAATACTGAATTGTTGTTGAATGATGAACAATATATAAATTAAACAAATTGAACATCTAAACAAAAGATCACAAATACATGATGACACCAAAAATTGCAGGACAAACTCAATTCTATTTTAGCAAAATGTCAGTTAAATGACATAACTGTTCCATAATTAGATTATAACTACGTTCAGTCAATGACTGCAAATAAATTAAATGTAATTATACTACATACATCATATCTATTTAGCCAATAAGAGAGGAGCTGGCAAATTACAGCAGCATATGAGCTGATGTGCAACAAATTTAAGATAAAGGCCACTTATAAAAATAGTTTATTATGCAAGAGTTTATTTAAAGAGCCCGAGAGACTTTAAATGCCCAAAAGTACATAATGACTCCACTAACTAATGCTCCAAAGTGGTGTTGTCATCTTAAACGGAAATTGTGAGCTATACATTTTCCATGAGGCTTTTTTAAAGCGATAGTTCCTCGAGTTGTTCCAAACCTGTATGAATTTCTTTCTTCTGCTGAACACAAAAGAAGATATTTTGAAGAATATGGATAACCAAACAGTTGATAGACCCCATTGACTCCCATAGTATGCGGGGGGGGGGGGGGGGGGACCTTTCAATGGGGTCCAAAATCAACTGTTTGGTAACCAACATTTTTCTAAATATCTTCTTTTCTGTTCAGCTTCAGCAGGTTTGGAACTTGAGGGTGTGTAAATGATGACAGAATTTAAATTTTTGGCTGAACTATCCCTTTAAGCAGAGCTGAACTGCTCAAACTCAAGGCAAAACATTGATTGAGGCAAAAGAACAAACTCAGACATAAAATGCACAAATCTGCAAACAGTTCATTAGCATTTCCATTACAGTGTCCATGTTACAGTACAACTGCACTGAGTAACACATAACGTGCCTGGTGAAACATCCTGCAATTACACAAAGTTGTTGCTAATTAAAGATTGCATAAAATATGTTCAAGATGAACACATAATAGCGTCATTCTAGCAAAAACAATGAGTTATGTACATGCATTTTAACATTTTAAGTGTAATACCACATGATAACTGGCTTACTGAACATCTGCACCTGTCTGTTCAACATCTGATACCTTTATTCTATGCATTAAAACCTCTGCCAGACCACCTCTTCAAAGCAAGCATGGTCACATCCAAGCAGAGAACACTCACTCACATCAATCACAGGCCACTTTAAGTACAGGTCAATGGAGAAATGAGAGGAACAACACCTGGTTTATGAAGTAGCCTCCTCTAATTCTGCCATCTTAGACCATTTTCCCATGGGTTGTCTAACCATTTATTGCTGTTTTATCCCTCAAAAATGCAGGTTTAATCTATAAGCCTAAGCTGAAAATGCTACGTATGTACATTTATTATCCTACTATAAGCTGAATGTAGCCCCAGTGTACTACCACAATTTGTGCTGAACATGCCAATATAAAAAGCACTGTAATTGAGGTTGTTGCTTTGATTTATCATCTTTCCAAAGATGTTTTGACAGACCTCCATATATCCACTGTCTATTAGTGCCTTGGAGTGCAGGAACAACGGAAAAAGAACTCTTTTTTAAATGCATGCGTTTTTTTAAGCCATTTCTCATGGGAATTTCTGCACCAACGACTGTGTCATACACTTTTCCAGAAACTTTCTTGCAATCGCTGTATGTAGAATCCTCAGAGAATGGCAAAATCCTTGAGCCAGAAGTCAATGAACTGCTCAGCACCTGGACGAATGGCTTTGATTTCGATGCAGCGTGTAAACCTTAGAAAACAGAACCCTGAAGAGAGCTGAACTGATATATAGTCTTACAAAAAGCTTTGTTTGGCTCTGTACACCAGAGATTCCTCAACTGCTTTAGGCAGAGAGAGATCTGCTCTTTTATACAGAACAAAGACACCTTGACAGAGTCTTTTGCATAGCACTTAAATGGTAGTATGTACAAGATATTGTCTTTGGAGCAGATCATCGCACTCATCATCGTACTACTACAAATTATTTTTTAAAAAAAAAATTTTATTAATGGATGTAGTTAGGGCTGTTTATTTGCAGAAGATGTCTTTTCTGATCAGTGCAATATCACATTAGTCTTTTTAATATTACAGGGCTTTGCAACCATTCAGTAACTATAATTGTTTAAAATAGCTTATTATATTCTGGTCCAACAATACCTCTCGGGTCCCTCCTTCATTGTAAGAGTATGGGATTTTCTCACAAAATTTGCCACTGGCCAAGCGAAAAGCATACATTTGATCACTATCACTATACATTTGATCACCTATCCTCCAAAACCATCTGAGGTATCGTTCAGTTCTGTAGCACAAACTACGAGTTTAATATGCGAGTTAAGGCCATAACACTAAAGTTGAGCAATAATCCTACCTTAGCCAACACAATACAGTACAGGCTAGTGAAACATTCCATATAGACATGGATTTGGTTACTGAAAATGTGCTAGTGTGAACAACAGTGTGTAATTTATGAGCAACAAATCATATGAAGCTGAGGTCTCAGAGTTATTCAAGGTATTCATCTCTGTTGCAAAACGGTCTCAACAATCACAGTCACAGGGACTCCTGTGTAAAAGGGAAGTACAGTCACTCAAGGGTCTGCAGCAGTAAACAGGCAATCTGAATGGAATGCAACAGTCAGGGATGATTACTCTGATACAATAATAGTTACAGTTACAATAACAAGAGCAAAAGAACAGGTCACAGATTTACAGCAGATGCCACATATCTATACTGCTCTAAGGATGAATGCTCAAAGAATAAGAAATATATCTTATGCATTCCACACATGTTTAGAGTTTGAGTTGGTAAACCTAGAAGTTCGAATTTAGATTCGAAATCCATGTATGGATTTAGATACTTCTAGGTTTACCAACTCATATTCCAAACACGTCTTTGTTTCAAACAAAACACCGCATGCAAAGATTAGGGTTCATTTTTAGGACACAGTTTCTTATATTATATTATATTAATTTCAAGCAATGGTAAAACGCATGTTATGTAAATACAATGCACAAATATGACTATAGGTTACTATATTTTCCTGGTACATCCTCTCCTAGTCATATTTGTGCATTGTATTTACGCAACATGAATTTTACAATTGCTTGAAATTAATATAACATAATATAATATAAGAAAATGTGTCCTATAAACGAACCATCATCTCTAAACTGAAAAGCACCCAATATTATATTATATTATAAACTGACTGTTTAAAATACAGGAATGATTAAGGTTTTTGTATATCATAATGCATATTTATGCAATATATTACCAATGCTTGAAATTAATTCAGTGCAATGCAATGCATTATATTTTCCCAGCATGCGTTTACCAGGGATTGAATTGATTTGACATGTGGCAAATATAGGTCAGTGCATTTTACAGCAGTCTTGCTGTTGCGTTGTACTGACAGAGCCACAGTATGCCTTTGTAAAGTTTACATAACAAACCCTGGAAAGAATCTGACATATTTGTGTCAATTCACTGTCGCCTTGCATTAAACTGCAGAAAATCCCAGCGATACATGATACGATACAGTACATTTACAGGCAACTGCAGATACAGATTCCACACATGCTTCATGTCATACAGTAGGCTAAATGCACTGTACCTTATTACTGAGATTCTCTTTGTTGTTCCCAGCTTTACTTCTTCTCAATTTGATGGAAGGCGACCGGAGCAGATTTTTAAGCCGACTTTTGATAGTTGTATTTTCCACTGTCATCTTGATTTGGTGTGCTGCTGAATCAACGTTTCCAAAAAACACACGCTGAAGCCCTTCGCTCTAGTCACAGCTGATAATCAATTAAACGATACGCGTTTAAAGTAAGCCATGGTCTGATCGTAGGCTTTTATTTCATATAATAAACCAATCCACCGGAACCGTCATCGCGATAAATCCAGTGCGGTTGTCCTATCGGTGAGAGACGCGCTCCTCACTAACGTCCATTTGTTAAAATGGACCATGTTTCGTGTCTAGAGTCAGCAGTTTGACGGTGTGAAAGCTCCGCGAATCACCTCCAGCCGTGATACCTTCACCGGTACAGTGTGTATTTACAAATCCTACTACTGTAAAGGCCAGGCTCATGAATATTAATAACAGAACGCGAGTTCTAATATGATAGGCTGAAACGTTGACGTCGGGAGGCGGACGATAGGCGACTGGCCAATGAATGACTTCTGCTATGGGGGAAACGCTTGACTTCGGAATATTAATGAGATGACGTTACGAATTAAAGCGTGCTTCACCTAATTAATATTAAAACAAGCCTTAGCTATAGTACACATTAAATTAAGGTGACCAGACTTCTGAAATGGAAACCGGGGACATTTCCTATTTGAGTGGTCAAAATATCACTAAAATCTCATTTTCATTATCTTTTAATTAAAAAACAGGGACAATATATTTTTGTTGTTGTTGTTGTTGTGGGCTCCCTATATTATTATTAATATTAATAATAATTATGATTTAGTTTGATTACTGGGATTTTTGGTCAGGATTTAATACAATTCACCGCCGGCAAAAAAAAACAAAAAAAACCCCAATGAAAACATTTAATAGTAACCACAAGCCGTTCAAAACAATATTATAACATGAATGAACAAAAACACATTACAAAAATAAAACAACATACATATGATAAATAAAACTATTTAACAAATATTTTAACATTTTATAATTGTATTTCACAAGTTTATACTATATAAAGTACTTTTTTTACTTCAAATGTTTTGATTCGTTTGTGCTTGAAAATAAATCTTACTATCCTTAATTGGTCTTGTTATTTTGCATTTTAGGGTTATTTTAAGCAGAAACTACGTGTATTCTGCACATGTTTTTGTTGCGAGTGTAATTGTTTAGTTTTTTTATAGTTAAGATTGTAATCACTGCTTTGTGACTGCGGAACTTTTGGGGACAAAACAATCCCGCACCCTGTTGAGTTAGTATGTTACTACCTTGAAAGCGATAACGATGTTTCTTCTGATATTTGACGATAATGGCGCTCTGCTCTCGGTTACGTTCTTCATGAAGTAGTAGCGGCGCGCGCGCGCGAACAAGTAGAATCAGCGTAGCTCACAGCGCCATCTGCTGGTGAAAATAATCACTACACGATTGCTCCTATAACCAGCAGCTGCTGTATGTTGGTTGGGCGCCTTTTTTGCAATATATTTGCGGGTTGTTTTGAACGAGCTGTAAAACGGGGACATTTCCGGGGACAGCTCGAGTCGGGAACAGAACACCAAAAACCGGGATTGTCCCCGGAAAACGGGGACGTCTGGCCACCCTACATTAAATACACATCACGCATGCATGACTACTAGGCGGATTATACTGCACATATGGGCGGTTGTGTGACACTGCAGTTTCCCTAAGGTGTAGACAATTTGTTTACTAAAGGCAAAGTGTTTATTTGGATGTTTGCAAATAATAGGACAAATAGAACAGAGAATTATGAAATTATTATCCATTTTCCAGATGGAAAATCCAGTTTAAGATGGTAAATGCGTTTTGGAACCTGGGTAGCTGGTTTAAACTGGTGCAAGCCCAAATGGACCAGTAACAAACCTACAACCTGCTGGTCATACCATAGGGCAGATTTGCATTTTACAGCAATGGTTCACATGTAAACACTGCATGGTTGCAGTCTAGATGTCATTCTATGAGTCCATGTAGCTTTCCATGAACATGTATAAACTTTGTAATATAATTTTTCCAAGTAGCCTACTTTGAAGGAAAGACGACAAAGAAATGTCATAAACCTCATGGTATACTCAATGAAGGGTATTGCCGGCAAATAGATTTATGACGAAGCACAAATTCAGCCTGCTGTGCCATTCAAAATGGAAATGGCAGTAATTGAATGACAAAACCAACTGTTTAAAAATAGATTGATCACTTCATCACCTAAACTTTTGTTGTAAAAAAAAAAAAAAAAAGTATAAAATTAATCTCAAATGTTGACTTAAAGGTAATTTGTTAGTTAACATGTATTAGTTGGACTGAATTATGGCTGGTGTATACCTATTTTTTTCTACACCAATTCTGCCATCTAGTGATGCCAAGTAGCCTACCTTAGAATTTACTTTAGTTTTTTTTCCATTCAACTGTAAACTCAACCTGACTAACTTTAGAACAATTTTTATTTAGATATAACTCATTTGTCATTTGAAACAGCGAGTCAGGCATACACCGATACAAGATTTGCCACAAAGAATTCATACACCTTTTATTTTTAACAAACCACATCAGTAAGAAAAATCTTACACTTATAGTTATATTAAAGATATCAGACCCAAGCCCAATGCTAACACTGTTGCCACACAACACAAGAAAAACAAGCACATGAATATGAAGACATTAAATGCATCAACTCACAATTGTGTAACTATATTTGTGGGTGGATTTTAAAATATCATTTTTTCATGTTTTTATTATTTTGCATTATTTCTGTTCTGTTTTTGGAACCACTATGAAGCTGGATCACACTGGTAGGTTCCTCTGAAGGCCCTCCCAAATCTTGTTTCTTACCTACCTGTAAGAACTTTCTAGCCCAGTTTGCCAACACAACCATAGGAGGAAGTTCAACATGTCCCTGCTGCATATGGAAAATTAAAGGATCAAGACATGCATTGAGACAGTACAGTATTTGGGAGACTTCAGAGAGCAGGTTGACCACCCATGCAACCCAGCAAGCATTTTTGCAGTGATCCAAAGTAAAGAAAATGATACAGGCAATGATGTGAAGCAGCTGTCCTGGCACCCAACACACCAGGAAGTTGGCAATGAAAACGGCAATCAGCCTGATAGTCTTGTCTAGGCCTTGCATGTTGCCTTGGCCCCACTGCAGCCTTGACTGCTTCATCCGGGAAATTATCTTCACATAGGCAGGAATGATGAGGAGCAGTGGGACAGAAACCTGAATGGAGTAGTAGGAAATGAGATTGTAGGTTGCTTCAGTTGTCCTGAACTTCGAGATCACCACCGCTCCACACACATGGATGCCATCCTTTCTGACCGAGTAGAAAATGTTAGGATAAATGAAGTAGATGAAGAGGGCGGTGATGGCCCAGAGTAGAAGTGAAACCAGTAGACTGTTCCGAGGGGTGCGGATCAGTCGGGACTCCAGAGGGAAGACAATTGCTAGGAAGCGGTCGGTGCTTATGGCACAGATGAATATTGTACTAGACGTCAACCCGACAAAGTATAGGATTTTCACCACAATGCAGAGCGAATGGCCGATTTTCCAGTAGTAGTCAGAGCTAATGTAGACAGCCCAGGGTCCCATAGAGGCCAAATAGGCAAGGTCACACAGAGCTAGGTTCAGTACTCCAATCGACCCAACACTCCAAGGCTGGGACGGCCGCAGGCAAGCCCACAGGCTCCAGAGATTTCCAATTGTTCCAAAGATGGTAAGCATGTAAAACACAAAAGGTATGAAGTTGGATGCATACTTGCGGTTGGAGTGACAGTCCATGTATGGAACCAAAGGAAGGGCCATATCATTGGAGTTAGAGCAGTTCTCTGTCCAATTGTTTACTGCCAACATTTCTTACGCTTATCCTATGTTCTGTTTAAAAGAAAAAAGTGCAAAATTAGTTACATACCGCTTGTAAATTATTATATAACTTCCCAGCACCATTTTGGCCTGGATGCTGAAAACACTTAATACTATTTCAGTCTAATCTCATACATGTTAAGCAAAATGTACATTAAAGAATGGATGGATCTTACCTTGACAAAGCTGAAAGAGGTCTGAATACACCTCTTTGTCAACTGCTATATATCAACCATGATCCCTCCTGGAAATATGTATTTGCTCTTGGGAGTTGCGATCAATGTAAAAAACATTAGTAGATAATTACCTGTAATTACCTTGATAATTATTCTGTAATTCTCTAAAGTCTGTATCAAATGTCAAATGAAACAGTCTTCAAGGTATGTTTTTGGACAACAGACACAACGACCTGGGGTCCGTTCTTCGTACGTCGCTAACTCAGTTAGCTGGATTTGATTGTTGACAATTTGGCATGATCTTGGATTGTTTGGTTTTTCAAAGCTCATCCTGGACTTGCTGTCATAGCAACAGGTCCATAAACTTAAACCTGCTCGAGAGCAGGCGTATTTCACGATACTTAAATTCTGTCCCAGCCACTGCTACTTTATTACAAGAGTTCATTACTGAACCAGGGGCAATAATAATTTTAAATAATAATAATATAAAAATGTATTTGAAAATAATATGTTGTGTAAAATACTATAGACACACCCACTTGAGAGATTTATTTGTGATGGAATAATTAATTTATTTTTTTTGGAGGTTTACATGCATGTTGTACAGTTATTCTTAGCCTTGCACTAATTTGAGTGATGACTGATATTATGGGATGGCTTGATGCAGCACAAGAGATGCAGATAACTTGATCTTGACCCTTAAGAAACTTTAATACTGTCACATAAAAAAATCTGCTTCAAATTGAATACAAAAATTCAATGAATTGCTAATTACAACATTGAAATAAAAATTTAAAGGGTGTACAAATACTATAAAATTGTGAATATAAATAATTGGGAATCATGTTTTAAAAAAAAAACATTTCATTTATCTATTATAACTTTTATGTTGGTTTGGTAGTTTGGCTGTTTCCTTGTAAAGGTTCAGAAATTCGTGTTTTTTTTTGGTCAATCGCTGCATTACTGATCGTGGTTTCGAGTATCGAATATCTGCCCTCTTCAGGGAACACAGGAACGCGCAGTAATCTCAGATAACTTAATCCAGATATTCTAATCCAATCCGCAAATTCGTTTGAAGAACCAAATTAGCCAGAGATCAGTTATCACGATTAAAAGATCTAGGATCTGTCAAATCATCTCAGATGTATTAAGCGAGGTACGAAGAACGGACCTCTGGGCTGTTTCCCAAAAGCATCAGAAGTCTAAGTAGATCCTATTAATATTTTGAGATTGCAGGCGTTTGCTGATAACCATGCCCACGTGCGTTTTAACTTGTAATCTCATTTGTATTCAACATCAGAATTTGGCCAAGTCTGAAACATCATTTTAATAATAATAATTAAAAAAAAAGTTTTTAAAAAAAATTGCATGATCCCAAAAAAAGTACATTTTAGACTAATCTATCAAAAAAGAATATTCACATCTTCAGTACTTTTTATGAACCACAATGCCCAGAATCTAATGTAAATGGGATTATTAAAACATTGATTTACACACATTTTGTGCACATTTTTATTGACTTAAAAAGACATATCCATCTCTTTTACAAAGGTAAGAGAGCACTGATTTATAGCATATAAAAAAATAACTATTTTAACAGACAGTTCGCAGACTAACAAAAGGAATACATTTTACATATGTACAATAGCCAAGAAATGTTATACAAGCCAATATACAGACTTTAAACAAGCTAACTACTAATTTACAAAATAAACCAGTGTAACATCAAATATACAAAACAACATACTCAAGGAACAGCGAGACATGGCATCTAATTTTATGAAGCCTTTTAATGTTCCAATGTAGTTTTTCCTTTACCAGTCTTGTCTAAATCTAAAGCAAAACAATTGCATAGTGATAGCTAAGCTCAAACTGAGGGAGCTCTTGAAGTTAACCACCTCACTGGATGTGTGACAATAGCATTAAAACCCTAAAACTAAAGCATTCAAAAGCCATAAACTGACTGTACTCAAACTTCACAGATTACTTCCTAAACAAACAAAAATACAAAAAAGTGGATACACTATATCCTTCGTTTATTCCCAAGTTCCTAATACTATTGCTATAGGTTGATTATTCCCTAAAATAAGAAACCTTTCTACGTCCCAATATGCGTCCCATATAGAAGAACCTTTTGAAAGGCACTCGACATATGTATATAAGCTAGCTTTTCTGTAACAAGAACATAGACTGTTTGTAGTGAATTTAACATCTATTATTGCTTAAACATGCATTCATGTAATGCGTTTAATAGACAGTGGTTTAGATTTTAGCGAGATGCAAAGACAATGACATTTGTGTAATCTCATTAGCAGATAAACTCACAGATGAAATGGCTTTACTATTAAAAGTCACTGGGCAAACTCAATTATTCCTATAAAGGTCACACATAAACTGCCCTAATCATCCCACAAAATCCCCAGCACAAACAATTTAAATCAGCTTGACCTTCATGGCGCTAAGGGAGAAACAATCCTATGTTAAAAGATTAAGTAAACTATTTATTAGATTTTTTTAATGAACTCCAATGGGAAAGAAACCACATACTCCAATATGGAGGTTAGGATGAGTTAACAGCTTTCACAACCATTGCCACAGAGTGGATACACAATCGCTGGCAAAAATCACACAGAGAATCTTTCTGGTCAAGTAGGTTGAGTATTGAAAAGCAACAAAAAAAAATGTCAAATCAACAAAACATCTTTGGATATACCAGAGGCACAACAGGTGGTGCCCAGAGCAGCAGGACTTACACAGCAAACAACCAAATAAATACATTTTAAAAAATCTGTTTTGTACACAAGTTAAACTTGAGCAGCAGCTGTACCTGATTCATTGACTGGTAGATCACATTTGTGGTCTATGAACATCTTGCTCATTTGAGTCCGGTTTGAGAACCGAAGAGCCAGTCACCTTATTTACAACATCTTGGGGCTTTAACCCTAGAGGAACCAGTTTAGGCATAGGCCGCCATGGCACATTGGTCCCTTCATTGGCAGATTGACCCGATGCAGTTTCACATGCAGCTTTCATGTGCAACAGAGGTGGCGGAGTAGGAGCATCACCTTTAACATTGCATGTTGGGGCATTCGGACTTTGAACGTTTGTTGATGGTGCAACTCCAGACTCAGATGAAACCGAAGGTGAATCTGACCCAAAGATGACTTTGACCAAGTCATTCACTTTGGGTGGGATATCGATGTCATCTTTAGAGTCTGGAGACATCAGATCTTCATCTAGAGTTAGGAACAAGGGACTGAGAGCACGATCATCATCCTGTTCTGCATCTACCTGCTTGTCAGAACATGGCTGTACCTCGCCTGGCACAACAATTCTCTGATCTTCGTCTTCATTACTCAGCTGCTGACTAAGAAGAACAAGTTCGTCTAGCAAAGACAGCAGATTTTCATCCTCAGGATCATTGTTGTCATCCGAACCCTTCTTCTCCAGTCCTTCTTGGTTGGATGAAGTAAGAGATGCACTGATCTCATCTCCTCCTGCACGCTGTTTGGGGACATCCTTGGGTTGAGGATTATCAACAACAACCACCCTTTCCTCCAAATTAGGAATTTTAACATCGGAGGGATTCTGCTGATTCTCTACAGGTGCAGGGACAGACACTGACTGTGGCTGGACAACAGATGTATCTTCCACAACTTTCTGTGGTATTACCAGATTCTCCACCGGTGGAACCAGAGAAATAACATTGGTGATGTTTGGAAGGTTGGCAGAATCCACTGAAAATGATGCATTGTAAAATAAATAATCCATATGAATATAATTGAATAATGTAGGCAACGATTCAATATGAGAGAGGAAACTCACCTTGAGTGTTAAAATTAACTGGACTGTTTGTAATTTTGATAAACTGAGGCTGCAATACTGGAAGAGGATTTTCCACTCTAAGCGGGTGAGATATTGCAGGAACTATTGAAACAGATGCTACACCTAGATAAAAGAAAAGAATACAAAACAAACACAAATGCTTGTTATCTAATCACTTACTTTCTATACAACATTTTGAAACATCATTGACCTATTCAGAGACAAACCTGGTGTGGATGATTGCTGTGTCCGTACTGAGGTTATGCCAATCGGTTGAAGTGGGTTGTTTATGGTTATGATTTGATTGCATGGAACCATGGTATTCATCAGAGGGAATACTTGAGGTATACACACTGAACAAAATACAACAGACATCGAAAAGTATGAACCTCCAAAAATCTATTTTGACCAAGTCAAGTCAACATGGCACAAGTACGTAAATGTTTTCTTCTTGGACTAACCGTTAGTTAAAAGAGGCTCTTTGACTGGAGATCCTTGCATCACCTGAGATGAAGCACGGGACAGAATGTTTGGCCGCATTCTCTCACGTGGTACTGGGTAATGTTTTACAGGACTTGGGACAGAGACAAGTTTCTTTTGTGGACTGGAGTTAAGGGATGGCTGAGTAGGTTTAGACGTGCTACCTTGCTCTTTATCCTGAGTTTTAAGGGTGTTTTTGCTACTATCAAGGCATGAAGGTTTTGAGGTTGGAGTGGATTTCGAAACACTTTCAGTCTCTTCCAGGCTTTTTTGTTTTTTAATACTCAAGTCTATCGGTTTGGAGGGAGAATAGGTGGGTTTTGGATCATCTTTTACTTTGTTCTGGAAGGCCAAACCTTTCTGTTTACTATTAAGATAAACTAGTTTAGGTTTGGGTTTAGGTTTAGACGTTGCCTGGTTAAGCTGGGACTTCATCTCTTTTGCTTTAGCTTGGGCCTCCAGGGCTTTTTGTTTAGCAATAATTTCATTAAGCTTCTGGCTGATGGACTCTGTACTCTTGTCTGTGGACAAAAAAAAGACGCATCCTTTGTTAGCAAAACAGATATTCACACATTTAAATTATATAATTTTATATAAAAATATATCAATGAAACATCCCCATAACTCCTTGTAAATCCTATTCATGCAGACCATGTGACATCACTGTACTTTATCGCCGCCATTTTTGTGTCCGGTCACAGCTGCGCGACCCGTTTCAGTCTATGGGCACAGCAGCCACAACCACCAGAGAAAGATCAACTAAACACTCCCAGAAGGTTCACAACAAGGTTACAATATGCCCGGGATATGTTGTGCAGTTAGCTGTAACAACAGTTGTCTGAGAAACACCAAACTACAATTTTATTCAATCCCAAATAAGTTAGATCAGCGGAATAAATGGTTGGTTTCAACCAGAAGGGACCACTGGCAGCCAAACAGCAATGCACAACATTAATAACTACTGGGACTGTCATATCCATAACATTATAATGAGAACACTATTGTAATAAAACGTTGTGAATTCTCTGGGTTTGGTTTTGTTGTTGTTTCAGCGCGCTGTGTGAAGAGCGCGTCGGCTTATCATACACATTCTGCACATTAGCACATAACTTAGTTCAAGCTTTACTTATGCAGATATAAGTTTTAATATTAAGTTATGTAGTATAAATATCAGATTAATCTCATATGGATGAGTTTTGTTGAGGTAAATAATCCGCAGTGCTTGTACCTGTTCATCTTTAGCTTCAGTGGAGCAAAACATTAATAACTATGATTGGGGCTCTCATATTCATAACATTATAATTGTATACACTATTGTAATAAAAACGTAGTGAATTATTCGGGCTCAGTTGCTGTGTTTCAGCGTGCTGTTACGGGAACGCATCCACAACAAGCTCTTCAGTTTACGAGCGCTAGCCTAATTCTCTTCAGCTTCAGCATGAGCAGCTCATACAGCATGTTCAACTCTTTTTGAGTAAAATAATCATTAAGACCATGCTGCATGAAATATAACCACATGGATATTAATATTCAACATGTTCAACTGGTTACCAGCAAAACACTAACAAAATGAAACTAGGAATTTAAAATGGTATTTCAAAAACACTTGAAAATTGTGTGACCATGCCTTAAGGATCCCTGTGAAGTTTGCACCCCCTATTAGTTCAGTTCATTTGAACCGTTTAAACAGCATGTTCAACCAGTAATATTAAAGATATTTACTATTACTGTAATATTAAAAATATTTTTTTAAAAACATTGATGCATTATTTTTAATAACTAGCACTTGTATTGTTCTCGACTTGTATTTTTTCATCAACAACATGGTTTGATTAAAATAATTTCCTTATTGTCCGTGCGGAGGTCATTTCATTTTATTTATCCATGGCAAAATATTTTATTTTTATGTTAGGCAATAAATTTTTTAGTAGCACTTTTTTAGTGTATGGCGATGGATTATGTACAAGATATATCCACCTTATTCTCAGGGCCCTACTGTAGAAATGTCCAGAAAAGCAAGTTGGCGTCACAGAATGTAAGGGACAAAACACAGTTGGATGTAATAAATAAGGATCACAACCAATAACAAATGTTTTTTCCAAATATAGATTTTTTTTCTCAAATCGTCTCATCTAGAATGTGCTGTGTTCGTTGCCATGTCGGACACAAAAATGGTGGCGAGCATGTCGGAAGTGACGCCTTCGGTACCCATGAATAAGCACAATATAAACAAATAGTCTAACGGAAATAGATAAATCCCACACACTGCAATCAGGATGGTTGCATGACTGAAAATATGATTTGCAAGTGTGCAGGATTACTAAATTTATATAAAAATGTTGCAGATCTTTTATAACAGCTTGGATGTATGAACAAAAAAAAAAAAATTCCACAGTCTAATGGACAGCCTTACCACACAATAGTGAAAGTGTCTGTAAGTACCGCTCCCTCTTAATTTGCAGTTTCTCTCTTCTTTTTACTAAGTGGTCCCCCTGCTTAACCAGAGACTCAATCTCTTTATGAGCCTTGATATAAGAAAGAAAACGTGTCAAAACAGTAAAACAACATTTTCAGTGCAATTACAAGCATAAGCTGTAGCAAAACCAACAACAAACCTTTGTGAGGATGCTCATCCTGGAAGCTTCAAGACTTTTTGAGGGCTTTCCTAGTGTTGACTGAAGTTTAACAAATAACTCTTTGAGTGTGTGGCGCCTCTTTCTCTCCAGCCTCACTCTCTGTACAAAGAAGTTATATAATACAATGCATGAAATATAAAAACTATATGTTGCACATGTATGTTACAAAATACATAGAAAGGGTTGGGTCAGTCATTTGAAGAAAAAAAAAATGGAATGCATATGGAATGGAGAGGACAGAACTTACCCTGACCTTCACTTCCAAGCTTTCATCATGAATGGGCTTCCGGTTACTGCAAGAATGAAATGTTTTTAAAAAACAAGTAATTTTGTAGATTTTTAGATTAATGTTCTTAGGCAAAGCATCTATTTCCAGATGCTTTCATAGTGTAGATGCAGATCAGGTAAAATACCAAAACAAAACTTTAAAATAACGCAAACTACACTTCCACATAATTATACATCAATTAGGTGTTCATTACCTTTGATGTTGATACCGTCTTATTGCAGATGCCCTAAATTTCGCGATACTGTTTTCCTCTGCAGACTCAACAGTCTCAATATCAACCACCACTTCTGCAAAATCTTTCATCTCAGAGTCCAAACCATCTGTATCCTCCATCCTCTCCCCTTTATCAGAACCCTGGAGAACAGTAAAAAAACCATGTAGCCTGAACAAGCAATATAACAGTTTAATGAGCTACGCAAATTCAGTCAGAAAAGGAAAAAAGAATCAATTATATGAAGCTCTTACGCTCAAACTATATGCATCTTCTCTGTCATCATCACTGTACAGGTCAGAGTCATCAGTTAATTCGCTTACATCTGAATCAATCTCTTCCTCTTTGGGATCTGGTGCTTTCTCAAAATCTGTTTCTTTCACACTGGGATTCTCTCTGTTACCAGCTTCAGCCAAACTCAAATGTTTCAGAGCTCCATGCTCATTATGTGAAGGGGCTGAATCATCTCCAGAAAATGGCCTGGATTTTGGAGAGGTGGCAGAAGATAAACGCTCTGATACAATTTCTGCTAGTCGTTCAGAACCATCACAGCTATTTTGTTTAGGAAGATCCACCTCAGACTGCTTATGGACCTGACCGATTGGCCCCTCCTTTGAAAGTGAGCTAACAGAAACGATCGTCTCAGACTTAGTGGAGTCTTTGTTCGGTAGTGTTGAACTTGCATGTTCTAACAATGTAAAGCCACTCTGTGAGAGGACAGGGGAGGAAGTTGGATTGATAATTCCAGTGTCTTGAACAGGACTTGGTGAGAGAATTCTTAATGTGCAAGTGCCAGATTGTCCCAGAAAACCTGGGACAACTTTAAGGGTAGAAGGAAGGCTGCCCATTGAGACTGACTTGGATGTAGTGAGTGTGACTGGCTTGCCACTCATAGACGAAGATGTAGAGACTGGTATAGTGACAGTAGGCTTCGTCTGCATTTGCGTTGTTGGGCTGGAGGATGTGACTATGGTGGCACTGCCACCCTTAGTCTTATTAAGATTGAGTCCAGTTGGTGCATGCAAACGGATAAAGGTTGCTGTGGGAAAAATAGAGGCATAATTAATATTATGTCTTTTGGGGATAAGCACACATTTGTTTTGCTAAACAAGTTTATCAACTCTTTTTTTTGAGTAAAATAATCATTAAGACCTTGCTGCATGAAATATAACCACATGGATATTAATATTCAACATGCTCAACTGGTTGCCAGCAAAACACTAACAAAATGAAACTAGGAATTTAAATGGTATTTTGAAAACACTTGAAAATTGTGTGACCATGCCTTAAGGATCCCTGTGAAGTTTGCACCCCCTATTAGTTTATATTTTGTACACAATGGCTAAATGTGCTCATATCTTGTTTTTAAATCAATGGAATTTCACTTCGGTAACACTATTTTACACTGTTACTATAGTAATAACTATAAATTATGCATAATTACATGCAACTAACCCTAAACCAAACCAAACCCTAATCCTAACCCTATAGTATGTACATGTAGTTACATAACATTACTCAGTACTTTAATGTATAATTACAGTGTAACAAAGACACCTTAAAATAAAGGGTTACACTTTATTTTAAGGTGTCATTGTTACAGTGTAATTATACATTTAAGTACTGAGTAATATTTATTAACTACACGTACATACTATAGGGTTAGGGAAGGATTAGGCTGAGGGTTAGCTGCATGTAATTATGCATAATTTACTGTTATTACTATGGTAAGTACATGCTACATATGCAACAAGAAATCTGTAAAATAAAGTGTTACCAGTAATAATGCAGATGACATGAATTTCTCAAAGTCAGCCATAATTCTTGTCTGCGACTCGACTACGGCTATTTTTTTTAATCTACTGGGATGCTCAGCACTTTCTTAGCTTAAAGTTACATATTATAATAGCTTTACTCTAGTTATATTTATACATCTATATTTATTGGTTTCCCGGAAACAGTTAATATGGTATTCCAGAACCACTTACGTTGGCCTTGAGAAAGGAGGTTGGGTTTGATGGCTTTAATTTGACTTAGAGGCACCAACTGCATGAGCTGGCCATTAGGATTGCGGTACAATGTGTTGCCATCAGCCGTCTTTACCACCTGAAGCAGCATCTTTTGGCCTGGGGTCTGTGGGGGGCGAGTCTGTGTGACAGGTTTTGTAATCCGAGGACCACTATTGGGGAGGCCTGTATTACGGGACATAACTGTGATCAAAACAGTCTTTTTCCCAGGAGTGGTCGATCCAGGTGAAGAGACAGCAGTGGTTGGCGTTAGACCAGACCCACCTGAAAAAAGGGAAAATATTAATTATAGCAACTTAAACGTTCTACTCGTGGCTTTGTGAAATAATTTAAGGACAATGTGAAGCATATGAAGTCAGTAGACCCAAAGCACCAAACTAGCCCATAGTTAAAGAGAATGATGATGGTGACAGATTGTTCACAATAGCAAACTGCTAAAATCCCTATGTAGTATAAGGAGCATTCACACTGATATTGATTAAATGGCTGTATTCCCATTGGTAGTTGGCACATTATGTCACTGTGCATTTATCAGGTGCATCGCAAATGGTCTCTGATGCTTATATGGCCACATATTGCCAGTTCTTTTAAAATATGTGACCTCTGATGTCTTTGTTTTGAACATTACAATTTAAAATCAAGCTATGTTTAACAATGACCATACATTTTACAATGCTTAATCCAGAGACGTCAAAACATATTTATAATTTCCTTCACCACTGTAAACATAGTGTCATGCATCTTTACATCTTAGTCTGCAAAAAGGACAGATCTAACATTAAGATATAATGCGTAATGTCAAAATCAATGGTGGTGAAGCTCGGGATTGCATTAAGCACATGGCCGATTTACAACCTACAATAACAGACACAGTCACAAATGATGATACATTTTAAATGATAATGGGAAGGGTAGACAAAACAAGAAGATGAAAGTAACTCTTTGAATCTTAGCATCTTTCTTTGAAGCAACAGCAAGCTCTAAATCCCAAGAACAGACCCATATGAAGGCCAAGTATGTTAAATTCTCCCAGAAGATGCATGGCCAAGGGTTTGTTGGAGAGGGAAGCACAGACACACAATGGCAAACCAAGGAAGCCAGGCTTACCCAGAGGCTGGCTGGGTGATTTAGTGAGGATGTTGATGGCAGGGGCTTGGACTTTTGATACAGTGGGAAAACTGGCGCTACCTGCGGAGTCTGAAGGCTCAGAAACCTGCGTTATCAAGTCTGCTTTAAGAGGAGAAAGAGCCACCCCAGGGGCACCAGCCTCTCTGCCAATCATCAACATGGAGGAGGGGATGACAATTTTTGGAACAGAAGGCTGTAAGTGTGAGGTGCTACTGTTGGGAAGATTTTGAGAGTTGATGTGGTTGACCACAAACTGGGTGAAGACCTTTCCCACTGGGGGCTTGGTCACTGTGCAAAAAACAAATTAAGGAGCAGGTTAAGTCTGCCACTTAAGTTATGCACATATTTACATGCAGTACAGCTGCACTGGACGTCCACTATTTTGGTCAATACACTTGAGAGCAAAAGGTCTGGAGGTGAACACTATAAACCTTTCCATGACTTACCTACAGACTTGATGATGGGTGTGGTTGTAGAAGTAGATGTGCTGGTAACTGTGGTTACTGTGGCAACAGTAGAAACCGGAATGGATGTAACAGAGGGCTTTGTAATGGTCGATGTTGTTGGACATATTCTCCCTGTGATGTAAGCTGCCAGTCTGTTTGCAGGATGCAAAGCTCCCATCTGCCCCAACTCTAACTTGGCTTGTGGGTATGGCTTTCCATTGACCTGCGAGAACAATTGATCACAAGTTTTAAAGGACTGATTCTAATCCATTCAAAAATAATCACACCTTAAAATATAAAGACATGTCTTAGACAGGCGGTACTTCAACTACTCTTAAAGTCAACAAAAATTATGTTGGCAACCCATTTTAGTTCTGTATTGTGTTTAAGGAAAACATTTAGGACAAGACTTCATTCGTTGGGAATTGATTGAATTGTGAAAAGTGAGCATTCCCACATGAAAGGAGCATGACCTGCCCATGCATCTTAGGTGATGAGAGAAAAAGAAATGTAATTTCAGATGAAGTAATGTTATTTTGATGAAAACATTGGAATTATATACACTGATGAATTGTGCACAAGAAGACCAGAAAAATAAATTATGTAAATAAGGTTCATTTTCATGATAAGTTGATAAAAGGTTAGTTTACGATATTTTGTATTCCTAAATAAATCGAAATGGTTTTGCCAGGTAATTGCAAGCATACCATTATTCGGCCTGGGGCATCGGGTGCTTTTTTCTCAGCCTTGAGCAAGCCTGCAGGGCAACACTTTGAGAGGAAGGGCAGACCTTTCACCTCACTCTTCTCTACATGCTTTTTAAGCTCAGCTTCATTTTGTGTAACCTTCTCATCTTCTTTTTTCTTCTCCATAGGTCGAGAGATGGTGACTTTATATGTATCGACAAAACCATCCTCTGTCTCTTGTAGAGTCTTGGAGACTGGCTCAATAAAGTACTTGCCAATCCAGAAAGGATGCTTCAAACGATCCTGAGCCATGTGCTCACACACTATGCGCATAATGTAATTTCTGATGTCTGTACTAGTCCAACTGCATTCGGATATGATCTCAAGGCGTTTTGCAGGACCAGACAAATTAAGAGGTACAAGCTCCCCCTCCTCAATATCTGTGAGCAAAAGGGAAAAAAGGGGGGTTTCAATTTAAGGACCAGCTTTATAAAACACAAGTCCTTTGAACTTGTAATATGGTGTTTGGTAATAAACTATGCTTACAAGATATTAAAGGTTCAGCCAAAGATGAAAATTCTATCATTAATTACTCACCCTCATGTCGATCGAAGCCCGTAAGACATTCATTTATCTTCGGAACATAAATGAAGATCTTTTTAATGAAATCTGAGAGCTTTCTGTCCCTAAGTTGACAGCCCCTTCAACACTTTCAAGCCCCTGAAAGGTAGTAAAGACATAATCCATGTGACTCCAGTGGAGATTAATATTTTGTAAATAAAGGACTCGCGTCGCTTCAAAAAATTAACCACTGGTGTCACATGGATTACTCTAATGATGTCTTTACTACCTTTCTGGGGCTTGAAAGTGGTAGTTGCATAGGCTGTCAATGGAGGGACAGAAAGCGCTCAGATTTCATTAAAAAGATCTTTAGCTGTGTTCTGAAGATGAACAAACGTTTTACGGGTTTGGAATGACATAAGTGAGTAATTAATGAAATATTTTGAAACATTTTGGGTGAAATAACTAACTAATGATCTGTAAAGGAAAACTGACCTTGTGTAGAGACCTGTGAGATGTGGTGTTGGTCAACCTGCCAGAAGTACAAGAGTGTACAGTGTAAACTTTTTCACTTTGTCTTAACCAGAAAACATGCCATTCTTCGTGTAGAAATCTCACCGTTTTTTGTTTATCATGACACCTGGAGTAAAACGGTCGCGAACGAGCACATGTCAGTGTGCTCTCCATATTGTCCTTAATCATATTCAAATTTTTCTCTTCCACCTGAAAACAGTGAGGAAATATTTAAGATATCCAAGTGTACACGTCAATTAACTTATGAAACAACATTGACATAGAACATGACAGACATTTGATAACAGAAAAAAGCTAATGAAATAATAAACCCATTAAAAGCACAATTTGAACAACAGCACGAGTTGAACATTAACTGTGATTAGATGTTATGATTGCAATGTATTCTAAAACTATCAGTCTCACCGGTTTTGGTTTTAAAGGACTGAAAAAGCTTTCCAGGTCGTGTTGAAGCTCTCGAGACAAGAGTGCTGGAGATGGAGCTCTTGGCGCAAGAGGAGAGAAAATAACCTCTGAATCAGAACCTTCTCTTTTTCGATCCCATAATGTACTCACACGCTTGGCCGGTTCAGGAGCTTTCTCTGGATCTGTCAGAACTGCAGGAGATAGGCAAGGTAATTCAATTTCTCAACTCTTTTCTCAATACAAATAGTTTTAAAGCAGCTCTTCAAGCAATACAAGCATATTAAGAAGATATAGGAATATTACAATAAAATAATAATAGTGGTCAAATGTTAGTTATAACAATGGTACAGATATTGCAATAAATTGCCAATGAATAGACTGACCATAAGTTTTTCTCTTTTTGTTTTTCTTCTTCCATTTAGCCTTGTTCTCCTCTGACACTCCTTGAGGTTCAGTCTCATCTGCTGTACTTTCTTCCTGTTTGGGGGTCTTCAGTGCAACAACTTTGCGTCGCAGGCAGCTACAGCCCAACATGCACTGTGGTTTTCCACAGTGATGATGTCGCCTCAAGTGCACCAGACTGGCACACACGCAGCCAAGCCTACAGAATACATTGAGGCAGGGTGGTGCACGTCGTCTTATAATTCTGATAGCATCAGGGTTTCCTTTTGATACCCCCTTAAAACAGAGAAAAAGAGACAAGGAAGAGCGTAAGGTTTGGAGAACATTTTCCCATAATTCAATTCTGTTGTAAATGGCAATCACTACAAAACCCAATATCTGTCCTAACAAACTACACACTAAGATGATCCTTATTTTGACTTTTACCTCAGCGGTGACAAGAGTGGCTAGTGCGATGGCTGCCCTTTCTTCTGTAATATAGGTACGATGTCTGCCTTCCCACACTGCTCCATCTTCCACATCCATAAGCTTCACCAGAGTCTTAGGCAAACCTATACTACGTCCACCTGTGCAGGTCGATTGTGTGGATCCAGAAACTTCAACCATGGGACTCTTATTAGA
Source organism: Rhinogobio ventralis (assembly GCA_039654625.1). Lineage (NCBI taxonomy): Eukaryota > Metazoa > Chordata > Actinopteri > Cypriniformes > Gobionidae > Rhinogobio > Rhinogobio ventralis. Next base: position 12,130,606 of record CM077202.1, on the reverse strand, counting down.
GGCAACTATTGCAGCAGTCTCTACAGCAGGCTTTTCAGGACTCAAACTCTTGGATTCCTTCTTATTTTTATATTTCTTGCTCTGTTGTGGCTTTTTCAAGCACAAAGCAGGTTTCTTCACACTAAAGACGGGTTTTATTTGCTTTTCTGCACATGTCTTTAAAGGTTTTTTGGATTTATTTTTCTCTTTGGATTTGAATGTTGGCTTGACTTTATTGGATGTTGTGGATAAGGTAGCAGGTACTTGTTTCTTAAGTACACTATCCAGGGTACGAACGTAGCTAGTGCTCTTAGTGGGCAGCTGGTATGCTATTGGCGTAGTATCAGTCTGTGATAAGTTAGCAGCTCGTTCGTCAATCAGTTTGCCCTCGCTAGCCAGGTACTCATCCAACATGTCACTACAAAATGCAGAGAGGTTCTTCTGCCCTGCATCTGTGCTTGACATGCCTGCAAATAAAATGTAATGCAAAAATCACATTCTTTTAGCAGCCGTATCATATCAAATTACAGTTAATATCATAACAAACAGTATATTCTTGTAATGAAATACTCATAAAATAGTATACCTTCAGCAAGAGATCCTGATCCAACAAACTTGTCTCTCCAACCTTTAATTTTGGTGACATCAGTGGTTTTTCCTGTCCTTGAAACAAACTGGACTACAGAAGGGAAAAAAGCATTATTGACCATGAAAACCTGAAACATTATTTCGGCTATATGCTTATTGTTTGTTGTTATTATTATTAATAATAAGATGTTACCTTGAGATGATGCTGAACTTTCTTCGGATGAGAGAACACTCAAAGGAGTTGGGGGAATGGGTAATTGCACACCCAGATATTGCAGGTCAATTTCCAGGGTGAGGTTAAGCAGACTCAACTTCAATCCAACTATGAAGACATTTTTTTTAAACATTATTGTAATGTTGTACATTGTGTTGTTACATAATTGTGAGAGTCATAGAGAATTACAGAATCAAAAACCTTCTTGCAGCACTGGATGAATGACCTGTCTGTGCTTCATGACTTTCAGATCACATAAAAGGGTTCTCTCTAGCACCTCAATCTTTTCCTGTATATTTTCATCACTGTCTGTTTAAAAATAAAATAATAATAAAGTAAAGTAAAATACACTGTAGGTGATTTCAAAATGTGGTTCTTTCAAATTAACCATGGTGAGGTGTTAAATTCTTACCGTCTGGATACTCTGTGGTTTTTTGTGCCGTCTCCGTTTTGGCATCATCTCCAAGGTGAATTTCAAGAGCTTTCTATTTCAGGATTAAAGTGTTCAGAATGTCACAAAAACGTATTGTCACAACTATATAGATGGTGTTCTGTAGATATTACATACACCAGGTCAATTTAAAAAAAAAAGTTTAAAACATTTTAAAGTTGTAAAGCAAAGCAAATACAGCAAAAGTAGTCCATTAATTAAAATAATAATCCAATTCTTCTAATGCCAATAACAATTTTTTTTTTAAGAACAGCAGACCATTTTACTAAAAAGAAACTTCCCACCCACAGTCACACTCAAATACATTAAATTATTGAATTTGTATAATCAAATACAGCATATATTGAAAACACATTCACTCAGGTTTGATGTCAAGAAAAAAACATTTACAATAAAACAGGAGGAAATTATTTAATTGACATCAAGGTTGGTGCAATCATTATATGGATGTTTTGGAATAAAGGTAAGTAACAACTACTTTTTCCTTTTTGTGTAGTCATTTCCTTTAAAGTTTCCTTTCTACATTCTAAAGTTACCAGACACGTTATGTGTGTTACCTTTGACATGAAGGAGACAAACAACTGGCCATCGACATCCTCCAGGCTGGGCAGCATTGGAACAGGTACAGGTCCTTCAAACACCTCATCATCTTCACTGAACTTCAATTTTCCTATTTTTTTCTGTTTTGCCTTAGTCTTCTTGAAAGTGCTTCCATGAGATGATTGTTTAGTTGGTTCAGGAACAATGGGATCAGAAACAGTGGTCTCACAACCAACAGCTAACTGCAAGTCATTAAGAGGCCCTGGTCTATCAGAGCACTGGCTTTGAGAGTCAATTGTTCCTCTGGGATGTTGTGGCCCATCGGGGACACTTGGTGACAATGAATCTCTAGAAGTTACAATTCCATCCAGTGGTCTTTCTGGAACAAAATCATAGATCATTCTGGGAGGTAAAGGCTTGTCATTGAATAGACCTAATGGGAAAAGTTCAGGAGAGGAAGAAGCTGTACAATTCAATAATCTTTCTGGAAATGAATCAAGGGTCTTTCTAGGAGGTACTGGTCTTTCACAGAATAGACTTGGTGGAAATGGGTCAGGAGAAGAAGGAGTTGGGCTGGGTAAGGAGAAGGCTGGGGAAGATGGGTCATCTAATGGCAAGGAAAGGGATTCTTCATGTGTGAACAGAGTGTGTGGCTCAGGACAAGAACCCTTGGAACTGTCTAGAAGACAATCAGAAATGGATGCACTCTCAGCAACATCAGGCATTGAGGCAAGTTCCTGATAAGGAACAACATCATTGTCTGTACTAGATGGTACATCAAAAACAGATGTAGTGACAGAGGGGACAACTGGTGTGACATCAAAGTCATTGTTAACTTCAGGTGTAGCAGGTAAACAAGTGTCATGAACAGTGTCACATGTAAAGAGGGATGAAATGTCTGACTGAGACCTGAGTGTGTTGTCAAGATCTGGCACAGAAACAGCATCAGCATTATGGAACACACCGGACATACTGTCAGGTGTTGGGTCAGAACCAGGTTTGGAGGGAGAGGTAGTGTTGGGGGCACTGAATGGATCACTGCCAACTGGGGAAGGTGAAAATCCATCAGATAATTGTGTTTCTGTTGGTGCGGGAGATGCATTTGTTGATGAAGAAGATAACGCAGTGGACAGAGATGTAATGTTAATCGCATCTGTTGTTGGTGTAACTTTTTGAGATATTGTGGTAAGTACAGGATGTGAATCTAAGTTAGTGGTAACACAAGGGATGGAAGACATCAAAGCAGATGATCTTTCAGGGGTTAAGACAGATTCACATGACTTTTCAGAGTCTAAGGATGAGCTGGGAGTGTCAGATTTTGGTGTAATAGGTCTTGTCTTAGACTTTCTCTGTTTAAGAAATTGCGCAAGGAGTGGTAGGGGTACACGTTCTGGCCGCTTATGTGGTAAGGTTTTCTTAGCATTTGCTTCAGACTTGGCCTCAGTGCCCAGAGAAGAAAGGGTCTCCATTCCGTTTTCATTCATGTAAGGTACATTTTGGTCACTGGATAGCAATGTAATCTTGTCAGCTTTGTGTTCATCTATTTCTGTTTTAGTCTCATCTGTCTTTAAAAACTCTGTTTTTGAGGATGTGTCTGTGCTTTCACATTTGTGGGTGTCACCTACAACGGTTTCATCTTTACTAACAACTTGTAATATTTTTTCTGTTTTGGATGATATGTCCATCATCTCCTTTTGATCACTTGTGCAAGTTGTTTGCAGGTCCACACTATTTTTCTTGATATTCTCAAGCGATAACCTTTTTACTTTCACGTGAGCACCTTTAATGAAGTCTGAAAATGCCAATGACAATGGGCGCTTCTTACTGCTGTCAGAAAAGGATAAGAAAATAAGACAGAAAAAAAAAAAGTTACATTTGTCAAAATTGGCAAATATGTACAATATCTGAAAACTGTTTTATATGCAGACTAGGGCCTAAAACACTACACAATTATGTGAATGCAAACACTTCGAGCTACAGCACAAAACAGGAAAACATGTTGGTCATGCAGGCATTCACACACTTGCATAGAGTTTGTAAATCTAATTCAAACTAAACCAATATTTTGCTTCTGTTTGACAAATTTATGTTAACTCTACTTACCAGAAACTTTGAACATCTCTGTCTACAATAGGAACATCACCATTAACAACTTTCTTTTCTCCATTTGAAGGGCTGGGAACATCCTGATCCTTATTGACCTTTACAGCAGCATTTCTCTTCATAAACAGAGTTTTCAAATTATTCAAGGTTGTCATCTCCCTGCTTAGCTTGAGTTCACTCTCAGTTTCCTCAGTGGACATTCCATTCTTTGCCTTAGATGATCGGGCATTGACTGCATCCTCCCTGAAACCTTTAGCAAAGGGGTTGTAGTCAATTTTGAGCTGGGTGATGCGAAGGTTTTGATAGGCTGTGACTGCAAAGAACTCTGTCTGTGAAAAACTGAGAGTTATAACATTGGGTCTGTCAACTTGAATGTCTTCAGTGGCTTTGTCTGCAGGTATGACATGAAGTCGAGGAAGGTATCGGTGCATTGAGTGCAAAATAATAGGGTCCTCTTGGTCCAAGTTGTTGCAAAGTTTCAGTCTATAAAATGAAACTGGGTACTGCATCCAGTGTAGGCCAGTAGCAGGGGATTCTGGGTGTACAAACAAACGTGAAACATGAGGCTCAGCCTTCCCATTGGTTTCCCATCCTTTTCCACTCCATTTGTACCTGTGGTTATCAACTGGAACGATATCCATTGCCAGCACGTAACTCTGGAAAGGTTCCATTCCAGAGAGACGAAAGCGGCAATAGGGGAACATTCTACGGCCTTGTTTGGTCAGAATCATCTCAGTCTGACACCTATAGAACTCATTCCACATACTGTTGTTGTCCAGTGTAACCGTGATGCCCTTACATCTAGCATCTGCGGGCAAGTGTTCTGACTGTGAGCTGTTGTTGGTGTCTGCAAATGTGGATGATGATGGATGGATGCCTGTTACAGCAGAGCCGATTGAAGGTTTCACCATTTTATTTGCCTCACTAATTGCCATCAGACTGCCCTTGTCTTTCACAGTATCACCAGACTGCAACTGTTTGAGGACAACAAAGATGGAAGGTGGAGTGGTTGAGGGAGGTGCCAGTGTTGGGGCAGTCATGCCCTCTTCATGAAGCACCATTGCACCCTGCTTCTTTGTATCTGCCATGGGAGTTAAGAAGTCATCTGGATAGCTTCTGACCCTCTCACCTCAGGGTATTTCGATATACATCCTTAAAAAAAAAACAAGACATACACGACATGGCATGGTCAAAGCATATTTGACAGCTAGCAACCGTAAAGCTTAACATTCAAGTATATTGTAAACAGTTTTTGTGCTACTCACTAGATAACTCAACTACTAGTTAGTTGTATCCCTGCCTGCCCCCTATGCATAAACTTGACAGAGGATAATTTAATTCCATAAATGCATTACCTTGTCTGTTGTCACTGTTTACACCTTGCTAGAGAAATGTCTGAATAAGAAGACTGGTGTGTAGTGTATAGTGCTTTGTGGACTACATACATCAAAGTGGTTGTCCGTCATAGGCCTCTAAGCATTGCATTAGCCTCATGGTAATACTTGTGAGGACATCTATACAAGTATTAGACAAAGTATATCTTGGCATACTGGATAAGGGGTATTTCAACTCTGCTCCTGGAAGGCCACCTTGCAACAGTTTAGTCACAACAAACTCTTTAAAGGCTTCATGACACTTGAAAATTACAGGCAGGCAAAGGATTGGAACTTTGCATAAAGATGGCCATTCATGAGAAGTGTTGAGTACCTGTCCTAATCAGTCTACCTCCACCTCTGTAAAGGACAAATGACAAACAAAAAGCCTTGGTGTTTGGTTACAGTTAAGCCAAAACAAACTGTAAACAAATGGAGGTACATGCATCATTTACTGAGGATCTGTTTCCTAAAGAAGGGGAACTGATACAAGAAAATATCATGGTACCTTGAACTTAAGTTACACATGTCCATGGCAACAAGTGCGTGAGTTGTGTTATCTGATAAATGTTATCGCAAATGGTCAGGACTAAATAGAGGTGGAAACAGGGTCTTTTGATTGGATCACTGAAAATATACGCAAGTAGTCAAAAACTCAGGTTAGGAGTCGGAAATGCTATCTGTCCTGAATGAGTCATTAACTGCAGTGAAGCACTCACATAACGTGATCTTTCTAAGATGTGTTGTAACAAACAAATCACAGCTGAACACCTGTCCCCCCCCCCCTCGCTATCATCAAATACTATGGCTAAAATCAAAAGGGGAAAGAGAATCAAGTCAAACATGTTAGTCTTTAAAGAAATAAGTCTTGTGGTATCTGTTCATTAAGTGTACATGTACACAATGAATAGAAGAGTGGTGGTAAAATGATGGCATATAAACGGGGGAACCTCTTTGGAAACAATCATTATTCTAGCAATTCCATTTGGTGCCACTCATCTTAAAAACCAAGTCATGGGTTTTAATTAATAATTGGGTTAAAATTCTGTAATGGTCAGCTATATTGTTTTATTTAAATCCACTGTTGTCAACAGTGGAGTTAAAAGGAAAAATTATAAAATATTAATCAGGTACAAAAGAGTACTATTGGTTTTAATGTTGTTTGTCTCAAATTGAGAAGAAAAAAAGCAACTACTACAGTTAAGAGAATTAAAAAAAAAAAAACTACAACGTTTTCATGTAAACAATACTGGGTAAGTTTCCAGACAATACATAGTCTTTACAAGATATTAGATACTAAAGTAGGTGCACACCGTGCAGCATGCAGATAACAAACTGACATTTTGCATTACACTTGCCACAAAACAAAACTTTCAAGAGTTATCAAAGGACAAACATAACATAGACTATAAGATACATTATGTATAGGATTTTGTCTTTTGTTAGATTAAATCAAAACCTAGGACAAATATAGAGAAATATTATAGGTTGCACCAAGTTTCATACATCAACCTGCAAATTCATTGATGCCACATTGTTCATTCTTGAAGAAGAGCATAAACATTCATGTAACTTGTCTATACAGAGATTAAACTCAATGTTTTGGACTGTTACCTCAACTGAGCATTCTATGTGCAATATACCTGTGTATCTTTTGTCCTCCCTGTTACATGACACAGCCTGACTGTTCTGATACAGAATATTTTAATCAAGAAATTAAAGTACTAAAACAGGACATTGATCATATGACACCCTAAATGACAATTGAACACATAATTTCACAAAATGGTGGTATAGTGATATATCTTATCAAATTGTGATTATCAAAACAAATGCTGTGATTTAACCCAGTAAAGCCTGACATATGAAATAGTCCGAAAAATATATTTGCATCTGTTTCTATTAAAATCTCTGTTTGTCTACATTTTTTTTTTCTTTGTTTCTTTGGCTGAGTATCATTTTTGATACATCAGGCTTTTATGGCTCATATCTCGAGGAGGGGGAAAAACATCAGGCTTTTATGGCTCATATCTCGAGGAGGGGGGAAAACACCTATTTTTTTTTTCTCAGTAAGGACATCGGAATAAAACTATGCAATTTGGTGCAGTTAATTGATATTTATATGGCCAAAAAGTATGATTCTGATTGCAATTGATTTTTCAATGCAATGCAATGATGATGGGGACACTACATTTTCAAAAAAATATCCAAATAAATTGAATTACTAAACTAAATTAACTATGTCAACTACATTACTTGAATATATATAATTGAAATGAGCTAGATGACATCACCGTTTTCTCCAGAGCGTCTGTACAGCCGAATAAAATTCGGTTGCATTATTTTCCTGTTTAACACTGTGAAGCTGCTTTGAAACAATCTGCATTGTAAAAAGCGCTATATAAATAAAGTTGATTTGACTTGAGACTTGACAAAATAAAAATTGATGGAGGGCTAAATCGCTTTCCGAAAGAATAATTAAAAAAAAGCATGATGCATTACTCAGTGAATACCCTGCAAAAACAGACTAAGCAAATTTATTCAATGTACATATCAGGCCTATACAATATAGTGTAAGCATGTCAAGCATTTAATTTACTTAAAATTATGTTGCAATAAAATTATTAGGTAATTAATGATAATAACAAAAACTTAACTACTAGCTTAGTAAGCTTCAATAATATAAAATCAATAAGGCCTTGAGGCTGTGCTGTATTGTGAATATAGTCACTCCGCTGCATGCACTTTAGCTGTGACTATATTAACAATAAAGCAAAACCTTGTTTATGTTATTGTTAAAATGTGACCATATTACAACTCATTATCTTTGTGCGGTGTAATTACACTCACTACCCTTTTAGAATAAGCTCACCAAATTGTGGTTAATGCTATGTTACCTCAAAGTCAAAGATGTGCTAAAAAAAAATTCATAATTCCCACGCTACGTTTAACTCAACACTTTTATACATACAAATCGCAAACTTCCCAGGGAACCCCTGCCACCATTTTGAAGTGCGTTCAACTTTGCCAAGTGGGCGAGTGAAGTTTATTTGGACAGACTCTTGACCCCTCAATTTTGGTTGAGGGAGCGAGGCCCTGTCCCAAATGGCACACTTCATATGCACTTTCAGTCTTGTGGACTTACAATGGCTGCCGCGTGTGCATGTCCGCAACATAGACCGTAAAAAAATATGGACAACGCGTCTTCACTACCTTCCACTGAAGAAAAGTGAAGCCGCCAACGTCGGAATATGGCACCGACATCTTGCGCTGATTTGGGACCCAAGTCTGCGCAGTAAAGAGCAGGAAGTAGAGCCGCAATATCAAAAACCCGCCCCACACTCTCGCAGATGCAGAACAATTCATTATGTCGGTGTGAAATAAACAGTTATGGAAATGTAGAAATTAAAGCTAAATCCCCAATATACTCCCGAAAAAGTCAGTTGGTGCCTCAGTGACTACTTCACTCAGAGAAACTGTCAATCATGATGTCACAGCCCCATTTTTTATAGCATCAAATAACTAACTAAAAAACGAACACTTAAAATTAAATCAACGTAATAAAAACTGCCTAAAATGACAGAAACCATCTTTGGGAAAAAAATATTTGAAGTGTAATTTGATTGTTTAGTTTGTCTCACATCCCATTAGAATACATGGAGGGACGGGGGTTATGAGCTATACCGGGACCAACCACCTGGGGGCGATCGAGACATATTGGCTTCACTTTTCAGGACAAGTGCGACACGCTTGGTCCGTTAAGTCCACAAGACCGTAGGGTATCCCATTTGTCATTTTAGGTTTGAGAAGGGAGTAAGCACCCCCTTTGCGCACTTTGCATTACGTCATGAAAGTGCGGACTCATAGGAAGACCGCGAGGGATTAGGGTGCCATTTGGGCCAGGGACAGAGTCTACTAAATATGTACACTTCAGACCACAATGCAACATGATTGTGACCTCACAGCAGATCACGCTTAATTTACCCCACCCCACACAACTCAAATGTGTGATTTTGGAGTTATTCTGACATTTAACCGCATTTAATACCTGTAGCTACCTTAAGCTGACTGTTATAGCCTATTGTATTGTTATTTTTGCATGTGTAATGTGTATGCGTAATGTGTTATATTTTAACAGCCCAAGCATAAATACAGGCCTATAGAATGGTGCGTAAAACAAATTCACAAGGGGAAAAAAAAATCTAATAATAAATGATCTCCATTGCGGTTTCCAACCGTTTGCGATCAAGGGCTTATGGTGTTCCATTTAAACACATTGCGAGGGTTCTGCCAGTAGTGGGCACTGGTGCAAAACTACAGTAATTACGACACAGCATGAATGCAGCCAATCATTTCCTTGTCATGTGATCTCAACTTTTGAGGTGATATGCTCTTTGCGAATTAAAAACTTTTATTAGGCTACTTGCATGACTCAGATCTTCATCCCATGTAAACATTATTTAAACATTTTCCAAGGTGGGCGTCACACTACACGTTCCATATGCATACTCGGAAAAGCAGAAACACAAGTTTTGTCTTTCGAGTAGACATATTTTAACATTTAATGCATTATTACATGATTTACCATTTTTAAATAGTATTATTAATAATAAAAGTAATTTATTAACAGAAGCACTAGAATGAGATGACGCTGTTTGAAATACCTTAGCATAACCTTCTATAACTCATAACGTATGTATACAACGATGCAATTAAAACTTTAAAAAAAAAATAGTGTTGTTTATGCAACGTCACATATTTTAATGCATAAAATAACATAATAAAAATATGCATGTCAACACCATTACCGATTTAGCCAAATGCTTTTAAAAAAACATGTCCAATCTTTAATACACATCTACGATAATAATTTAAAAAAAACCGAAATAACGTGAAGAATAACGTCAAACGCATTTGTAACGCGACGTGCGCATGAATAGCGAAAAGGCGCACGTTTACTACAACAACATTACTAGACTTGCTATTTTACCTAATTCACAGGTGAGAAAAGGTGGCAACCACCAGCGTGCATAAATGTTATATTTCCATTCAAAGTCAAAAAATTGAGTTTCAGTCACCTTTTGTGTAACGGGCGTCGAGTTATATTCGTCGATGGCGCATGTCTCTAATAGGCCCGAGAACTAAAAGTTGGCGCGGATAGCGCGTGCACGTCGAAACATCTTGAATGGCGGGCGAAGCGCGCTGAGAGATGGTCTGCTCTAGCCACGAAGTAACAACGAAAAACACCCTTGTTCAGCGAACTTTTTCGATTACTGTAACAGACACAGCTGCATCCGGATTAGACTGTTACCTTTTGTCAATATGGAATGCATATTATGCATACTCTCTCTCCTGTCTTCGTTAATGTTGTTTTTTCTCTCTCTCCCTTCTCACATTATTACACCGTGCGTCTCACCCTCCGAGGTTTACGTGCGTGCGGTGACGTCAACACGTCGCTGCTCAAAACATTGCAAGCGCTCGTGCGACTACCGTGCGCAGGCGCTGCCTCTGACTGATGAGGCTCGTTGGTTGTATCGCGCATGCGTTTACTTAACGCCTTTGTTTACGTCATGGCCGCCTCGATTCGCACTGCGTCGGATTTTATTCGAATGACGAATGTCGTAGAGAGAAAAAAGATTCGTTGCGTAAAATGCGTTCTTTTACCTCTGATTTGAAACAGCGCGGCACAAATGCAAGGACTCATCATATATTCATCTTAGGAATCATGGGAGACAATGGGAGTTTTATTCATGGTGATGCCAAGCCCTTTCCTTCAGTGCACTGCTCCTTTGAACGTGCTCGCAACTCATCTGATGTTACTTGTTTTGGTTCTCAGAGAACAGGCAATTGTATAATGATTGAAGGGGTTTAACAAAGCCCAATAAAAATAAGGCGTTACATATGTCTTCCTTTTTTGTCTGTGTTTTCTGGCTATTTATGTAGGCTACAGTAAATTTTAGGATGTTTCTGACCTGGAGATAACACTAGTATTTGGTGCATTGCAGCAGAAAAATGTGACAGTAGCATGGACCATCTCAATAATAATAATAATACGATTATTAATTAAGTTATAATAAGTAAGATTGTCTAATTACTGGATAAACTGAAGATAATTTTCAATAGCTCCAATTAGAAGTGTTTCCAAATTATGATTTCATTATCAATCCTGTACACATTCCTAGAATATTTTGACTTCTAGTGGACATGATTCAAAGAGCAATTTTGAAAATATGTAATATTTTATTGTTAAATATTTAATATTTTTGACATTACACGCTACCTTGATTTCATTTGGTCCTCTAAAGCCACATCCCCAATAAACTTCAACTCTGACGATTTTTAGAATAATGTTTTATTTACAGTTTCTGAAAGAAAATGGAAAATTCTACAAGTTCACAGCTGTAAGCACCACCCAAATGACCAACATATAGAGCTCAGACATTATTTCTGTGCAACATTCTTGCTATTTGTACTCTGAAACAACAACAAAAAAATCCACATAGCTTATTTTAAGAGTAAGTGTGTTTACTCTATTGAAATCTGTATAGCTCTAACCATAATAAAACCGTTTAAGTTGGTCTCTGCTTCTGTTGTAATTAACTGGAATAAAGTTTTATCTTCATGGTAGGTATTTCTCATGCTAACATCATCTTCTTTGCCCATTTCATTGTTTTGAGACAAGCAGACAGCCCTCTTGGGTTAATAACACTGAATGATGTGTCAGATTATCCACAACACATATGACAATGTTTGTTACATGAACACTCTAAAACTGAGTTTCAGCCATACACTGATGAAGTAAAATACAAAAGATTTTAAAAACACAAAACACTAAAGATATCATTCACACAACTCATTAAACAAAAGCTTTCATTCTGTGCGGCAATGCTTGCTGTCTGGTGTGATCATAACAGCATAAGACAAATGAAACCTAAAGTCCCTTGATATCCCATCTTCAGAATGCTCTAATGAGGGTTTGCTGTACAGGTAAATGTAATATTCCGGTTTAAATGCAACAACCACAGAAAATAATTTCAACTCGCCCCCGAAAAAACGTGTTGACAGTTTCATGCTTACAATTGAGGTCTATAGGACAACTGTTCTAAACTAAGAGTCAAAATGATTATCTATGTCAATGTTTTCTGCATTATTTTTCAGCATTGACACTGATGACAAGTCCTTTAAGGGGTTCCCTGCTGCAAAAACACTGCTCCATAGAAATAATTTAGCAGTCATACAGCTTGCACAGTTTTATCTGTATTTAACCCGGAAAATTCATTTAAGTACAAGTATAAACCGACAGGCTGAGCTTATACTATATGCATTATAAATCCAATGGAATTTCTTCATGCAACGTAACAAATGTGCAGGAACTGTTATAAAACAAAGGCACCACATATGTGAGTCCCAGGACGTGACTGACAAGTCACACGTACAAAACACACAAATAATACCGGAAGGATACCAGCAAAGACATATTTGCACACGGATTTACAATAACATTTTACACTTCATAAATCACAGATCTGACTCTAAACATTGCATTTGTTGAGACACTGGCTTTTCTACAGTCATAATTAATAATTACCATTGAAATAAACATGTCAAATCATGTTTCTAAAAGTATTAGCAGCTGATTGTATGTCCACGTCATGCCTCAAGAGTTAGCATAGATAACAGTTCTTTGTGTTAAGTATTATTCCTGGAATTTCACCAGTAAAAGGACTCAGGAATGTTTTTTACAAGAGTCTTTAAAACTTGTGCAGTCATTACCTACGAGATTATGTAAGCATGGGGGAAAATAACAACAAAAACAACAAAAAAATCACACATTAATGATGATGTCCTCTTCATCATCCCTGATATCCTCCGACAGGCCATCATGAGAGTGTCTGCTCTCTTCATCAATGCCGCTGCCGTTTGGGCCGATGATGTACCGGTAGTCTCCACCAATAGCAAGAGCAGCTCCTGATGACACCATTAGCCAGTCCTTTTCGTCTTCCTCCATTCCTGCACACTGCCACGGTACCCCCCAAGAGGGATCCTCACTACTACGAGTCCCGACATCTGCCCCCGGCCCAGAGGCCTTTTCTTCATCCTCTTCCTCCAGGTTCACATACAACAATGGCTCTTTTACAGGAGCTGGATTTAGCTTCTCCCACAAGAGCTCCAACTGGTCAATGAGGTGTTGGAAACTAGGACGGCACTTTGGGACAGGAGACCAACAGCTGTGCATGATTTCATAACTGGAAGTGAGAAAAGATAGAAATGTTTTTCAAATAGTAGAATGAATTTCTAAAAATGGTGTGGTTTTAAAGAGGCCATGGCAATACAAATTAGAGTTTTGCAACTTTAGTATTAACTACACTACTGTTCAAAATGTTGGGGTCAGTACGATTCTTTAATTCAGCAAGGATGCATGAAATTGATCAAAAGTAACATTAAAGATGGCTACATTACAAAAGATTTCTATTTCAAATAAATGTTCTATTAATCAAAAAATCTTGAAATAAATATATTATGTTTTCAACAAAAAAATATTACGCTTTCAACATTGATAATAATCAGAAACATTTCTTGAGCACCAAATTATCATATTAGAATGATTTCTGAAGGATCATGTGACACTGAAGACTGGAGTAATGATGCTGAAAATTCAGCTTTGCCATCACAGGAATAAATTACATTTTATAATATATATTAAAACAGAAAAGTTATTTCAAATTATAATAATATTTCATAATACTACTGCTTTTGCTTTATTTTTACTGTATTTTTCTGTTATCAAATAAATGCAGCCTTTATTTGTTCAAAGGAATGTATTTAGGAAATGTTATATTATAAAAAAAAATATATATATTATAAACCAAAACAACTTACATGTCACCAGGGCATTCCGGAGGCTGCTTGAGTCTTTCTCCTTTGATAAGATACTCATAGATTTCCGAGTTCTCCACCCCTGGGTAAGGTGTTTGACCTCTAGTCATGATCTCCCACATGGTCACACCAAATGCCCACTAAAACACACACACACACACACACACACACACAAACTTCAATCAGTACCAGCCCAAGTAAACTATTAAAGAAATCATGAGCATTTTTGTTTTCAGATATTGTATGATTAAATGTAATTGTATGGTTTTATAGTACATTATTACATGGCTCAGTAACACTTTATAATAAAGTATATAGTAATAAAGTACTTACAAATCATTAAACTATTAGTTTATAGCAGAGGCGGACAGTAGAGAAGTATTTTTATTCTGTTATTGCTTAAGTACATTTTTCAAGTGTCTTCACTTCATCAGGGAGTTTTTCTTTGGAAAACTTTTACTTCACAACATTCCAAAGCATATTTTACTTTTTACTGCACTACGTTTCATACTGAATATAATTTAATACTGAATTACATAAAAAATTTAGTACTTTCTTACTTTTACTTCTTACTTAATTTAAAGTTTTACTTGAGTACAAGTAAGAAAGTACTACATTTTTTTTGTAATTACATATTGAAGGTAAAAAAAAACTTTTATTTTTTAAATGTGGTGCAATAAAAAGTACGACATTATGCTTTGGAATGTAGTGAAGTAAAAGTTTTCCAAAATACAAAATACACTGATAAAGTACATATACTTGAAAAATGTACTTTAGTAGAAAGTAAAAATACTTCACTACTGTCCACCTCTGGTTTATAGATTATTCATAGTTTACATATTGTAGTCTCTACATTGTTAATATATTACTAGGCTATATATAAATAGTGAGTTCTTGTTTAATTGTCACTGTAATTAACACAATTATTATTGTTTTATTAGCTCGTAGTAAAGGAATTATTAATTGGTTATTAACAGTAAATAGTTCTCACTTTAAATTAGGTCACGGAAAATAGGTATTAGGTAAAATGTTATTAAGTGCTTTAAACCAACCTTTATTAGACATTAATTGCATTCATATTCAGTGTTTCTTAAAATGTTTACAAATACATTAAGCGCACACACACACACACACACGTGGTTTACAGGGATCCTCCATAGGCGTAATGGTTTTTATACTTTACTTACTGTATATTCTCTCCCCTTACACTAACACTACCACTAAACCTACCAATCACAGAAAAATACATAAAGGAACACTTAATACTAATGCAATTAATGTCTAATAAAGGTTGGTTTAAAGCACTAAATTAATGACATTTTCCGTGACCTAATCTAAAGTGAGAAATATTTATGGTTAATAAGTTGTTAACAACAACGCATTAAAAACATTATCTTTACATATGAGCTAATTAAACAATAATAATGTGGTTAATTACAGTGACAATGAATGAAAAACTCACTATTTGTATTTAGCCTATAAATATATTAATAATGTAAATGTAGAGACTACAATATATTAACTATGAATTAACTAATAGCCGAAAAGCATTATTTTCCTGTTATCACTGTAAAGCTACTTTGAAACAATATGTATTGTATAAAGTGATATATAAATAAAGGTGACTTGACAGTTTGTTAATGATTTGTATTACTGTATACTTATTATAAAGTGTTAAAGTGTTGTCCTGATTCCAATAAACTGATTTTCCTTACACAGTTCTGCTAGTTTCAAATCTCTCATATAACTCTGTGATCTTGTTCTTCTCTTATAATAAAATGGTTTACAACTAAAATCAATATGTCATGTCCATTTATTTATTAATTGAGTAAATAACCACGTTGCTTCCCACTGGGGTCTGGCTTACCCTATGCAAAAATGATAAGATAACAGTATTACATATTACATATTACTTACAGTACAATACATTATTTTACTAGTAATATTAAAGAAATAATGACGAACATAAGACGAATGGCGTTCATTACCACATCACTCTGTGTTGTGTAGACATTGTCTGCAAGGCTTTCCAAAGCGATCCACTTCACAGGCAACTTAGAGACAGACCCTTGTCTATAGTAGTCGCCGCTGTAGATTTTCTTTGAGAGACCAAAATCTGCTACACACACGCTCATGTTTTCATTCAACCTAAAAATAAAAATTAATTTGAGGGGAAATTTTACTGCAACTAGAGAGTTAACATAAAATGTTACTCATCATTTGGATAGTTTACATGCCCGTCAGTAAATCGTGTTCCTTTTACATAGAGCTGACTGAAAAAACAAAAAACAAAAAAAAACGCACATGCAGTTACGAGCAGCCAAATCCCTATGGATGATGTTTTTGTTGCTCAGATACTCCATCCCTCGAGCAATATCCAGCATAAACTGGATAAGAATCTGCTGAGAGAGGGTCTATAAAAAACAAGAGACAACTTTAGAACATCTACAAACATTACATGGAGGAATGGACCAAATAAATCTGTGTGAGGAAGTGACAGGAAAAACGTACAAATGGTTCATCTCCGAGGCGTGACATGAGAAGAAATGTGTGGAGATCACCATGTTTCATGAAGGGCAGGATCACCATAGGAACAGGTAGCCGTTGCTGGGCTCTCCTGTGCAGACTCACACCTGTGGGAGCGAATTTACAACTATGTTGAAGTAACATCTTCTAGTGAGTCCTGCTGGATAATATCCATGTCAAAATAGTAAGGAACTTCATTGACTTCATTTCAGTGATGTGAATTTGCCCCAAATGTTAAAGCACAGATTCTGAACCAAAGGCCTAGCAAGGAAAATGTGTCCACTAACCAATAAGCGGAATGACATTGGGATGATGGAAGTCTTTCATATAGGCAGCCTCTTTCAGACATTGCTCAATGTCACTGGATGAGTTAATGTCAGCTGTAAGAGCACCGAGACAGATGTATTAATGCACAGAAACAATGACAACACCAATACCATGGTTCACAGACATCCAACTGCTCATTAAACTAATCATTTTAGATGTACACTTACTTTTTAGGACTTTCACAGCAACCTTCTGCCCAGAGCTATTCTCCGATTTGAGAAAAGCTTCTCTCACAGAGCCAAACTCACCTAGAAAACAATATTATTTTGACAGCAAAGAACATAGTTTTTAAAGGTAAAAACTCCAAAAAAGTTACTGTTTGGATTTAAATTATGAAAGAATGATGAATGATTTAAGAATAAAAGAGTGATTTATTTTTCAATATGGGCCAACATTTCTAAAGAATGCTTTCAGCACCTTGTTGAAATCCTAATATTAGGAACACCATACTAATACTGTGTTTGACCCCCTTTCGCCTTCAGAACTGCCTTAATTCTACGTGGCATTGATTCAACAAGGTGCTGAAAGCATTCTTTAGAAATGTTGGCCCATATTGATAGGATAGCATCTTGCAGTTGATGGAGATTTGTGGGATGCACATCCAGGGCACGAAGCTCCCGTTCCACCACATCCCAAAGATGCTCTATTGGGTTGAGATCTGGTGACTGTGGGGGCCATTTTAGTACAGTGAACTCATTGTCATGTTCAAGAAACCAATTTGAAATGATTCGAGCTTTGTGACATGGTGCATTATCCTGCTGGAAGTAGCCATCAGAGGATGGGTACATGGTGGTCATAAAGGGATGGACATGGTCAGAAACAATGCTCAGGTAGGCCGTGGCATTTAAACGATGCCCAATTGGCACTAAGGGGCCTAAAGTGTGCCAAGAAAACATCCCCCACACCATTACACCACCACCACCAGCCTGCACAGTGGTAACAAGGCATGATGGATCCATGTTCTCATTCTGTTTACGCCAAATTCTGACTCTACCATCTGAATGTCTCAACAGAAATCGAGACTCATCAGACCAGGCAACATTTTTCCAGTCTTCAACTGTCCAATTTTGGTGAGCTGGTGCAAATTGTAGCCTCTTTTTCCTATTTGTAGTGGAGATGAGTGGTACCCGGTGGGGTCTTCTGCTGTTGTAGCCCATCCGCCTCAAGGTTGTGCGTGTTGTGGCTTCACAAATGCTTTGCTGCATACCTCGGTTGTAACGAGTGGTTATTTCAGTCAAAGTTGCTCTTCTATCAGCTTGAATCAGTCGGCCCATTCTCCTCTGACCTCTAGCATCAACAAGACATTTTCGCCCACAGGACTGCCGCATACTGGATGTTTTTCCCTTTTCACACCATTCTTTGTAAACTCTAGAAATGGTTGTGCGTGAAAATCCCAGTAACTGAGCAGATTGTGAAATACTCAGACCGGCCCGTCTGGCACCAACAACCATGCCACGCTCAAAATTGCTTAAATCACCTCTCTTTCCCATTCTGACATTCAGTTTGGAGTTCAGGAGATTGTCTTGACCAGGACCACACCCCTAAATGCATTGAAGCAACTGCCATGTGATTGGTTGATTAGATAATTGCATTAATGAGAAATTGAACAGGTGTTCCTAATAATCCTTTAGGTGAGTGTATATATATATATATATATATATACACATACATACACACACACACACACACAGATCAAGCATAACATTATGATGACCAGTAACAGGTGAAGTGAATAACTGATTATCATCACGGCACCTGTTAGTGGGTGGGATATATTAGGCAGCATGGAAACGGTATTCCCTGGTGGCTGTGGTATCACCCCACCCCACGCGTCAGGGCTGTTTTGCCAGCAAAACGGGGACCAACACAATATTAGGTCATAATGTTATGCCTGATCGGTGTATATATTATATATATATATATATATATATATATATATATATATATATATATATATATATATATATATATATATATATATATATATATATATATATATATATATAGAGAGAGAGAGAGAGAGAGAGAGAGAGAGAGAGAGAGAGAGAGAGAGAGAGAGAGAGAGATCACAGTCTCATCACTTTAGGTCTTGTCCCAACAAAAAGAGATTAAAATTAGCATCCAAGTCATAATGTACCTTTTCCAAGCATTCGTCCCAGAGTTAAGAGCCTTTCAGAGATGAGAACATCCTGTAACTTGGCCTTCAAATCACTGTTGATTCCTAGACTGTCCACTAGAGGGACACATAGTCAAAATTCATCATTCCTGTCAAACAAGTACTGTAGGATGTCAATGGTGCAGTCATGCGTGGCAGCAACATGTGCACTTACATGTAGATTCGGGGAGCTCAGGGAACTGCCTGTTGAAGGACCTAGCAGCTGTAAAGGAAACTGGTACTTCTGTTCCTGGAGCTGCGAATGCAGACCTGCAAACAAAACAAATCGTGAAAAAATTACCCATATTTCACGGTCTTAAAAGACATCTTAGAAATGCATTTTCCACAAACTGACCAAAAAAAGCAAAACACACAAACTACATCATGACTAAAACTGAAAAAATGGATTTAAAGTTCTTGGACTACAAACTGGATGTCCAGTTTTTATTGATTTTGAACATAAGTGATACCAACTTGACTGTGAAAGTCTAAGAGACCAGATTTCAGTCCTGTTCTAGACAAAATGTGTAGTTACTGCATTTTGGGCAGCAAATATGTAATAATACCTACATACCCAAACTGTGTCTCTTTGCCTCTGTTGCGTACCAGTACAATCAATAGGAGTCCCACCATGGTGGCCACAAGAAGGCCGAAAAGAAGCCCCACCCACATGTGGCCCCTTTGAGTCTGAGCCTGTATAGCTGAAAGGACACAACGAGAGTGTTAATCAACACTTCTGCTCAAAAGTGCCTGAAGCTACACCATTCCTGCATAATGAACAGCAAATACACACACACACACACACACACTGTCTTAGAGTGATGCATTATGTGAAAATGCAGTCACAGAAAAGCTGCGGTGACTGCAGAAATCCTGATTTCAAAAGGCAGGGGGGCAGACAGTGGACAAACCTGACACGGGCATCACAAGAACAGGCTGACTCCATGGGCCACATCCTGCCTTTGTGCACGCAGCAACCTGGAAGGTGGCGTTAAAGAATCGCCCTGCACCCGAGAGTCGGGCAACATTGTCCTTAAACAGTAAGGGATCCTACAGAGACAGAAAACAGAATATGCATAAAGGTTAAGGGTGGGTAGTGTAGCTCTCTTGACTATTATCAGTAACAGGAAAAAGATGAATAATTATTTATATACAACTCATTTCAAAGCAGCTTCACAGTAATAAACTGGAACTGTTCACACCAAGGTAACGATAACTATAAAGTTTTAATAAATCATTCTAATTCTATATGAATAATGGAGACGACACCAACTGTAATGATAATGACACAGGAGAAGGATATCTTTGAAATCACTTTCAGAACGATTTTTTTCCCAGCTGATGAACAATAAAAACATTGACAGCCAATCAGAATCCATCCTGCTTTAAAAAGCAGGAGTATTTAAAGTGGCAGACGACATAACTGCAGCACGTGCTTATAATAAACTGAACATTATTGCTCGTGGTGTGAACAGGCCTTTAATGTTCCAAAATTCATCAATCAAGAAACTTCATTTTCAGCTCTAAAGTAGCTCTACAGAAGACACTGTTATCATCCAGCTCAATACAGATTTAGGGCCCTATCATACACCAGATGCAATGCGATGCCAGGCACGACTCAAGTGTTTTTTGCTAGTTTCAGCCCGACACAGTTATCATTTTCACATCCAGCATTACATTGTTTAAATAGCAAATGCACTCGCGCCCATCTGTTCGCCCATGGGCGTGCTGGTCTGAAAAAGAGGTGTGTTCAGGTGCATTGTTGGCGCGTTGCTATTTTGAGCCAACTGAAAACGACTGCGCCATTGACTCACAAAAACCTGGTCTAAAGTCAATAGCGCAGTCATTTTTGTGTTATTTAAAGAGCACGTTAGTAATATGCGCCTATAGGCGGATGCACAACATGCGTACACTCTGCTTATTTAACACAGGGACGCGCAAACAGCACATAAACATTTTTAAATATTAAAAATAAAAGGATTCCTCTCAGGAGGAGCGTTCAGTCTTTCCGCTCGCAAATTCCGCCTTGTAAATAGTGAATCTGCCATGGTGCAAGCACAACTGGCTTTTAAAGGGAATGGGAGATGAGACTCTGGTTTATTGTACGTTACGCCCAAAACACACCCATGACTTTAAAAGACTAGGTACAACCCTTTTGGACCATGCACCTGGTACGCCGACCGTTTTTTTCTGCCTTTAAACTAGCAAAAGTGGTTTCGGACACACCCTAAGTGCGCCATGTGCTTCAGACCATGCACTCAGATCATTAAAATAGGGCCCTTAGTGTTAAATCAGTTCAATAACAGTGTCAGTGTCAGTCTTCCTTTATAACAATGTACCTGACTCTCTCCTCCCTGGTTCCACTGCACTTTATATGCCAGTAAGCTTCCACGAAGCTCCTCCTGTTCCAGTGCCGCCCAGGACAGAGTGAGCTGCTGCTCGCTGAGTTCAAAGGTAAAGTTCTTTGGAGCTGCTGATGGTGCTGTGTACCAAAGATATGAAAACAGTAAAAAAGGGAGAATGCAGCGGGTCAATTGCCACTGTACAGACAACAGTACGAGTCAAACGCCTCTGCACGACAATAAATGATGTCACAGCCAGGCCCAGATGGAATTTGTTCACATTTTCTCCACTGATTTGGAGGAGAAAAAAACCTTTGGAATCTGTGTAATGGATTTTAAGTGGAGAGGAGAGTAATAGACTTTTATTTATAGTGGATAAAAATAAAAAATAATATGACGTGCCAGTAAACCAAATCAATTTAAAATAGTTTCAATGACTGCTTTGGCCAGTAGGTGGCAGAATACATGACTCTGTATGTGGCAGCAGTGCATTGATATGGATTGGGGACACGCACAATGGTGCATTGTACCACTCAGCCTGGAATCTACTGGACTGCAGCCAGTGCTACCAGTTTACAAACATGCAAACAGGGTCAACTTCAGAAACCCCCTCTGCTCCTCAAACCCATCCATCAGCTCCTCCCCTTCCAGACCCCCTTACACCAGGCATCTGGCCAGAACCAGCTCTCTGGGCTGTTTGTTTACTTCCAACCCATCAAAACGTTGGTTAGAACAGCAAACGGTTTTATTTCCGATGGAATGTTAAAAACGTTAGTCACTAATGACTGTCCTTCTCAGAACTTTGAACTACCACAGTTTGGAATTAAATGTGTCAGCTTCAATTATCCCTCCTTGATCCAAACATAGTAATTTAGTGATGTATGCAGCAAACATGTTGTAGAGAACTTTAAGCTTCCTTTGAGATGGATCTGAATTCTACAAACGCTACTTCCTTCCTTCCTTCCTCTCTTTTTTGTACCTTGCTACTCTTCATACAGACACATAGTATGGGATGACCAGATCAAATTTAAAATAAAAAAAGTAAATAAATAAATAAAAGGTAACACTTTATTTTGATTTCTTTTCTTTTCTTTTCTTTCTACTAACTATAAGTAACTTTTCGATGACATGTCAACTAGCAGTCATTACCAGAGTATTAGTAGACTGTCTGCTTCATTTAAGTGTTAACTTATTTTACTAACACTATACCTTACTTAATAGTCTAATAAGAGTTAGTTGACATGTATTTGTAAATTACTGAGAGTTAGTTGACATGTAGTTGCAAAAGTTACTTACTACTTAGAATTACTTATTCTACTTATAGTTAGTAGAATGTCTAAAGTGAACTATCAAAAAGTGTAACCAAAAAATGTATAAAAAATACTTTAATTGTTATGTCACAACGGTCCCTTAAATGGTCCTAAAAATAGGCTTAATTTTCAAATGTTAACATGAGTTACAAACTTTCTAACCAATGAATTTGAGATTTCCAACAGTGTACATGTAATTCAGGGGAATCTGCCTTCAAATAGTTAGTTTATAGTCTGGCTATTTTAACATCAAGAAACTTACACACATCACCAAAACTAATTTTATAGAGACTGCACTCATAAAGAACAATTTGTATAAAAATAAATATTTTAATAATTAAAGACAAATAAATCATTATTAAAAGGAATAAAAAAATAAAAATAAAAAACATTTTGATCAAATTCCCTGACATTTTTCATTCTCAAACAGTAGAGCATGGGACAAGCTATGCCAAGGTCATGGGTTTGATTCCCAAGGAATGCAAGATTTGATCAAATGTTTACTTTGAATACAATGTAAGCTGCTTTGGATAAAAGTGTCTGGCCAAAATGCATGAATGCAAATATCTGTAATTTCGTCACAGCAATGCTTTTCAAACTAAAAAGCCATTTATGTTAATTTGACTAATACAAAGAAATAGCATGCATGCATAACATTATTATCTTATCTAATGTTTCACTTACCTGCCTCTGGAGTGTGAAAGTCCACCCAGGGAGAGAAAGGGGAAGAGCCCACCTCATTATCACACCGGATTCTCACACTGTAATTTGAGTAACTGCTGAGCCCCTCAAACACATGCTGGAAGGGAGGAACTACAACATCCAGATCAGGAAGTTTTACCTTCTTTCCAGATCCCTTTGATACCTAGAAATGGATTACAGGCAGATATTCATTTTTGTTTAAGTTTACAGATTTGAATCCTGAGAATTTAGATAGAAACTACATTTGCTAACTCTATTTAAAGAGATTCCTAAAACTGTTTACAGGCTAAATGTTTTCTCAAAAGAGCAGTGAGGTTTGTTTTTACAGATGCTCTTCTCCAGATGTCTGTTTAAAAGTAGTCCTTATGACTTGTGAGCAGTATAAAACATTCTTCCTAATATCTGCCATGTGTTACACATGAGGAAGAAAATGATACGGGTTTGGAATGACAAGAGGGTGAATAAATTTTTTCATTTTGGGGTGAACTAGTCCTCTAACAACCAAGCACTAAGACTGTATGGCTATATGAACAACATGAGGACATGAACAGAAAAAGGCAGGCGATAATGTCAAACACAATGTAGCAACGTGTATACTCTACCTGTAGAGTGCAGGTGGAAAGCTGTGAGTGCCCAGTGAAACCTGGACTCCATGTTACAGTTATATTAAGATCAGACACATGATGTACCTTCACATCCCAGGGGGAATCAGGACGGACTGCACATAACAATCATATTTAAAGAAAAACATTACAACAACAACATATTTATCTACTCTCTGCAAGCAGCCTTTTGTGTGGTTGTATTTGTATGGATGCCGGTTTACGTATGATGGATTACTGGCACAAAAAATAAAACCCAGCAACCAGAGGTGGACAAAGTACACAACTCTATTACTTGAGTAAAAGTAAAAGTACTACTGGTCAAATATTACTCCGTTACAAGTGAATTTTTACTTGAGTAAAAGTACAGAAGTATTTGTTTTTAAAAGGGCTCATGAACTGGCTTTTTTATTTTTTTTATACTGTTGTCTGAGGTCAACTTATGACGTTCGTGTGGTTTTTACATTCAAAAACATCATAATGAATAAGTAATAGGCTATTTTCTACCCTGGTTTTGAGGCCCTCTCAAGAAACGCTCGGTTTTAATGGGCGTGCTACACTGAAGACTTGGAAGTAAACGCCCACGGCTAGGACTGGACACGATTTGCATATTTAATGAGCTTCAGCTCCCCTGTCAGTACATGTGGGAATTGTTTTGAAAGCGTGTGGGGAAATGGCAACCGGAATGATTCGCTCACATGGCTCGCAAAACGTCTTTATCAAACAAACACAATGATTCATCTCTCATCCACCCGCAATTGATTGGAATGTAATTTTTTTATTACTTGGCCCGCCCGATCAGTGGATATAACCACGAACCGTGCATCACTAACAGACACACACACACGCGCCCTTCAAATATCAAGTCAAGAGAGTGAACAACGCACATCAAGAAAGGAATGTTATTTCACTATTTAAGATAGCCCGTCGGCAGGCCGGGCTTACGTTTTGGTAGCCTGTGTGGAAAACATATAGCCCCGATCTGTAACAATGCAATACTATCACATATAAAAAACATGTTTTACTCACATAAGTGTGTTGCACCATTCCTGTCGGATCCAATATAGAAGGCGCAGCATTGTGTTTTAATCTCATTCTGTCTGCAAATCCAGTCTCGACCTGTATCCTGTTTACAAACGATTCCGCGGTGAAATGAGGCGAACAAACGGGTAATGTCTTCCCCACGTGAACTGGAACTTCATTAAAAATAAAGTTCAACCACTCATTTCTAATATTAGAATCCAAAGGAAGCTTATGCAGCGACTGTGTTCTTCCACAACCAGGCACAACGCAATATATTGCTGTCTTCGGCATGTTTACAGCTCGGTAGCGAGTCGGTGGGCGGGGCTACAGAAGCAGGCGTACATATTTATCTGTAGAGGCGGCGTTTCCCCCTTCTATTACGTCATAGATCAGTATATATTTGAGAGCTCACGTTTACTGGGCCTGTCTATAAAAGCTTTTCTTTGACTAACTAGGAAGTTTTCAGCTCTGAAACGTAGGATATTCTTATATTACCATGACCTTTTATATATCAAAGGCTCAAGGGAAGGTAATTTCTCAATTCATCACCCCTTTAAAAGTACTTAAGTATCAAAAGTAAATTTCATTTTTATGTCAATGCATTATTTTATTATTGTTGCATTATTGTATAAATGCACATTATGTCATCATGGTGGTTTAAGCCAGTCAGTGATGCTCCACCCAACATGCTAGCATACGACTACATTAAACTAATTTCAATACTTATAAAAGTAACAAAGCTCTTTACAAAGCTGCTGTCACTTTAAGGCCGAATGCACTGACCCTATACACTGATACACATCTGATATTCTCCCAACTGTTTACTCTTCTCTTTCTCCCAGATGTTTACATTTTTGAACATTTTATGAGACATGCATCAAGTGTATGCCAACTAAACTAATCTTTAATCTTTTCAGAAAACTACAAATTTAATTTCTAAGTATGACCATGGGTGCACACACTGTGCCGAGGAACCGTATTCTTCCATTTTGCTATAAACTGATCAGTGTTCAAAAAATGTTGGGAAACTTCACATGACCATACAAGAGTGATTACTGATTACTGCCAAAAAAATAAAAATTTAAAGAAGAAAAAAATCATGCACTGACTTTCAAAGCTGCTACAGAAACGACTTTCAACTTTGAGGACCTCGATAGAAATGTAGTGGAGTAAAAAGTATGATATTTGTCTTTCAAATGTAGTTAAGTTAAAGTCAAAGTTTCCTTAAAAAATTATACTCAAGTAAAGTACAAATAAGTACAAAGTGTACTTAAGTACAGTACTCAAGTAAATTTACTTTGTTACTGTCCACCTCTGCCAGCACCTAATTTTGAATTTTGAATGCAATTATGCTGAACTACAGCAATAAAAGTTGTGTAAGTGGAAAGTAAAAACACTGCCGTATGTCTCACCTTTAATGAGCACTGTGCCCGTGCGTGACACGGAGATGCCTCGAGCGTTCTTGGCCTCACAGTAAAACTTTATACTGTCATTCACACCTGGTTGAGCAAATGAGAAACAAATCGATGTGGTCAGCGCATCACGGGTACTGAATATCTTAAGATACGTTTTTTTTTACATACAAAAATTTTACATATTTTAAATATACAAAACATGATATATATATATATTAGTTGATTGGTGACAAACATGAAGCAGGGCAACAACTCACTGCATGTAGCCCATAGAATGGAGTTAGAATGCCCCTAAAATTCAAGATATCAAGGCAGAAATGCCCCTGTATAAGTCTCATATTTATATCATGATATAGTTAAGCAACATCACACGAGTAACAAGCGCTGTATCACACAAGTGCTGTTTTTGTCCCAAATAGCATGAGAGCAAATGTGATATTGATTATATACACAACAGCTCAATAAATAAGTTAATATTGTGTTATAATTTAGACACAATATTGTCTGCTTTTGCTTAATTTTGCCAACGAAAATATTACTTATAAAGCCAGAGCATAACTGTTGTGCGTCTCGGAGCAACACTCAGCTGTGTTTAGTTTCTGAATGAATCCGCGTTTTGAGCAAATCAATCGGGTGATCCAATGATTCAATGGCCCATTCATAAAGAGAACCATTTACTTCATTCCTGAAAGAACCAGCCATTTGAACGAATCGAATGAATGACTCAATGACTTACTCATTTAGACATTTACTGCCACCTACTGGTCGTTTTAGTATCTTATTTAGAGTACCATTTAATTATTATTTTTTTCATATTTTCATATTAATAAAACCATTAAAAGGTATACAGGTGCTGGTCATATAATTAGAATATCATCAAAAAGTTGATTTATTTCACTAATTCCATTCAAAAAGTGAAACTTGTATATTATATTCATTCATTACACACATACTGATATATTTCAAATGTTTATTTCTTTTAATTTTGATGATTATAACTGACAACTAAGGAAAATCCCAAATTCAGTATCTCAGAAAATTTGAATATTACTTAAGACCAATACAAAGAAAGGATTTTTAGAAATCTTGGCCAACTGAAAAGTATGAACATGAAAAGTATGAGCATGTACAGCACTCAATACTTAGTTGGGGCTCCTTTTGCCTGAATTACTGCAGCAATGCGGCGTGGCATGGAGTCGATCAGTCTGTGGCACTGCTCAGGTGTTATGAGAGCCTAGGTTGCTCTGATAGTGGCCTTCAGCTCTTCTGCATTGTTGGGTCTGGCATATCGCATCTTCCCCTTCACAATACTCCATAGATTTTCTATGGGGTTAAGGTCAGGCGAGTTTACTGGCCAATTAAGAACAGGGATACCATGGTCCTTAAACCAGGTACTGGTTGCTTTGGCACTGTGTGCAGGTGCCAAGTCCTGTTGGAAAATTAAATCTGCATCTCCATAAAGTTGGTCAGCAGCAGGAAGCATGAAGTGCTCTAAAACTTCCTGGTATACGGCTGCGTTGACCTTGGACCTCAGAAAACACAGTGGACCAACACCAGCAGATGACATGGCACCACAAAACATCACTGACTGTGGAAACTTTACACTGGACCTCAAGCAACGTGGATTGTGTGCCTCTCCTCTCTTCCCCCAGACTCTGGGACCCTGATTTCCAAAGGAAATGCAAAATTTACTTTTATCAGAGAACATAACTTTGGACCACTCAGCAGCAGTCCAGTCTTTTTGTCTTTAGCCCAGGCGAGATGCTTCTGACGCTGTCTGTTGTTCAAGAGTGGCTTGACACAAGGAATGCGACAGCTGAAACCCATGTCTTGCATACGTCTGTGCGTAGTGGTTCTTGAAGCTCTGACTCCAGCTGCAGTCCACTCTTTGTTAA
Source organism: Rhinogobio ventralis (assembly GCA_039654625.1). Lineage (NCBI taxonomy): Eukaryota > Metazoa > Chordata > Actinopteri > Cypriniformes > Gobionidae > Rhinogobio > Rhinogobio ventralis. The sequence continues at coordinate 12,102,184 of CM077202.1, read as the reverse complement.
TCTCCCCCACATTTTTGAATGGGGTTTGTTTCACAATCCTCTCCAGGGTGCAGTTATCCCTATTGCTTGTACACTTTTTTCTACCACATCTTTTCCTTCCCTTCGCCTCTCTATTAATGTGCTTGGATACAGAGCTCTGTGAACAGCCAGCCTCTTTTGCAATGACCTTTTGTGTCTTGCCCTCCTTGTGCAAGGTGTCAATGGTCGTCTTTTGGACAACTGTCAAGTCAGCAGTCTTCCCCATGATTGTGTAGCCTACAGAACTAGACTGAGAGACCATTTAAAGGCCTTTGCAGGTGTTTTGAGTTAATTAGCTGATTAGAGTGTGGCACCAGGTGTCTTCAATATTGAACCTTTTCACAATATTCTAATTTTCTAAGATACTGAATTTGGGATTTTCCTTAGTTTTCAGTTATAATCATCAAAATTAAAAGAAATAAACATTTGAAATATATCAGTCTGTGTGTAATGAATGAATATTATATACAAGTTTCACTTTTTGAATGGAATTAGTGAAATAAATCAACTTTTTGATGATATTCTAATTATATGACCAGCACCTGTAGTTCACCCAGAATTGAAAAGTGAAATCATTTACTGACCCTCATGGCAGTTGAAGCCTAAAAGTTTATGCGTAATAAATATAATATTTATTTCTAAAGCTACATTTTGTAATGTCTATTTCTCCTAATTTAATGTGCGATTAATTAATTGTAGCACTTTATTTTACAGACCTGTTTCCCATGTACATACTATGTACTTACACCGATCAGGCATAACATTATGAAGGCATAACAGGTGAAGCGAATAACACTGATTATCTCTTCACTACCTGTTAGTGGGTGGGATATATTAGGCAGCAAGAGAACATTTTGTCCTCAAAGTTGATGTGTTAGAAGCAGGAAAAAGATGGCTAGATGACTGGGTCAGAGCATCTCCAAAACTGCAGCTCTTGTGGGGTGTTCCCGGTCTGCAGTGGTCAGTATCTATCAAAAGTGGTCCAAGGAAGGAACAGTAGTGAACCGGCGACAAGGTCATGGGAGGCCAAGGCTCAATGATGCACGTGGGGAGCGAAGGCTGGCCCGTGTGGTCCGACCAAACAGACAAGCTACTGTAGCTTAAATTGTTCAAGAAGTTAATGCTGGTTCTGATAGAACAGTGTCAGAATACACAGTGCATCACAGACCAGTCAGGGTGCCCATGCTGACCCCTGTCCACCGCCGAAAGCATCATAACTGGACCACGGTGCAATGGAAGAAGGTGGCCTGGTCTGATGAATCAGGTTTTCTTTTACATCACGTGGATGGCCGGGTGCGTGTGCGTTGCTTACTTGGGGAACACATGGCACCAGGATGCACTATGGGAAGAAGGCAAGCTGGCAGAGGCAGTGTGATGCTTTGTTCTGCTGGGAAACCTTGGGTCCTGCTATCCATGTGGATGTTACTGTACCACCTACCTAAGCATTGTTGCAGACTATGTATACCCTTTCATGGAAACGGTATTCCCTGGTGGCTGTGGCCTCTTTCAGCAGGATAATGTGCCCTGCCACAAAGCAAAAATGGTTCAGGAATGGTTTGAGAAGCACAACAACGAGTTTGAGGTGTTGACTTGGCCTCCAAATTCCCCAGATCTCAATCCAATCGAGCATCTGTGGGATGTGCTGAACAAACAAGTCCGATCCATGGAGGCCTCACCTCGCAACTTACAGGACTTAAAGGATCTGCTGCTAACATCTTGGTGCCAGATACCACAGCACACCTTCAGGGGTCTAGTGGAGTCCATGTCTCGATGGGTCAGGGCTGTTTTGGCAGCAAAAGGGGGACCAACACAATATTAGGTCATAATGTTATGCCTGATTGGTGTAGTATAGTAATTGCAATAACTGGGTAATAGCTAGTGAAGGGTGCGGATTCTGAAATCACCTGCTGCTTCGATATACATATAATTAAATTTATAATCAAATCAATAATTAATATGTATCCTCCTATATTATAATGATTTTTAATGATTCTTTCCATTTATTATATTACTTAATCAATAGAACCACTGATTGTTTGTTTCTTCATATAGGTTTTCTAAAGTTTGTATTTGGTCTCTGAGGAGTGACTGGGGGTCTGGCCCATGCCAGGAGTGCAGTAACAGTGCTTATTCACTTAGCCCGGCTTCCAGAGATAAAATATGGATTTTTATTTCATTTTATATTATATTTTATTCATTTTATATTTTCTTTTACTGAAACACTAAATAATTATGGTGAATACTGTCTTTACCCTTTTACTAAGAGAAAGCACATGTTATCAGTATGTTTTGGGAAACTTTCTGGTCAGAACTGGAGCTCAACCAACTCTATGTGTGTATTATTCTGTGTTACAGATCAGTATTGAAGGTGTAAGACGGGCATCCTAGGGAGTGTGACAGTTGTTCTGGACAAGCTGGCGCCTGCTCCAGACCTGGAAGGTCACTACGTGCCTAATTCCGGGGTGAACACGTCAACAAGTGATCTTTGGAGACGTGCATCTGATTAACTGACAATGTGTGGAAATTTACCATGACTCTCTATTTTCTCTTAGCCAATCAGAATCATTCAACTTGCAGTGATGACGTAGCTAGACCTTGAAAACAGTATAACTGTTGAGAAACTGTATGTACGAGAGACAGGTGGAGAGGGAGCGCGGCCAACGAACTCCTTGTGAGACTTGAAGCTGGCTTCTGCTGATGAAACTGCAAACTATTTTTCAGTAAATTTTTCTTTAATGAACTGCACTCCTGACTCTTGGTCTTCATTCTTCACAACTGGTCTTGGGTCCTAAACAGTTATTCCCCTAACACTAGGTACTACTAACCCTGAACCTACCCCTAAACCTAACCTTAACCCATGTAGTTACCTTATATTAACCAGTACTTTCTTAGGCAAGTACACGTACTGTAAAATAAAGTGCAACCCAAAATTTTAATCGCTTGACAGCATATTCATCATTTCATTATATTCATGAGTGAATCAGAAAGGTTTTTTTTTACAACTCTAAGAGAATAGACAAAAACTATTCTGATGTCTCAACTTGCCTCATGAACAAGGACATGACAGCTGTGACATTGTTTTAAATGATGACAGAGCTATCTGTCCTCTATAAACCAACAAAGACCCAGTTTTCAACTCTAAGTGAGTCACAAACTCATTTTTGCTAAAGGTGCAAGTGGCTGATAATAGGAACACATGACACATAGTCTTACGCAGACTTAATGATTTCTAAGCATATGCTGTTAAAATGGAAAGTCTACTTTACTGGGCTTTACCACACTAACAGCATTGATTAATATAATGCATTCCCTCACAGAACAAGAGATCCAGTTACAAAACGTAAAGGCAGGAAACTGGCCTTGACATTATCCACTAACAGGAGGCTTTTTCTCCACAAGAACATGAGAAATATAAACATCTCAGATACCTCTTACACAGCAAAATATTTTCGTTAAAAAGTTATTTTGTTGGTTCTGTCAAAAAACTGTAAAAAATGGATCACTTTGATAGTTCAATAAATGAGACATACTAAAAATATTCACAAAGTCACTGTTGCAAGCAGCGAGGCGAGGGACCGTGAGAGCGGGCCGGTGGCGACTGATAATGAGCGCCAGCTGCGCGTCTCGTCTCACGGAGGAGTGACAGGAGCATAAAAGGAGGAGCGACGACAGTGCAAGACGAGAGAGGACCAGGCCTGGATTTACATTGTGTTTTATTTACGTTTTGTTATGTGTGTGCGCGGCAGTCGTCCGTGAGGTTTTTACTTTCATTTTCTGTTTATTTTTATTAAAGTCTGTTAAATGTTCGCTGGTTCCTGCCTCCTTCTTCCCATAACAACGAACTACATTACAGTCACCCTGTTGCTAAAAATCTCTCACAACCCTATGTAATATTACACTATTTACATGTAAGCACAAACTTGCCCTACTGGAAACATCACACAGTTCACCTATCTACAAAGTCACCCAACCCACTAAAAGCAACCAGTGATCAGTTCTACATTTTATCTGCATAGTATATCACCTCACAGAAGATTCGAAAGAGGATATATGAATCTTAAATATTTCACATCATGTTTCATAAAGTTATTAATATATTACTGAAACTGTTTGGTGTTATGAGCAAAATAACTTCCATGGAATAGTTAATATAGGAGAGTTTCCAGAGCAGTATTGGGGAGTAACTAACATTTAGTAACTAACTCAACTAACTAACTAACTAGCTGCGCTACTAACTTGACTAAATTTACTGTAGAGTAAGAGTAGCTCAGGTTGTTGTGTAGTGTGACAAAACATTATATACTTGTTTTTGTGTCACATTATTTTCTGAATACTATAATTAAACACAATCTACTAGAATGTCAAAATCAATGCCCACAACTTGTTCTCGTTTTAGATACTAAACGTTTAAGGTAACTAAATTAAAGCGCGGGAACAAATTATTATGTATATCTAGTTTTATAGATATATATTTCTCTCTATATGTAATATATATATTTTTATAGATATATGCATACACATTTTTTTCCTCCAGCATGTCATGTGTGGGCTCATGATGCCTTATGTTAAAAGTTTATAGCTTATATTTGCTAAAGAGTAGTTGAACTAAACCACTGAACTTCAATGGAAGACTGCAATGCTCATCATGGTGACTGTTGGAAAAGAAGTAACACTTTTTCACTTTAAAGTGCCAATCACTTGATTAGCATATGGGATCTTGTTTCTGTGACATGTATGTGTATTAGCTGGACTAAAAATACCTAAACCTACTTTAGCCTGATTTGAGTAAACAATTTAAACATGCAGTATGCTGATATTTATTATTTGGATTTTGCTTTATAAATCAACGGAAATGGTAAACAGTTTTGAAAATCTTAGGAGTTGCATGACTAGAAAGGCTGCCTGGTGGGTGTTGAGTGAATGCACACTTTAATGCACAAAATACTTCAAAGCGGTATTAGAATTGCATCATAAATGCAAAATCCAAATTATAAATGTCAACATACTACATGTTCAAATAATTTGCCCAAATGAGGCTAAGCATATCCCATCATTCATTAAGGAATTCATGTGCCCCGAGATTGCAAGAAAAGTAAAACGTAAAGTGCTGCACATTTTATTGGTACAGAGACGAGTATGTGTATTTTGTAAAATGTTTGCAACTGCTTTTTATTCACTTAATTAGAAGCATTACAATTACTTAAATTGTGGGAATATTGAACACACATTTAGAGGTTAATTTTAGGGTGATTTCTCACTGGAAGTTTAGTTGCGAAACGGGGCACGGTTCACATAAAAAATTGGTAATGTGAAAGCTGCCACGCGGACCCGGGAGTGCACTGGGGTTCCAAACCCGAGACTAACTTGTAGGAGGTGGTCTGAGATCGGTTGCAATGGGACAGTGGCTTGATTCATGTGAATGTGAAAGCAACTCGCATTTGGGTGCACACTTGTTCAGGAAGTAAAGTAACCTGCGCATGCATTTTAGCTGAGGATGATGTCACTAATTCAACAAAGCACATGTAGGTGATGATTTACTCTGGATACGAGCTAGAGTGAGCATATGATCAGAACGGCAAATAAATGGCTTGCAATCTTGTTTGCAAGACTTCATGCGATGCACATACAGCAAACCCAAGTGTCGTTCACTCTGCCGTACATAATAGCACCAAATTAATACAAAACACAATATTTTGACCCACAATCTGTTTTCTATCACGTTTGTGATGGCATAAGATGAGCGCAAATGCACCAGGGTTTGAAAGAATCTAATGAGTGTGAAACCAGACCAACGCTGCGGAGGGCATCAGGAACAATCACTCTCGGACCGCACCAAACGTGCCCAGTGTGAAAGCCCCCTTAAAGTGGAAAGTAATCAGCTTTAATTTTTTATAACATTATGTTGTAAGTGTGTCCTATCGGTTAATCAAATGTTCAATGCACACTTGCAGTCTTCACACCCACTTGGGCCAAATACCGGAAATATATCATGCTAGTAGACAAGTGGTCAAAAGACCGCAAGAGTGGGTATTGGGACAGGTCCTTGGTGTCTCTCACCTTTAACAAAGAGAACTGAGGGGGAGGGCATGAAATCACCCTTCTGTTCATCTCCCAACCACCACAACACCTCCACAGGTTCTGGAGGACCTGATGCAGCACACGTCAGGTTGAAGGGCTGCCCTGCAAATGCAGCTACATCCTCGGGTTCCATCACAAAATAAGGCACACCTAAAAATTTGAGCAGTAAGAGGCAAAAAGTATAGTGTTTGAATTAAAGGAACAAGATATTATCTGAGAAATACATTACTTGAAAGATTCAGAAGAAATAAATGACACACCTTCGACTGTAATCCAAGCAGGCTCAGAGGAAATGATTGTGCCGTGATATTCAACTTCACACCAGTACTTCCCGGCATCTTGTTGCTGCACGGATTTAACACTAAAGACAAAGAAACACTCAGATTAGACACTCTTCAAAGGGTTAAATCAAACACGAATTGAAATTGTGTCATTTACACAACCTCATGTTGATAACGTGAGGTTAAGTAATCAGATTGCTTTTTTCAAGTAACTACTAAATTAACTACTGCATTACTTAAATTTACAACAAAATATCGGAGTTACTTTTTTCAAATAAGTAACGCAAGTTACTTCGTTTTCCTATTTATTGACTGACAGCTCTCCTGTCCCCATGTTGAGAAATCTGGAGTAAGTGCAGAGGCGTTGTGTGCGCTGTGTTTGAACATGATGGATACTGTAGCTCTAGACTAAATGCGAGCATGCATTTACTCATCTCACTTGCACTAACGTAGAAGTAACATAACGCATTACTTTCCATAAAAAAGTAACTAAATGTTTGAGTTTTTTTTAGAAAGTAGCGCATTACTTTTAAAAGCTTTCCCCAACACTGCTCACCAAATGTGCTTGAAGCTCAAATGCAAACAATTGAACTAAAATGAGCTGAATAATGACACTATCGTCTTTTTAGAGCTGTTGTACTGCTGAAATTGTATTCCTTTCATAATTGAAAAACATTATTATTGTTATTTTCCTGTATTACCGTGGCGCTGCTTTGAAAAATACAATCTGTATTTGTATAAAGTGCTATATAAACAAATGTAATTTGACTTGACTTGACACATAGACTTAGAAAAGAGCAAATCCCACAACTCTGTCTAAAAATGATCATGAAATAATGCCACAGTCTCAAAGTTTTACAACTATACGAGAGCCAGTCAGTCTGAGAGTGCTGAGATTTATGTAGACAAAGGTCAGTTGCGCAACAAACGGCATGAATTGCATTCATATAAAAGAAAAGCATGACGTATACATTTGTTTACAACTATGACACCCACCAAGTGAAACTAGACATTTATAGATTATGCTGGCAGCATGGCATTCAGCAAGGAAACGTGACGCCTATAATTCACTAAGCCAGTTTCTCTCTCTACCGTTTGTTATCCTCTTTAGCCTAATCTTACAGCAAGGCAGCACTTTCAAAAGCAAATTTCCACCCAAACTGTGTTTAGTCTAAGACTGGCCTAAAACAGCATCTAGGCAACATGGACTGCGACACGTGCAAGAGATTATCAGCATTGACAGCGTTCAGTAAAGCAAGCTCATGTTACTAATGTCTGCATTACTGCATTATACATCTGCATTACTCATTGTCTTCTACCACATTCCAATCGGAAGGGGCTGCATTTACCTGACTGATCTCCAAAGGTTGCTATAGTGTGACACAATGTTTGAGAGCTTTAGTATTATATATTTTGATTTATATGGCCTATCTATATATTTATTGTGGTCTTTATGTGAAATGCTGTTTTAAAAGCTGACTGAGCTAGACCTTTTAAAAGATTTCTATTTGGACATATTCTAAAATGTAATTTAATCCTTTGATGGCAAAGTTGAATTTTCAGCATCATTACTCCAGTCTTCAGTGTCACATGATCTTTCAGAAATCATTCTAATGTGCTGATTTTCTGCTCAAGAAACATTTCTTATTATCATCAATAATTAACAATAATAATTACAGTTGTGAAAACAGTTGAGCTGTTGATTTTTTTGTGCTCCTTATTACTTTTTTCAGCTTTCTTCGATGAATAGGAACGTTCACAATAAGCATTTATTTGAAATAGAAACCTTTTGTAACATTGTAAGTGTCTTTACTGTCACTTTTGGTCAATTTAATGAGCCCCTGCTGAATAAAAGTATGAATTTCTTATAAAACAAAATCTTACTGCCCTCAAACTTTTGAATGTAGTGTATCCTAAACTATCCTGGTTAAGTTCAGGAATCGAAAAACAAGAGCCTGACACGCTGTTCGCTCACAAAACATAGTAGGCTATTCACATCCAATTTCATATTGTGCTACAAGAATTAACTCACAAACGGTTGAAAATAACCTTGAGACTGGCTACAGTATCAAATTTTAGACTAGTCCTTGATAAAGTGTATTCATCTTTCTTTGTGTCTTTTACCATACAGACAGTAATGAATGTGATCATATGATTTTGGAGTTACAGTGGTATCCAACAAAAAAGCACAAACAATTGTTCTGGTGTTCTAGCTCTGCACCCACACTGTGATAAAAATACAAAATGATACTGATAGAGACACTGAGCAACAACTGGAAAAATTCCCTTTTAGACAAAACATGTAAATGACAAAGATTTTTTGCTTACTTGTCTAAGCCAAAATAGTCTACCCACAAGTCTCTTATTATATTCTGGTGTATATGGCTCCACCCCCTCCTTTAAAGGTAGGGCAGGCAATTTTTTTATAAACTCTTTTTGTTACACTGCTTTAAACTCTCTTCACATCCTGAGAGCAATCAATAATAGAAGTGGTCTAAATATTAAAACACGTACACATATCTTCTGTGGAAGTCTCAGGACCAAAAAAAGTGTTCGTCCAATTATTGCATTCGGTCCGAATGCAATGGTAGGATGTCCTACATGCCTGTCAACATATGTATTTCCATACCACCATGCACCTGCTCACGCAGAGATCACACGTCATCAGCGCGTTTCGTAAGGCTATGCAGAGTTGTAGACAGTCAGTCAGCAAGCGCCAAAAACAAACAGCAGCCATCTTTTACTGTTCATCCTGAACCAAAACAACAAGCTTATGCTGCAATCATGCCATGACATAACCGTAATTAAGAGATGGCAACCTGTGATGTTCTACTCTGAGCTGTTAGACATTCACTGTAATGTTCTATGTCAACACTATCAACGGCAAAATTAATCTGCAGCAGTCAGGTGGTAGAAGCTCTTTAAGTTGTTCACGTTCATTATTATTGTAATGTTATGTGCTTTGAGACAAGGCCATGTCATTGGAGGGGGGCAAATTTTTTTTGTTCATGTTTTTTTTTAAGGGGGGGGGGGGGGCTGGGTCAACAAACAGAGCGGTGCGTAATGGAGAACAACATTAAGAAATATCATATATTTGGTCATATATTTGGGGGGGAGGTAGCTCCTATGGTGGTTACAGCCCTGCTTTCAGAGAGACATGGTAATTTCTCTATAATAACTCTGTTCTGGCTGTGTGTTTATGTTTTGGAGGAGGTGCTGCTTTGGAGACACTCAGAAGGGAGGGTGGGATCTCATGCTTTCAAAAATAGACGCTTGCTATTGCTAGTCTCACCGCAACTGTCACCCTACCTTTAATGTATGGGATTTTTTCATGTTTCATTGCCTGCCTGGCATGAAAAGCCTGAACACTTGGCACACCTTTCCTCAAGACATACGTAACACATGTTTGTGTTATGTGTTCAAATCATAACAATACTAATCAGTTTCAACACCCCCTTCATACTTTCTGAGGTCTACAAACAGTTTCAACCAGTTATGTTTCATTTCCGACCACTGACAAAAACAATGCTGAACAACATCAGGGACTGACATCACACCATCCTACCTGTAGAAGGTCTCCCAGTGATGTGCATCCAGTGTGATGTACATCTGATCAGTGCTGTAGATCTTCTCTCCATCCTTCATCCAGACGATCTCTGGTTCACTCAAACCCTCAAAGGCACAGCCCAGATGAGCCATGTTACCCTGAGTCAACGTTTGGTTGGAAGGGTTTTTGGTGAACCGTACCCCTGTAGGACACACAGTTTGACTAGGGTGACCACCTGGTTATTGTTCTGTTGCAGGACAGTAGATGTGATTTTGTGGGAGAATGCGGGACATGTGTGAGAAAATTACTACAATTATACTATGTAAATATTGATTTACATTAGTTGGAAAGCCTATTTGCCATCACGCTGGATGATAAAGTTTTAAATCATCAATAAGCGTTGTTAATTGTGACCGGCTCTGTGACTGGCATTCAATTTGATCAGGTTCGAGTGATACAATGTAATTTACTCTACGGGACCTATTCAGTCTAATAAATTTAATAAACTGAATAAAAGGATATACTACAATAAATTTGGATTTACAAATGGATTGTTAAACACCAAATCGCATTTTTAGTATTATATTTCCTATTGTGGTATTGTAATTTCAGGGAAGAAAATAAATAATACAGACATAATTAAAATGCGGGACACTGTTTACGTCTTGTGGGATGCAGGACAAAGCTCGGTGGTCATTCAACAAGTTTGGCATGTTTCTAATGCAAGATTAGAAACCAAACAATATCAGGCAGTTAACTCTAAACACACAATATGTATAGTAAGTTAAAGTTCTATGACTCTTTGGCCAGAAATATGTTCAATAGGTCAAATTTGGACAACTGTTCAGTTGATGTAATGCATGCCTGTTGATATCTTAATATCCTTTTAGATTCTGGTTCTTAACAAACTTTTCTTTTAGTGTCTTAATTTGTTAAGGCCCAATGTTTCATTTCAATGTGACTTCCATAAGTAAATTATACACATTTTCTGTGGTCAAAAACAAATGTGGGTCACTTTGCATACAGTTTGATAATTTATTTAAAAAAAAAAATAGGAATAGCTTAAGAACAAATAATGTTGTAACTAGAAATGTATCCCATTTTGTCTTTCAGCACTATTGCCAAGTGGAATAGAACATACCTGTCTGAAAAGTAATTTTGAATTTATTTTTCCAAAGTTTGCGTGCCTGTAACTAAAAGTATTAAAAATGTCTTAATATACACTCACCTAAAGGATTATTAGGAACACCATACTAATACTGTGTTTGACTCCCTTTCGCCTTCAGAACTGCCTTAATTCTACGTGGGATTGATTCAACAAGGTGCTGAAAGCATTCTTTACAAATGTTGGCCCATATTGATAGGATAGCATCTTGCAGTTGATGGAGATTTGTGGGATGCACATCCCGTTCCACCACATCCCAAAGATGCTCTATTGGGTTGAGATCTGGTGACTGTGGGGGCCATTTTAGTACAGTGAGCTCATTGTCATGTTCAAGAAACCAATTTGAAATGATTCGAGCTTTGTGACATGGTGCATTATCCTGCTGGAAGTAGCCATCAGAGGATGGGTACATGGTGGTCATAAAGGGATGGACATGGTCAGAAACAATGCTCAGGTAGGCCGTGGCATTTAAACGATGCCCAATTGGCACTAAGGGGCCTAAAGTGTGCCAAGAAAACATCCCCCACACCATTACACCACCACCAGCAGCCTGCACAGTGGTAACAAGGCATGATGGATCCATGTTCTCATTCTGTTTACGCCAAATTCTTACTCTACCATCTGAATGTCTCAACAGAAATCGAGACTCATCAGACCAGGCAACATTTTTCCAGTCTTCAACTATCCAATTTTGGTGAGCTTGTGCAAATTGTAGCCTCTTTTTCCTATTTGTAGTGGAGATGAGTGGTACCCGGTGGGGTCTTCTGCTGTTGTAGCCCATCCGCCTCAAGGTTGTGCGTGTTGTGGCTTCACAAATGCTTTGCTGCATACCTCGGTTGTAACGAGTGGTTATTTCAGTCAAAGTTGCTCTTCTATCAGCTTGAATCAGTCGGCCCATTCTCCTCTGACCTCTAGCATCAACAAGGCATTTTCGCCCACAGGACTGCCGCATACTGGATGTTTTTCCCTTTTCACACCATTCTTTGTAAACTCTAGAAATGGTTGTGTGTGAAAATCCCAGTAACTGAGCAGATTGTGAAATACTCAGACCGGCCCGTCTGGCACCAACAACCATGCCACGCTCAAAATTGCTTAAATCACCTTTCTTTCCCATTCTGACATTCAGTTTGGAGTTCAGGAGATTGTCTTGACCAGGACCACACCCCTAAATGCATTGAAGCAACTGCCATGTGATTGGTTGATTAGATAATTGCATTAATGAGAAAATGAACAGGTGTTCCTAATAATCCTTTAGGTGAGTGTAGATATCCTTTAAAAATAAAGATATCCTTCCAGATTCCCATTCTTAACTTTTCATCTTGGTATCTTTAAGGCCCTGTATGGTTCAATCCCATAGATATGGGGATCCCAATATGACTCCATGTCCAAATTGTTGAATTTGACCCATTATTTAATGGTCGAATACCAAATGTGGGTAACTTTTCAAACAGCTGATACATATAGTGTTTGAAGAAGATTGTCTGAATAACAAATAAAGCTGAAACTAGAAATGTATCGTGTTTCCCTATATCAAAACAACTGCACACAACATACTTCTCCGCCAAAAAATAATTTTTCTGAAGTTTGCATGTCTGTAACTCAAAAAGTTTTAAAGATATCTTAATATATTAATTTCAGGTTCTTGTTCCTATGAAACATTTCTTATGGAATTCTCATTTCTAAGGCCCTATATGTTTCAGTCCCAGAGATATTGGGATGTCATTGCTCAAGAAGGAAACACGATGCATAAAAAGCCAGGGATAAAAACTTTTGAACAGGATGAAGATGTCTAAATTTTTCTTATTTTGTTTAAATATAATTTTTTTTTTCATTTAGTACTGCCCTTCAGAAGCAACAAAAGATACTTACATGTTTCCCAGAAGACAAATTAAGTACAATTTACCTTGATCGTCAAATTCAATATCGTCAAAACAAGATTGTCTTAATGCACTGTTTTCTTCTGGAGCATCAATGAATGTTTAAACCTTTTTTTAATAGTTGTGTTTGAGTCCCTCAATTGTCCTCAGTGTGAATGGATATCAAAATCATACAGTCACTGCTGGAGAGGGTTCAAATATGCAAAAGATGCTGGAAAACTGAAGAAATGTGAAGAACGTTGGGCAGTTTAACTGCTCAGGACAAACAAGGGACTTAAGAACAACCGTCACAAAACAATAAAACAGCCGTGGATTAAGAATTAAGCACACAGTATTAAGAATCAGTGGTTCATAAACTTATGAACGGGTAATTTTAATAAATTCATTATTTTTTGTCTTGTAGACTATATGTTAAAAAATTTTATGTAAAATATCTTATTCAGGACAGCACTAAATAAAAAATAACATGCATTTTCTATGATCTCTCTTATTTTGTTATTTCACATATTCTGCAAGCGGTTCACATAATCTTTCTTGCAACTGTAATTCACATCACATACTTTGTGGTTTTTGCCTCTAAGTGTCAAGTCTATTAAAAAAGACAGAAAAAAAAACAGAACAAAACATGTGCAATATGCCCCAAATAAACTATGCCCCAAAAATTTGGAAATAAGTTTCATATTTTCTTCAACAGGCTTTTGTGATCTTTTCCAAGACATCTATTGTACTGGGACCATTTCTGGCATCTCTGTCAGTGTGCGAGTTCTTCTGATTGTGGACAGCAGACGTCATGCACGCTGCAGATGTCTGAAAGATCTACTGTGACAACAACACACATCTGTCCAGAACATCTGCATCAAACATCACATTCATTCCCAAGGAAAGAGGTAAATGAGGAAACTACAGTGTCCTGTTGATGACGTAACTCTACAATCAATAAAGTAGCATCCTTATCCGTCTATCTCTCTCTCTCTCTCTCTCTCTCTCTCTCTATCTATCTCTCTCTCTCATTCTATCTATCTATCTATCTATCTATATCTATATATATATATATCTCATTCTATCTGTCATTATATCTCTCTCTCTCTCTCTATCTATCTATCTATCTCTCTTTCTCTCTCTCTCTCTCTCTATCTCTCTCTTTCTTTCTCTATCCATCTATCCATCTATCTATCTCTCTTTCTCATTATATCTATCTATCTATCTATCTGTCATTCTATCTATCTATATATCTCTCATTCTCTGTCATTCTATCTCTCTCATTATATCTATATATATGTATGTCTGTCTGTCTGTCATTCTATCTATCTATCTATCTGTCTGTCATTCTATCTCTCATTCTATCTATCTTTCATTCTATCTATCTATCTATCTTTCATTCTATCGATCTATCTATCTATCTATCTATATATATATATATATATATATATATATATATATCTGTCTGTCAGTCATTCTCTCTCATTCTATCTATCTCTCATTCTATCTATTTATATATCTATCTCTCTATCTATCTATCTCTCAATCTATCTATCTATCTATCTATCTATCTATCTGTCTGTCATTCTCTCTCATTCTATCTACCTATCTATCTATCTATCTATCTATCTATCTCTCATTCTATCTATTTATATATCTATCTCTCTATCTATCTATCTCTCAATCTATATATCTGTAATTCTATCTATCTATCTATCTATCTATCTATCTATCTGTCATTCTCTCTCATTCTATCTACCTATCTATCTATCTATCTTTTATTCTATCTATCTCTCAATCTATCTATCTGTCATTCTATCTATCTATCTATCTATCTATCTATCTATCTATCTATCTATTTATATATCTATCTATCTATCTCTCTATCTCTCTCTCTCTATCTATCTCTCAATCTATCTATCTGTCATTCTATCTATCTATCTATCTATCTATCTATTTATATATCTATCTATCTATCTCTCTCTCTCTATCTCTCTCTCAATCTATCTATCTGTCATTCTATCTCTCTCTCTATCTTTAATGACACTGATTCAATCAGCAGCCAGTAACAGAATAATAGAGGCTCTAAATGGCTGATTGTTATGGCAGGGTTATTTTAATAACACTTCGAAAGTTTATTTGGTTAAATATTGATACAAATAAAAAGTGTGCCTCTTTAACTGAACAAAAAAGTATCTTTTTGTAAACACGATTTCAAATACCTTCTCTGCCCACAAATCCAGTGGGTAAAATATTAAAACAACTTTATTTTATCACACTCGACCACAATAACAAAATCAGAGATTAACTGGTTTAAATACGTTCAGGCTCCATTAGTTTTGAATCTTAGAATTCAAAAGATTAAATCCTTAGAATTTCATAACAAATAGGTATTATTATGCGAAAGGTTATAAAAGAGGATTATTAGAACGTTCCAACGCTTGTGTTAATAATAAACGTCCCATGTACAGTACTTACATTTACACCGATGTTTATCTCGAAACACTGTGTCCACGTCAACACATTAGCACTGATGAGTTTAATGAAACACTGCGATAATAATTAAACAAACTTACCGTGAATTCCCTCATTATAGTGCAGTAACAAGAGCAGGAACCAAAGAGAAACCCCCATTATAACATCTTCTGTTAAACAGCTGAGTTATCTCCTTCACCTTAGTAAAGTTTGAACAGCGGTGATTAATGAATTAACTAGGTGTTCGTAAATACCATTATATTCATAGACTTCACAGACACTTGCATTTCTCTTGCATTTAAGTCATCATGCTTTCGTAGTTAAACCGGTAAAAGTGGCATTCTTCTCATTGTTTTGATAAATCCTCACAGAGTCCGTGAGAACGCGGTGATCGTGGTTCAAGTCAAGCAGCTCGATTTAGAAAAACAGTAGGAAACATCCGAGGAGTCGCAGAGTCGGGAATAAGCGCCCCCTGTAGGTCACGTGGCGCAAATGAAATAATTAAATAAATAATAATTTAATAAATGTACCAGTTTATTCTGAAATACTTAAAAAATATGAAATTAATTATTATTCATTAAATCAATCAATCAATAATTAAATGTATCTATTTATTTGGTAAAATTCCATGAAAACACAATATTTATTGTTTAATATATTTCACAATATCCTCGTTCACACACTATTACTGTGTTTAAATATCTCTTTTTTCATAATAAAATGTGCTTTGACAAAAACGTATTTTTCATAATAATATGCTGAATTTAAGAATGATGCCTATTTGACGAATCATGTATTTCCCAAAGCACGATTTTCCCAAAGATTTTTCTTTCTTTCATAATAATAGAGGACATTTCACAAATGCCAATCAACAGGCAGTGGGTGGTGCTATATTTAAACTATATTTAAACAGTAAACGTGTGTCTGAAAGAGGATATTGTGAAATATATTAAACAACAAATATTGTGTTTTCATGGAATTTTACTAAATAAATAGATACGTTGATTGATTGATTTAATTATTGAATTAATGATTCATGCAATTAACTATTTGATAATTATTTACATTTACCATAATCTGGTACATTTAGTTGTTGTTTTATTGAATTCATTACTTAATTATTTAATTTGGAGTACTTTGGTCCTCCATAATAGCAGGGGGGTTCAAACTTTTTGAAGCTAAATGCATGTATTTAAACGTATATTATATTATTAAGACGGCATGCTTTTTGCTAAGTTAAATAATTGTTTTTTTTTTATACTGGCAATTAAAATATATATTATGATCTACGTTAAGCAGCGGTGAGTGGCCTCTAGTGGCCAAACCCAGCACTGTCTGTCCCGGTGGGCCGGAATGAAGCTTGACTGCGCACACTGTAGTAGGAAGTTCCACTCCAAAACTTTTAGGAAACAATCCTGTTCGACCAGCACCAAATGAATGCCGACCCCATAACGCTTATCAAAGGTAAGTCCGAAGACGGTCCATCTTTTAATGACAACTCCTATCGATGTCTTGTTGCATTATTATTCATGCTTTCACTGAATGACTAATGAAGTTGAAGAAGATAAAGCCAATGTTTGTATTTTGACGCCAGTCGAGGAGGGATTTAGGGAGCAAGGTGAAGGCAACTAGTTTGACTGCTTTGACTAGTTACGTCTTGTCTTGTCTTGTCCTGTCTTGAAATGTTAATAGTAACACATTAGAGGTTTGAAAGACACCGGCTTTAGTCAAGTGTTACTTTGTTACAAGTATAGCCTACTCGTGTGTCGCGGTTTGGATGTATTCAAGGGCTGTGTCTCAACACTTAGTGCGCTACCTACCTAGACAGCAGTTTTCGGTATGCTGATACTATTGTACTTTGTATGTACTTTGTCAATTACATGGAACTCATTTTGTCTGGATTTGTTAATTTCATTTTTATATATATATATATATATATTTGTAGAATTTTTATTTGTTGTTTAACTAAATAATGCAATTAATAAAATTCAGCTTTTTAATTAGTGTAATTAATTTATTATTTATATAAACAGTGAACATATTTCATAAAAAAATATTATTTGAAAAATCCACTAAATTAATATCACTGTGGCCATTTGTTGTACACCTTTATGGGTGTGCCAAGGTTATTATTATATTTTAGTACCGCATTTGGACCTTTTTACAAAAATGGCACGTGACAAATTAAAAAAGTAATCTCGGACATCTTTGCTTATTGACCCATATAAACCCAATGTAACTAAATTATTATCATCATAAATTAATATACCATTGTAGCCCAATCCATCACTGATCCACCGCTGTGCTTCACTGTTTGGGGCTTCTCCACACTGTAACTCCCACGGATGTGGGAAAGACAGTAAAGGTGGACTCATCAAAAAACAATACATGTTTCATATTGTCCACAGCCCAAGATTTGCACTGTTGGCACCATTGAAAATAAACATTTCGCATTGGCACGAGTGACCAAAGGTTTAGCTAAAGCAGCCCGACCATGAATATTGACTCTAGAGCTCCCAACAAACAGTTTTGGTGGAAACAGGAGAGTCGAGGTGCACATTTAATTCTGCAGTGAGTTGGGTAGCTGTGGTTTTATGTTTTTTGGATACAATCTGGGTTAGTACCTGGACATCCCTTTCAGACAGCTTCCTCTTGCATCCACGGTTACTCCTGTTAGATGTGGACACAGCCATTGTCTTCTCACATGGATCATGTTGCATGCGTATGCATGGGATGTGCAAGCTGAGATGAAGTATACGGTGTCCAGTTAGAAAACACCGGCTTTCTACACACACTAACACATATATGAATATCAGAAGCATGGCACGGGATGTTCAGTGTGCACTTCAGAGGGCAAAACACAAAATATCTTCTTTGGAGAATGAGCTATCTATAAAGTGAGTATGATGGCATCTCAGTTATTAACCAGTTACATTGATGTGCATAGTAAGACATAATGCAAATATCTGTGAGGTGGCAGAAACGTATTGCTCCTGGGGTCTAGATTTTAATTTAGTACATATTTATTGTGCATTTAGCAAGGTGTCTGTAGCATATGGAACGATGTTAGTTAACAGAAATTGGATGCCACACTTTGTTAATGTCAGCTGACAGCCACCGTCTTGTCTCCTACACCTCAGAGACGTTTGTAATATTTAGGTTTGTCTCGTAGACACTTGAAAGGCAGTGTTTTATTTGTTTGTGTGTGTTTTCTTCAGATGATTCTGTGATGCTTAGGTGGATGTAAGAAAGTCTTCTTAAAAGTGGTTAAAGAAAACAGTGGTACAGAAAAGTACTTCAGACAATTTGAACCGTGACTGTTTTATTAGATATAAAATATCAAAACAAGTGGAGTCTGCAAACAAATGATGCTAGCGCTTTCTCCCCCTCACATTCACACAGGTTTCCTAGCAGAGTATCCACAGGTGTAGTTCATTACATTAAATGTGTGCTTGTGCTATCTTTCTTTAAGGCAAGACACCACAGGTAAACCGGGTAAACATTTTAACTAAAATATATCATCATACTTTCCCCAATTGATTCATCATCCGAACATTGGATAAAGCCAGGTTCAAAATTCTTGTTTCATTTTGTTGACACACTATATAGACAAAAGTATTAGGACACACCTATTAATAATTGAAATCAGGTGTTTCAATCAGACCCATTGCCACAGGTGTATAAAATCAAGCACCTACCCAGGCAGTCTGCATTTACAAACACTTGTGGAATAAATGGGTTGTTCTGAAGAGCTCAGTGTATTCGGGTATGGTACTGTGATAGGATGCCACCTCTACAATAAGTCAGTTTGTGAAATTTCATCTTTGCTAGATATTGAACTGTCAACTGTAAGTAGAAACGTTTAGGAACAGCAGCAACTCAGCCATGACACTTCAAGTCAGAGTGGGGTCACCAAGTGCTGAGGCGTATGGTGCGTAAAAGTTGCAAGAACTCTGCTGATTCCATAGCTGAAGAGTTCTCTGGCATTAATCAGCACAAAAAACTGCGGCGGGAACTTCATGGAATAGGAAGCAGCTGCATGCAAGCCTCACATCACCAAGTACAATGGCAAGCGTCGGATGGAGCGGTGTAACGCACACTTTTTGTTTGAGTTAATTTTGCCTGATGCCTAATTGTACGAGGCTTGAGACCTAACGTTGTTTTTCCTGAGACCTGAAGCCTTTGTGGAAGTATTTACTATTTCCTACATTATTTCACTAATGGCTCGTTTCCACCGAGCTGTACAGTTCAGTACATTTCCGTATGGTACTCATTTTTTGCCGTTTCCATTGTCAGAAGTTGTGAATGGTACCCTAATTCTGTACCGTACCACTTTTTTGGCACCATTCCGTTGGGGTACCTAGCACAGTAGTCTGGTATTAAAGGGTGGAGCTAGACTGTAACGTTGATTGGTTGACAGAGAACCGTCACTTGCATGCTTTTTCGGCTATGTTTTTCCTTGCAGCCTTGGCCCAAACAAAGCATGTCGTCTTGTGACAACAGCCGCATGCCGAGAAGCAAGAACAAGATCTGCTTTATGTCGTCCATTGTTGTTTACTGTGTTGTTTTCTTCTTCGCGTGAGAATGACGTTGATCGCTACACCACGCCTATCATAAGAGTACTGTTGGCGGTGGATAAGCACCGGATCAGGGTTTACGGTCCCGAATCGCACTGTACTGTACTGAACCGTACCGCTCTGTAGAAACGAGCCATAATATACTTCACTCAAGCCTGCAACACGAGTCCTGAAAACTGAAGCTGACGCGTCTCGATCGCCCCCAGGTGACTGGAAGCAGTATAGGTATATCTCCGTGTATTCTAATGGGACATAGACAAACTAAACAATCAAATTACACTTCAAATAAATGTTTCTGTCATTTTAGGCTGTTTTTATCATGCTGATGTTAGTTCAAGTGTTCGTTCTTTAAATAAGTTTTGTTTTAGTTAGTTATTTGATGCTATAAAAACAGGGGAGTGATGTTATAATTGACGGCTGAGATTGACAGCTTCTCTGAGCGATGTAGTCACTGAGGCACTAACGGACATTTTTCGGGAACTTCAGGAGGAGATTGGAGCTTTAACTTTAACCTCTACATTTCCATAACTGTTTATTTTACAAAAAGTTGTTGATTAGGCGAGAGTGTGGACGGGATCTTGATATCACGGCTCAACTTCGCGCTGACTACTGCGCAGACTCGGGCTCCAAGTTGCTACTGCGCAGACTCAAGACCCAAGATGTCAGCGGCATATTTGAACACTGGCGGCTTCAGTTACGTCAACGGAAGAAAGTGAAGGCATGTCGTCCATCTTTTTTTACAGTCTATGACTTCACTTGAGGGAATTCATGAAAACGAGTGAGTGAATTCAGACACTGAGTGCGCCGGAAGGGCTGCCGCTTTTGCATAGTTTGAGCTTGCTGTTTAATAATCATTTGAAACTTAGCTAACTGGCAGCTCTAGTAGTAAGATGAAAAGATTTATCTTGAACAATGTCATGGAAACGATGTATAAACCATAATTGAACAATTAAAAAGGAATTCATATCTGTATAATATCTTTTAAGACTGAACATTGGTCTGGGGAGTCTGCTCTGTATTTTCTACTGCACAAGAGGCGTGATCAACGGGCATCGTTCAAATGACTCTGTACACAATTGGATAGTCCTTCAACCAATCAGACCAACGATCCGTTGCTTCTCTATCCGTCATTGTGTTAAACCCGCCAATAGCGCGCCAGGTGGATAAGCCGGTTTGTGATTGGTCCCCGCAAATTTGTAACAGAAGCAGGATAAAAATATGTACAGGTTTCCAGCCTGAGCTGCAGGGCGAAATCAAATCACCGGCAGATCAGGCTGGGTTTACCCAGTCTAGGGAAACTGGCTTTTACTCTTACCATTTACATTAGGAAAGAAAGGTACAAGGGACAAATAGAGAACACCATCTCTTTATACTCTAAAAAGCATCCTACATAACATTTTTAGTGTCTTTCTTGTGTCGAATGTCCAGATTATATTCCTGGACAGCGAGATCACTGATTGGAACCTGACATTTGGGAAAGGAATACCAAAGGGTTATGGTCAGTATACCCAATTATAGGATTAGAGCTACGCCCCAAGTACACATCAAAATGTTGAAGAGCAAACAACAGTGTCCAAGCTTCCTTTTATAGCTCTGCTGGGTCTTAGAGAACATTTTAGAAAAGTAGGAAACCGCACAACTTAAGTAGAACCGAATTGGAACAGAAACCTCTATGATACCCACTCATACCTAGGAAACATCTCAATTCTCGCTTGTTACAGGGAATTCGAGTATGGCTGAAATTATAGACTCAACAGGTTTAACCACTCCCTGACCTACCTGCTTTCCCAAGTATGTAACAATTTCTTTTGCAAACTCACATTTGGCAAGATGTAGTGTCAAGGAAGCAGCAGTTAGGCATTTGAAAACCTTTTCAAGGGTCTTGCGTGATCTGTCCAGTTATCTGAATATACCACAATATCATCCAGATACACTTCACAGTTTGGCACATCCAACAGTTTCTGATGCATCATTTGCAGAAATGTCGCACGCACGTTTCGCATCCCGAAAGCTAGGACCTTATACTGTAAGAAGCTAATTGGGGGTGAAAAACACAGACATTTCAGAGGCATGTTGGGGAGGGGCACCTGCCAAAACCCTTTAGCAGATCTAGTTTTATAACATACATCTCTAAACTAACTCTATCTACTCAGTCCCTCATTCTGGGGAAAAGAGTCCGGTTTTGTTACATTGTTGACCTTCAAAAACTGAAATGTATTATCGGTTTTGGGACAAGCAAGCAAGGGGAGCTCCAAGGACTCTAGCTGGGGACAGCCAGTCCATGATGCAGCATATACTCAACCTCTGTCTACATTATCAAACGCCTCTGTGGATTTACTCTGTAAGGATGTTGTTTTAAGGGGACAGCATCACCAACATCAATGTCATGAACCCACACAGTAGTTCTACCTGGCACATCACTAAATAAGGTAGGGAAAGCACACAGTAAGCTGGTTAAGCCATTAGACTATTCACCAGTCAGAAACTCCAATTTTTTGCGACCACACGGAAAAGTATGCACGGTCACTAGGCTACAAAAGCACCAACTGCTCATGCGCTGGAAAAACAACATGGACGTTGAATTTGAAGAGAGGCTGTGTGAGGAAGTCCATCGCTACCTGCACCTCTACAATCAGTCGTTAAAACAATATAAAGACAGCCAGATGTGCAATAATTCGTGGAGGGAAATTGCCCATAGTTTACTGTTCAAGCCGATCTACTGCGCATGTGTGAAACTACACGGCGATCTACTCTGCATGTGTGGAACTGTCTACGCCGATCTACTGCGCATGTATGGAACATATCTGCCGAGCGGACCCCAGCATACACTTTCAGTAGTATAAATACAAGTAGTCCGCTTCAGTGCTGTCCGCAGCTATCTGTGTACGAGTCCGAACTGGAGTATAACCGAGGCTTCAGTGGGCAATGAACTCTGTGGCCAAACACAAGTTCAGCAGGGCTAAAGCTGAGGGATTCTTGCACAGACTCTTTTGAAAACATCAGGAAAGGAACCTGGGAAAGACTGAGTGCACCTTGGGATTCAGGGTGATATGCAGTGTACATTTGGTGGCTTATACTAAGCGTTTCTAGAGCCTGCTTAAAAACCTAAGAACTTTTGAGTGACCCATGGTCACTCTGAATTACTTTTGATTAGTACAGAATTTGAGCAGTTCCTTAACCACAATCTTAGCTTTCAACATGCGTAATGGAAAAACCTTTGGGAAACAATTCACAGTGATGGTCAAAATGTATTGGTGGCCCGATTTAGTCTTGGTCAATGGTCCAACACAGTCAACAGTTAAGTGCTCAAATGGGTCAATTACAACTGGAATTAGGGCAAAGAGGTGCAGGTGGGATTTTATGATTTGGTTTACTTGCCAACTGAGAATTATAACATGACTTACAAAATCTAGACACCGCTGACTAAAGACCTGGCCAAAAAAAGTACTTAGTAATGTGGTGGTGGTTTTTGTTATACCAACATATACCATCCAGATGCATTTTCATGGGCGAGGTTTAAGACTAGTTGTCGATAGCCAGCAGGCAAGACGATCTGTTGCACTTCCTGCCATCCTCTTCTTGTTGGGGTTAGGATGGGGGGACTCTCACAGTGCATTGTGGGTAGTGGTCGACCGTTATATCGGCCGATATTTGGCATTTTTTAAATATCGGCATCGGCTGACAAGTTTTTCTGATCGGTCTTTGTCAGTCACGTGGGTTTGTTGTGTGTGACGTCACCGCGGCGCCATTTTTGAGGTGTCGCTACTGACTGACTCATATTGAAGATATTAAGAGTAGAGATAAAGATAGAGATAAATAAATAACTTGCAAAACTGGAGAAGCAAAAGAAAAATGAGAAAAAGCCGTACCGCAATTAACTCAATAAAGATGCTAGGGACCGTTATTTGGAAAAATTGTCATCCTTTTCGAACATAGATCCATATGTGCTGACTGAAGTAACGTTAACGTTAAGTTGGAGCGCTGACCCCTCACTGCTATCCCCATCCTCATACCTCGACATTGTCAACTATCTTGTTTATGGTATAAGCGCATATACCAGTGAACAATTTAAAACCTATAAATCTCTTGAAGCACACGGACATTTCACCAATGGATGGGTACAGGATTTATTTACATTCTGATCGAAGGACTGCGACAACACGGTAGTATCAGCAAAGGTGGGTTTGCTGTAATGTTAATATTAACTGTATAATTAATTAATGATTAAGTATGGCTTGTTTAGTTTGAACGTGCTGCGAGTAGGAAGAATTTTAAATTATTTAATACTAAGTTGGCCCCTTTTTCATGCATTTTTGTTCTTTATTGTATCAGTTACACAAACCAAAATGCCTAACACAATAAAACAGAAACATTGTTCCAATAAAACAAGTCATCATTATGAAACAAACTGTCTGACATTACTGAAGTAAATCAACGTATGTAGAATTTAATAGTGTATTTTATTATAGTACATTCTGAGATATGTTTGCAAAGGTGATGTTTTTGCGTCGCACCGCTGCAACCCAGGCCATCCGACGCATCGGTGCGTCAGCTACATGCTGTCCATGTCTTTTCTTCAAAGTGGGAAAGCTATAAAAAAAACGTTTAGTTTTTGACCCTTTCTGTCATGAGACTTACTATTGCAAACAAGAGCGTACCATTTCACCACTGAAAAGAAATGAATCAAAAACACAACTCTCTAACAACAGAACCCCCCAGCATTGATACCTTACAAATGGCGGCTTCACCCATAATGCACTTCTCACGAGTGTGACATCACCTGACAAAGACTGATTGGCCGATGTGTTAGAAGCGGGACTTTTATTTTGATGGGTGGCGCTGAAAATGCCAGTGCCTGATCAAACAACACTCACATTCTTCTGTCTTCATTTTTTAATATATATATATATATATATTATTAGCAACGGAAAGGCAAACAATAGGCTATAATACTTTCTCATTTACCATCAACATTTAGCTAATAAGCATCTATATCGTTAAAACAAATCTCTGAATATCCAATAAACATTTAACTTAACAATCCTTTCAGATTTAATCGAATCCAGCCGTGAGATCTTCTGAAGTGCGCATTTGTAGCCTGCATTAATGTGTTTCTGTGCGTGACGGTCGCTCCGTGCAAAGTGAATGCGTTCAGCTTCACTGGAGACGCGACAAACTTTAAATCCTTGATTTTAAAATATGCTGCGCTATGTTCAGTTGGCCACTATGTCATATTAATGTCATTTACACAGTGCTGTATGTAAAATTAGTGCTACCTTGTAAACACTAATATGATTGCAGAATCAAGAAGTTGCCATCTAAAGTATAAGCATGTTTATTTTTTATATATATACACTCACCTAAAGGATTATTAGGAACACCATACTAATACTGTGTTTGACCCCCTTTCGCCTTCAGAACTGCCTTAATTCTACGTGGCATTGATTCAACAAGGTGCTGAAAGCATTCTTTAGAAATGTTGGCCCATATTGATAGGATAGCATCTTGCAGTTGATGGAGATTTGTGGGATGCACATCCAGGGCACGAAGCTCCTGTTCCACCACATCCCAAAGATGCTCTACTGGGTTGAGATCTGGTGACTGTGGGGGCCATTTTAGTACAGCGAACTCATTTTCATGTTCAAGAAACCAATTTGAAATGATTCGAGCTTTGTGACATGGTGCATTATCCTGCTGGAAGTAGCCATCAGAGGATGGGTACATGGTGGTCATAAAGGGATGGACATGGTCAGAAACAATGCTCAGGTAGGCCATGGCATTTAAACGATGCCCAGTTGGCACTAAGGGGCCTAAAGTGTGCCAAGAAACATCCCCCACACCATTACACCACCACCACCAGCCTGCACAGTGGTAACAAGGCATGATGGATCCATGTTCTCATTCTGTTTACGCCAAATTCTGACTCTACCATCTGAATGTCTCAACAGAAATCGAGACTCATCAGACCAGGCAAAATTTTTCCAGTCTTCAACTGTCCAATTTTGGTGAGCTCGTGCAAATTGTAGCCTCTTTTTCCTATTTGTAGTGGAGATGAGTGGTACCCGGTGGGGTCTTCTGCTGTTGTAGCCCATCTGCCTCAAGGTTGTGCGTGTTGTGGCTTCACAAATGCTTTGCTGCATACCTCGGTTGTAACGAGTGGTTATTTCAGTAAAAGTTGCTCTTCTATCAGCTTGAATCAGTCGGCCCATTCTCCTCTGACCTCTAGCATCAACAAGGCATTTTCGCCCACAGGACTGCCGCATACTGGATGTTTTTCCCTTTTCACACCATTCTTTGTAAACTCTAGAAATGGTTGTGCGTGAAAATCCCAGTAACTGAGCAGATTGTGAAATACTCAGACCGGCCCGTCTGGCACCAACAACCATGCCACGCTCAAAATTGCTTAAATGACCTTTCTTTCCCATTCTGACATTCAGTTTGGAGTTCAGGAGATTGTCTTGACCAGGACCACACCCCTAAATGCATTGAAGCAACTGCCATGTGATTGGATGATTAGATAATTGCATTAATGAGAAATTGAACAGGTGTTCCTTATAATCCTTTAGGTGAGTGTGTGTATATATATATATATATATATATATATTAATAATAATAATAATAATAATAAATATATATATTTTCTAATTTATATTTCATATTTCATATTTCTAATTTATTAAATGTTAATTAAAATAAATATAAATTATGTATATTTTATAACAGCTTTATATCGGCCATCAGTCACCCTGCTCTCTAAGATATCGGCACCGGCCATCAAAAAAACAATATTGGTTGACTAATTATGGGTATCCTCTTGCAGCTGAGCGTACATCGGTTGTACACTTGTTGTTGCAGTGCATTGTGGGATTGAATGAGTGCACTCGATAACATCCACTATTGTTTCGGACACCACTACAAATGGCTGTCCCCTCAAATAGTGTAAGTCTGAGGATGTCCTGATGTACACCGAACAGAGATGGCATGTTGAAAGAACTTTCCGGTATTATATCTCATGCATTCACTCAATCAGTGTTTCAAACATGGAAAGATATCAATAAAACAGCCTGTAAACAATGTCATGTAACAATACATTTACTTCAGAAAATGTCCATAAATTTGATAGTTAGCTAGAAAAATGAACTATAGAGAGGAGCATTTTGTTAAATATATGCATTGTATATTCATTGTATTTTTACTTCACCTGTTCTTCCATATTTAATGTATGTTGTAAAAACCCTAGTTATTTAATTTGCCCCAATTGTGTCTAG
This sequence comes from Rhinogobio ventralis, assembly GCA_039654625.1. Taxonomy (NCBI): domain Eukaryota; kingdom Metazoa; phylum Chordata; class Actinopteri; order Cypriniformes; family Gobionidae; genus Rhinogobio; species Rhinogobio ventralis. Next base: position 12,074,919 of record CM077202.1, on the reverse strand, counting down.
TTAATCATCTTGTTTCTGTTTTCTACTTAAACTGCACCCTCACCTTCAGTCTTTGTCTAGTCACTGTTATGTTAAAGTGTGTTTCCCTGGTCGTATGTCTGTTCCTGAGCAACATTATTAAAGTTTCAGTTTGGATTTTCATCTTCAGTTTGTTTAGTTTGTTCCTGGTTCCCGATACCGTTACAATTACTATAACATTATCATTATAAAAACTTCCTAATGTGCAATTTAAATATAAGTAACCTATATGAATCCACAAATTGTAACCTTTTAATATTATAGTAACTGTGGAATGAGGTAGAGATGAATGAATGAATAAATGAATGAATGAGGCATTTATATAGCGCTTTCATATGTACTACTGTACACCCAAAGTGCTTTACACTCATGTCAGGGGTCTCTCCTCAACCACCACCAGTGTGCAGCATCCACTTGCACCGAGATGCACCGATCGATCGGCCAGGGATCGGAATCGGCCGATTTCCCTCATGATCGGCCCGGATCGGTGATCGGCCGATCAGTCTCACTTTTTACCGATTCCGAGCCGATCCGTTTTGTTACCAGCGGCACAGGCAATAACGTCAGCTGCGCGTTCTCGCTCTCTTCTCTGTCACGGTGAAGTGACACACATCCGCGTGGGTGCCTCCTCTCTCTCACTCACTCGTCTTCTCTCTGGTTAAATAGTGCTTGTTTTGGTCATAATTTTAGTCATTCACGCCTTGTTTCGCGCGAACAAGCCACGCTCAGTCTCAAACAGAGACAGAAGTCAAACAGAGTCACAAGTACCAAAATTAGTGACTTACTAAGCTTAAACTGTCAAATACATACAAAAGTAGGCCTATGTCAAAACCAGCGGCACAGGCAATCTTGGCGAGTATTCAGATAAACGGTCAGTTTCGAATCGTTAAATGGCTAAGAAAGAGAACCCATGTTGTGTGTAACAGTATTGGTTCTGCTGAACCCTGTTCAGAAACTCTTAAAGGGACAGCAGTCCAATATTCCTGCTGCTGTCTGTCATGTTAATCAAAGAACAAAAGACAAAAAAAATCACTTTCTGCTCTTGACTGAATACGTTTTATAATTTTAATGGTAAGAATTGATCTGTATTAATATTTACAATAAAGACTACAGAAATTAATGTGTTATTTTACATTTGATTACTTTAATTTCTGTAGTATTTCTTACCTGAATAGAAACCCAGTTAACCTGAAAAACTTGGTTTCATAGCTTTTTTTATGAAAATAAAACTTTGCGTTGAAGAAAAGTAGATTTTTGTATATATATGTTGTCAATTATAGTTCTTAGAAAGAAATCGGAATCGGCAAAAATCGGTATTGGCAGATCATACTAACAAGAAATCATAATCGGCCAAGAAAATTGCAATCGGTGCATCTCTAGAATGGGGATACATACCCCAATTAATCGATATAGAATCTAATTGAATCAAAATCAGAATTGAATTGAATCGTGAGCTTGTGAAGTGAAATTGAATCAAATAGGGAAATAGCCCTAACGTTTACATATACAAGACCTATAAATAAAATGAAATCCTAGGAGCTGTAATCTGTGGTGTTTTATTAGTTTTGTTTGGACATTGGGCTGTCTTCATCACACAGTCCTGTTTCGTCAGGGTCTTCATGTATTTTTGCCAATTTCCAGCTTATCAGCATAAATAATTGCATGCTAAGATGCACTTTAAAACCTATACCATCATATTTTTTGTCATGTAGGGTTACTGTAGCCATCAACACACAGTAACCCTGTGCTTTAAAGAAGTGTGGAACATCAGAGGAACCCATTCATTATGAATGTAGCAGCTTCTTTGATTTTTTTAGCAGAAAGGAAAAGTAATTGTTGGGCTGGTCATATACACTCACCTAAAGGATTATTAGGAACACCTGTTCAATTTCTCATTAATGCAATTATCTAATCAACCAATCACATGACAGTTGCTTCAATGCATTTAGGGGTGTGGTCCTGGTCAGGACAATCTCCTGAACTCCAAACTGAATGTCAGAATGGGAAAGAAAGGTGATTTAAGCAGTTTTGAGCGTGGCATGGTTGTTGGTGCCAGACGGGCCGGTCTGAGTATTTCACAATCTGCTCAGTTACTGGGATTTTCACGCACAACCATTTCTAGAGTTTACAAAGAATGGTGTGAAAAGGGAAAAACATCCAGTATGCGGCAGTCCTGTGGGCGAAAATGCCTTGTTGATGCTAGAGGTCAGAGGAGAATGGGCCGACTGATTCAAGCTGATAGAAGAGCAACTTTGACTGAAATAATCACTCGTTACAACCGAGGTATGCAGCAAAGCATTTGTGAAGCCACAACACGCACAACCTTGAGGTGGATGGGCTACAACAGCAGAAGACCCCACCGGGTACCACTCATCTCCACTACAAATAGGAAAAAGAGGCTACAATTTGCACGAGCTCACCAAAATTGGACAGTTGAAGACTGGAAAAATGTTGCCTGGTCTGATGAGTCTCGATTTCTGTTGAGACATTCAGATGGTAGAGTCAGAATTTGGCGTAAACAGAATGAGAACATGGATCCATCATGCCTTGTTACCACTGTGCAGGCTGGTGGTGGTGGTGTAATGGTGTGGGGGATGTTTTCTTGGCACACTTTAGGCCCCTTAGTGCCAATTGGGCATCGTTTAAATGCCACGGCCTACCTGAGCATTGTTTCGGACCATGTCCATCCCTTTATGACCACCATGTACCCATCCTCTGATGGCTACTTCCAGCAGGGTAATGCACCATGTCACAAAGCTCAAATCATTTCAAATTGGTTTCTTGAACATGACAATGAGTTCACTGTACTAAAATGGCCCCCACAGTCACCAGATCTCAACCCAATAGAGCATCTTTGGGATGTGGTGGAACGGGAGCTTCGTGCCCTGGATGTGCATCCCACAAATCTCCATCAACTGCAAGATGCTATCCTATCAATATGGGCCAACATTTCTAAAGAATGCTTTCAGCACCTTGTTGAATCAATGCCACGTAGAATTAAGGCAGTTCTGAAGGCGAAAGGGGGTCAAACACAGTATTAGTATGGTGTTCCTAATAATCCTTTAGGTGAGTGTATATACACACATTGCCGAAAAGATTAGTCTAACCCACACCTAGAACTAGTAAACATATGACCAGAACCCACTCAACACCACAAGCTCAAGTACTAGAATTGAGAGATAGCAGCAATGAGTTACTGAGACATGTCCTCTGTTTGTTTTAAGGGAGAGCTGCTCAGAGAGTGAGGAGGAGCTGCATCAGCTGTCATGGATGCACAAGCAGGAACTGAAGGATTCACTGGTTGATATGTACAAATGTGAGTATAACGCGAATGCTGTCCTTGGTATGTCATTTTGTTTTTTGTTGTGGTTGAATAGGGAATTTGAAAATATAATGGGGCAGTTTCTTTATTTGTTATTGATAAGGTAACTTTCAAAATGTGAGACCAATATATTCATACCACTGGAGGACAGTGCATTCTTAAATCTGGGCAGTAGAGGGCATCCTTATATCAGATAGTCATGAACAGTGTCTTCATTGCTTAGTGCTGTGGTATTTCTTCATTATATTAGCCTTAAATATTGCAATTAGTATTTATTGACTTTTTTTTTCCGAAACAACCAAGTATCAAAGGAAATACATATATTTGGATTGTCAAAAGCTTTAAAGCTTTTAAGAAAAGCCTGCAAATTACAGGCAATGCCCTTAATAAAATCCCTGTGGTATGAGATGATAATACCATGATGCTAAATTATTGCCATATTCATGTTTGCATGGTACACGGTAAATAATGTAGTAATATTGTGGTAATATTAACATGGTACCCTGTCTGAAGATCCTTTTGATTTTTATTGTTGATACACCACATTTCTTTAGCATGAATATGAATATCTACATCCCTTTGTACATGGTTCTACATTACCAATAGTTTGGGGTCAGCAAGACTTTTTTAAAATAAGTTAATTATTACTTTTATTCAGCAAGGACATTAAATTAATCAAAAGTGGCAGTAAAGACATTTATAATGTTTTTTTTTTTTAAATAAGTGTTGTTCTTTTGAAAATTCTGTCATCATTTAGTCACCCTCAAGTTGTTTTAAACCTGTATGAAATTCTTTCATCCGCTGAACACTAAATAAGATACAGTACTGTGCAAAAGTCTTAGGCACGTTGGTATTTTCACACGAAAAATGTTTTTAAGCCAGTTATTTATATCTTTTACTGTAGTGTGTCAGTAGGAAATATCAGTTTACATTTCCAAACATTCATTTTGCAATTAATTGTAATAATCCAGTGAGATTTTTATTTTTTTATGCACAAGAAGTCTGACAGCAGCCGGTATGATCTGATCTCACCATCATCGAGTCTGTCTGTGATTACAGAAAAGACTAAATCCAGAAGAACTGAGGCAACGTCTCCAAGACACTTGAAGAAACCTTCCTGCAAAACTACATGAATAGGTGTAGGAATAGATGCAGGTGACAAAAGCCGTTTTAAACGCAAAGGGTGGTCACCCCAAATATCGATTTGATTTAGTTAATAGAAGTTGATTCATAAATAAAAGCTATTTATGTTATTATTTTTGACAGCATTCTCACTTTAAAGCATTCTGACAAGTGCCTAAACTTTTCACAGTACTGTAGTTTTGCAGGTAGGTTTCCTCAAGTGTCTGGGAGACGTTGCCTTAGTTTTTCTGGATTTAGTCTGTCTCAGTTTTTTCTGTTTCTTCATGTAATCACAGACAGACTCGATGATGGTGAGATCAGACCGGCTGCTATCAGACTTCTTGTGCATAAAAAAAAAAAAATCTCACTGGATCATTACAATTAATTGCAAAATGAATGTTTGGAAATGTAAACTGATATTTCCTACTGACACACTACAGTAAAAGATATAAATAACTGGCTTAAAAACATTTTTTCGTGTGAAAATACCAACATGCCTAAGACTTTTGCACAGTACTGTATTATAAGATATTTTAAAGGAAATGGGTAACCAAACAGGCCCCATTGATGTCCATAGTATAGGACAAAAAATACTATGGAAGTCAATGGGGCCCATAAACTGTTTGGTTACCGACATTCTTCAAAATGTCTTCTTTTGTGTTCAGTTTTGTGTTGGGGTGAACTATCCCTTTAAATGGTTGTAATTCAAAAATGCTTTGTAATATAGATGTAAGGTCTCTTTTTAAGGAAGATGCTCAGCAGATTATTGCTGCAGTGAAAGCACTTAAAAATGAAAGTGAAGAAAAGTTAAAATTTACTGTAAACCAGATGTATATTTTATACATGGTATATATTTAATTTTTTTTTACATTTTGTACAATTTAAAAAATATATAAAATCAAAGCCATATGTCTAACCAAGTTGTGTTCCAAATTTGAATTTAATATCACAAAAATGTAAGTTCCTATGAGATTTTGTTTAGGCGCTGTACCAAAAATAGCCACCGGGTGTCAGCAACATTCCATTGAATTTCTTTAATGTGTTATCCTGTAACAAATTAATAAATTTCTGTCCAAATATCACTTCTATCACAAAAACAGTCACCAAATATGGAACTTTGTGTCTCAGACCTTAGGTGTAACCATAGGTGTTTTGTCAAGATTAGAAAAGTTTTGATTTGAAGATGAAGCATGACACCGCCCACTAGGGGGAGCCCACTAAAAGGAATCCGTTTCCATGGCAAGGCAAAATGTTTTCAAAGAACAAATACTGAGGGTGTAAGCTGTCGAATGATACCTAATTTATGATGATTAATAAAATGGCATATTAATAATATGATATGACAAAAAGGCAATAAAAAAAGAGTGCCAAGCAGCCCTAGCAGGGCACTGACAGTTAAGGGGTTAAAATAGAAAACTTGTAATAATATTTCAAAATTTACTCTATTTTTGATCAAACAAATGCAGCCCCAAACTTTTAAACGGTAAAGTATGTGGACAGAAATGTAATACTTTGCATTTATAATTGTTGTGATAGTGATTCATTTGTTATGTAGTGAATGATATTGCTTCCTCTTTATTCTTTGCATTGGCACTGTCTAGTCACTGTATGGTCAAAACTGTGTATATATGGTGGACAGCTTCACCGATCCTCATATGAGCATCAGTCACTTGCTCTCAAACACTGTAAAGGCTGCCGATGAGGTTCGATCCTTCATAGCATGACCTCTGCGTGGCTTGTTTGTTTTTTTGGAGTTAATGCCAGGCGAGCTGTTTCTCTGATGTGCTGACACATCCTGCAGTAGAAGAGCCCAACCCAAAGCGTTACATCCTAGTGATGGGTGGAGGCCAAGACCTGGAACAGGATCTATTTAGCATGTATCCTGATATCACAGACACCAAGTGTGCGTGTGTGCATGTGTGCCTGTGGGTATATGGCTGCATGCCTGATTTTATGGGTTTGTGTGTTTTTGCTGCACAGACATTATGTCTGCCACTCACAAATACAAGCTATATTTCACAATCATTAACATGACCTGTCGGGGGTTTTCTGTGTGTGAAGTTTTGCATTGCAGTCACCTGTGTTGAAGCCATCTACTTCCTTTTCAGTGTCAGATAAGCATGAAGCATTGAACACAACCAATTTATTCTTTCAGCTAGCTTAAATGTTTGTTTATTTTAAAGTATCCTTTACAACTGAGAAAGTGTGTTCAGACACTGGATATTTGAGTGGCAGTTAGCCGACATCAACATGACAATGTGCATGACAAGAACAAGAAGCACATTGCTGATTTAATTCCATTTACTTCATGTTTTTATGAGACTTAATATGACACTTTAGTGTTTTTTTAATTAAGAATATGAACATAAGGATTGATTAGCAATATCAGCACTGTTATAGCCAAATAGAGTCAAAATAATGAATTTAATTAAATGTATCAAATCATGTAAAAATGTATCACCTTTTATTGGAAAATTAAACAACATTTGATCAAACTTTGATAACAAGAAGATAGTGATCAAACTACATTTTATAAAAATCTCCTGGCAAGTTTATAATATATTGCATCAGCATATGAGTCAAATTGGACTACAGGGACTCATCTCATTTAAAAGTTCATCTATTGCCAAAAAAATCAGTCCAGAATAGAAAATTATTGAAAGTATTCAAACCAGGAATGTCAGAATCAGTTTGTGCATAAAAAATGTCTGTCAAAAGTCACACGTTTATTTAGCAAAGTTTAATTTTCAATTTATTGTCTTTAACATGCATTGTGAAGTATTTCTCTCAGTTCCCTGATCATTACGATTCCGTTTCAGCGAGTGAGGAACACATTTATACTCGCGTGCGTTATGTATTATGTACGTTATCATCTGACAGACAGCACGTTAAAGCCGCTCAGGCCGTCGTTTTCTCCCTCTTCTCGGAAAGCACTGACACATTCAAAACATCTGGTAGTGTTTTCCAGGACCTTTGCTTCTTGTAAATACTATTGTGTATTGTCCACGTTATTTTTTTTTTGACAGACATCGATGCTGGCTAAGAAATAAATAATTATTACCTTACAATCCATCTGTTTTCAAGTCCACATTATTTGAATATCACAACAAGTGTTAGTGAAGTGATAAATGCCCATGAGTTTGTCCATGTTTTTAGTACTAATATTCCAATTGACAGCCAGCCAAGTTTTTGACAGACATGATAATGTGCGTAAGGGGTGAACTATGTTTGATTTTTGGCTAATTATAAAACATGCTGGAGATGTTCGAAATGCTTTTGACGTAGCTCATTATACATATTTTATGGAATTAAGTTTATTTTGTGGCTTAAATAAATGACATGTTACTCAGAGACTGACTTTGACAGAGACTTTGACTTGTCAAAAATTCAGTTACATTCAGCTGTCGCAAATTCATTGACTAAAATTGTTATTTTTTTCCTTTTTTTTTTAAACAGAGGAGGAGTGGTTTTGTTGTTTTCATTCTCTTAAAAAAATTCTTTAATTTAAACCCATGAAAATGCAGATCCTGTTAAAATAATAGTGAAAAATCACTTTTTAAAACTGTTGTTCCATTATTACCCCTTAGCAGATTTTGACTTATAAACAAAAGGTCAATATCGGGACACAGTGCAGTTCGTTCTTTCATTTAGTTTTGCTCTGCCAATGCAAGTATGTTGTGAATCATAAAATTAATTATTTTTAGTGAACACTGACAATTGGAGTGGGACAAATGGAGGAAGGTGCTGTTTGACTAAATAAACCACTTGTCAAACCAGAACTGTTATATAATTTTCATTAAGTAAATGTTAATATTGGTTTGTAAAAGTGATATTTCTTTAGAAGGAGATTTTCAGGAGCTAGTATTTTGGGGCTAGTATAACATATCTTTAAGTTGTAATTAATCTATTTTCATTAGATTTGGTATTTTGTAGCAGATTTCAAATGCATTAGATTAATTGCAGTGTTACCTTGCAAAATGCACATCTTTGACCCCAAATTGAATTTTATGCCAGTGAGATGTGTTTCTCTTGCGTCTGTTTCCCTGCTGATTTTATTTGTCTGACGTAGTTTGGGATAAGCTGACTGCTGTAGGCTGGGTCGTGTTATTACAACTGAGATGGTGGATTGTTTTCTTGCATGGGTAAACTGTCCTTTTGCAGTCTAAATTCAAAGCACACACCAAGTCCATCATAACAAACATGCTAAGTTCCCTATGGAGTTGAATTGGCCTTCCCTACAAGAGCAGAAATAGGTCTACAGTCTCAACAAGCTTTGTTCTTAGCAGGTGGATCGACCTTTGACATAACCCGTCACGCCCCCCTCCCCCTGTGCGGGCTGTCCGGGCAGGAAACCTACTGTTTGGTCCTATCAACTCAGCTCTGTTAACGCCGGTACAGTGTGGTCCTCCTGGACTTTTCCGACAGCCACCCACCCTGATATCACGTCTCACTCCCTCTCCGCCGTGCTTGGCTTCATGGAGAGAAGGAGGCGCATTGGCGACCCCTTCGCGGCTTCCTTGTGGGTCCCATTGAAGTTCAAAATCCCTAGAATGTAGTGCCGTGTGGCCGAACAGGCTTGTCTGCTCCCTAAGTGGGTGGTCCACTAGTGACAGAGGGATTCCTCAGGGCTCTGTCCTCCTCTTTTGTGTCTCTGTGTTGGTTTAAGGAATAGACCTAGGATGGGCACTGCTTAACTGTGGAAGCCTGGTTACTGTGATCTGAAACCAAACAAACCTAGTAGAAAGGCCAACGCACTCACAAACATACAAAGACTCAAGCTATAAAACCCAACGAGAGGTTGGCATCTCTTGAAAGGTTCTCGAAATGAGGAATTTTTGTGGATGTTTGAGTCAATCTTATGAAAACATGTCCAGGTCATATTTTACTTATAAATCAAAAGATAAAATAAGAAATGTATAATTTGCATGAAGACCACTAGAACTCCATAGTGACAAAAATACTATACCAAAATGCATTTAAAATAGATTTATTTCATACTAAGTATAATACAAATCCATTAACATATTTACTGACATATAGCTTGAGACTAAAGTTTAATATAATTAAACTATATTTGGAATACTTCTTTATTGCACAATGCACATTTATTATTATTAAGCCTAAAATGTGTTTTAATATCACTATTAGTAAGGATATTATCTCTGTATAATATCAGTCTAAATGCAAGAATTAGTTGTTCCAATTTAATTATATCAATTTAGTATACAAAAAGTACAATTGTAGGGTATGTAAATGTATTTGTAGTATACTTAGCATAAAATAAATGCATTTCAAAATACATTTTGGTATAATTGTTATTTTTCACTAGGGTTGTTATTGCATTGTGACTTTTTTGTTAGCAAGTTTTCTTTCCAAATTCTCTCTAATGTAATAGATGTAAATTTGTTTATTTATTTACTTAATTTATTCTTTCACAATTGTCATTCTCATTACATTCTCATCTTAGAACTGGTAAATAATACAGTAAAAATGGCTATAAAAGTTTTTTTTGTTATATAACAATCATAATGTAAAAATACCTAAACTATGTCTATGTCATTTTAGTTTTGTATTACAGTTTGGGAGAAAATGTGCTTATCTGTTAAAATGTCACAAAGCAAAAGTATTAATGTCATACAAATGTGTCATTTTATTTATACTAAACTTATTTTCTCATTTGATTTTATTCTATCTATTATCTATCTATTAATATTCTATCTAACAATCTATTATATTATATTTTACTTTTGATTTTGGGGAGAATTAGGACAAATCTGTTCCCAACTGATTTTGTGAGATTCTTCCATTGGTGTGTGTGTGTGTGTGTGTGTGTGTGTGTGTGTGTGTTTTCAATTTTATACAATCCCTTCAATATTGTTTCTGTCCTGCTTTACTTAATGTCAAAACAGTTTTCAACTTATGAAAACTGTTATAAAAAATCTCTATTGAAATTTACAGTTAAGTTTTTGCTGAATGTGAATTTTGATATGAAGATTGTCAGGTAAATTATTTGAATTTATATAATCTGTGGTACTCTAAGTAAGTGTTTTGGCCACTGATTTTATGAATTTATGATTATGAAATCATCTAATTCTGTTAGAGTTAGTATACAGGGGCTCTGATGGTCCATGAACTCTTAAGAGCTGTGCTGATTTCAGACTGATGCTCGTATGATGCTAACGCTCCTACCACCCAGTTGCGAGCAGGATTCCAGGCGACCTAGTGATGGCCCATGAAGCAGAGAGGAAAACAAACAAGGCTTACTTTGCTGTGAACCACAGATGCTTGGGAACTGTTTGAACAGGGAGCAATTTAAACGGTCACTCCTGTGGCCTGTGTTCAAACATCAAGTGGTAATGAGGACGGAGTGCCTGGTCCTGTTGCCCTGGCCTCCCCTCGGCTTTTCAACACATTCACGCGCTCAAAAGAGGCCGGCCGAACAATGACGGGCCACTTTCACAGACTGGCATTTTTACTGCTTTTTTACGCACTTGTATTTTGAGAATGTTTGGACAAACCTGCGACAACCAGAAATACTCAGTGGGCGTACATGATTGGCACTTGAGCTGGAGAAGTTATTAAGAGAGCGGGAACAGTGGATTGAAATTCTTTGGCCTGTCATTAAAGCGACAGTTCACCCAAAAATTAAAATTCTGTTATAATTTACTCACCATTGCTGCTTATTAATAGTTAGTAAGGTAGTTATGTTTAGGTATTACATAGGATTAGAAATGTAGAATATGGTCATGCAGAATAAGACATTAATAAGTACTAATAAACAGCCAATATCCTAGTAATATGCATTCTAATAATAAAATAGTTAATAGTGAGAATTGGACCCTAAACTAAAGTGTTACCAGAAACTCATACAGGTTTAGAACAATTTGAGGGTGAGTAAATGATGACAGATGTTTAATTTTTGGGTGAACTATCCCTTTAAAAGACTTATCTGTTCATTATTTAGTCAAATTTGATCAATTTGTTTTTAGTTGCTAATAAGAGAACTCTGTATAGAATAGTGCTAATATAAAGCTCTGACTAATTTTCCCTCAAGATCAGCACAGAAAAGGTCAAAAATACAGATTCATGTGGGCCTAGCCATGGGTTAGTGAAGCGTAGGCCTCGTTGTGCTAAGTTCTTAATAACTTGTTCGTTCTTTAGAGAAGAGCATCATTGGCGTAGATTTGATCTAAGCACATGTACGTGAGCATGTATTCGAGAAGAGACAGTCATGTGATTCCTCTATTGTACATCAGCTGCTCTGTAAATATTTGCAGTGATGTACATCCCTGAACACACAATACCTCCCACAAGCCTCTCCGCATGTGTCCCACAGTAGCACCGACATTGCCCAAGTGCCTGCGATATCCCAATATCACTCATTTATATGAACTTTGTTTGTTCCCCGATGTTCTCCAGTTAGAAAAGAACCCTGGAATGTCCTGGAGTGTTTTCTCACTTCAGTCTCCCGCTGTTTAAAGCCGGTTTGTTTGAAGGACAGGTCGAAACCGTGAGTATCACTCATCCTTAAGGGTGAAAAAAAGAGAAAGGCTGTGTTTGGCTTTGACGCTTCTGCATTGCCAAAAGTTCAGCTTTGCAGTTCGTGTTGGAGAAAGGATTTCCTGAACAAAGGAAGATGTGTTTGTTGAGGATCCTTGCACCACTAGCTATGTGTGTGTTTTAGCGCCGGGCGCTGAGGTGACATGCTCAGCAATCACAGAGGATTTTGTAGCCCTTTTAATGTTGCTTTGAAAAAGCAGGGTTAAATTTTGACTTAAAATTTAAGTTTTTCCATTGATGGACACTTAGGGAAATTATGGGAATATTTGTGATGTCATTAGAAGGATAGAAGAATCAGAGTAGTTTATTGGCTTTTTTTCTCCTTATCCTTATAGAAAATTACATTGGAAAGTTTCCGCCAAAACAGCCAGTTACTACAGCTATTTTTATACTGTGATGAATATTGATGAATTGATCTCTTGCAAACAATCTAAGAAACTTTCAGAATATTTTTAAAATGGAATATTTTTGCCAATATGAGTTTTTTAATGGACAATGACTAGATAATATTGAAGGTTAACATTTACTTATCATCCAAGCGGATATGATCATCGCTGATATGATAACATAAAACATAAATATTTATCCATCTGACCGGTTTATCAGCTCATATTATTATAATATTTTGGTGGATATATGGTTAACAAGGTAAATAAAAGGCCTTGGTTGTAAAAGAACTGAAATTCTGTGTCTCCAGATGCCATTATGCATCATTTTGAGTTGAAAATATTGATAAAAGTAAAAAATGTCACTAGTTAATAAATACTATTAACTATTAACAATTTTTTTTTACCGTAAATGTAGATATGGGTGATGTATACATATTGCAGTCATGCGTAATGTGCAAAACATGCAAAAAAGGAATATATAACACACTGTAAAAAAAATTAAAGTAGCTTCAACTTATTATTATTTAGTAACTATTTAGTAATAATTTAGTAACGTTCACTCAATTTCCCTCTTCAAAGTGTTACTTGAATTATTTTTTTAGTTGACCCGAACTTGACTCCAACTTTAAAATATATGTTTGCTCGACTAGTTTTATAGTTCTTTCAATTCAAATGTTTTAATCAGGATTTATTATTTGGGAGTCATAACTAGAAATTGCTGTTGAATTAGTGAAAATATATATATGTTACAGCCTTATTCCAAAATGGATTAATATTTTTTTTCCCTCAATTCTACAAACAATTCCCCATAATGACAACGTGAAAGAAGTTTGTTTGAACTCTTTGCAAATTTATTAAAAATAAAAAATGACATGTACATCACATGTGCATAAGTATTCACAGCCTTTGCTTAATACTTTGTTGAAGCACCTTTGGCACCAATTACAGCATCAAGTCTTTTTGAGTATGATACTACAAGCTTGGCAGGACCTCTCAAGCTCCATCAGCTTGGTTGGGGAGCGTCGGTGCACAGCCATTTTCAGATCTCTCCAGAGATATTCAGTCAATTCAAAAGGATGTCTCTGTACATTGCTGCATTCATCTTTCCCTCGATCCTGACTAGTCTCCCAGCTCCTGCCGCTGAAAAACATCCCCACAGCATGATGCTGCCACCACCATACTTTACTGTAGGGATGGTATTGGCCAGGGGATGAGCGGTGCCTGGTTTCCCTGGTTTTCATCAGACCAGAGAATTTTGTTTCTCATGGTCTGAGAGTCCTTCAGGTGCCTTTTGGCAAACTCCAGGCGGCCTTTTACGAAGGAGTGGCTTCCGTCTGGCCACTCTACCATACAGGCCTGATTGGTGGAGTGCTGCAGAGATGGTTGTTATTCTGGAAGGTTCTCCTCTCTCCACAGAGAAACGCTGGAGCTCTGTCAGAGTGACCATCGGCTTCTTGGTAAGCTCCCTGACTAAGGCCCTTCTCCCCTGATCACTCAGTTTGGCCGGGTGGCCAGCTCTAGGAAGAGTCCTGGTGGTTCCAAACTTCTTCCATTTATGGATGATGGAGGCCACTGTGCTCAATGGGACCTTCAATGCTGCAGAAATGTTTCTGTACCCTTCCCCAGATCTGTGCCTCGATACAATCCTGTTTCGGAGGTCTACAGACAATTCCTTGGATTTCATGGCTTGGTTTGTGCTCTGACAGGCACTGTTAACTGTGGGCCTTATATAGACAGCTGTGTGCCTTTCCAAATCATGTCCAATCAACTCAATTTACCACAGGTGGACTCCAATCAAGTTGTAGAAATCTCAAGGATGATCAGTGGAAACAGGATGCACCTGAGCTCAATTTTGAGTGTCATGGCAAAGGCTGTGAATATTTATGTACATTTATGTTTTTTTTGTTTTTTTTTAATACATTTGCAAAGATTTCAAACAAACTTATTTCTCGTTGTCATTATGGGGTATTGTTTGTAGAATTGAGGAAAAAAAATATGAATGTAATAAGGAATAAGGATGTAACATAACAAAATGTGGAAAAAGTGAAGCGCTGTGAATACTTTCCAGATGCACTGTATGTATGTATGTATGACACTATAGTTAATTTATGTGAGGATAGCAAAATAAAGTAAACTCTGATATATTATAAAAAAAATTCTTCACACAGTGGACTACCAGTAAAATTGATAAACATTTGGGACCAAAATTATTCAGACACTTTGACCTGACCATGTTTTGCTTAAGTGTTTTTTCTTTAATTGCTAATGTGACCTTTTACACCACAGACTGAACAAGATGAAGTATTGCTTGGTCATTAGTTGACCTAAATTGGTATTATCTAATTGTGTACTTAAATTTAACAGCTGACAGCTGATTGGTTGATTGTAATCCATTACATACCTTTCTATCAAAGTTATCTGACACTATCAAGATGAATTTGTTCTGACACAGTTTAACTCTGAGTTCTTGTCATATTTTATCACCATTTTCTAAACTATAGCGAATAAATTGTGATAATGTGAGAAAATGTTGAACGTGTCTGAATAAATTTTGGTTTGACTGTAATTATTTATAATTTTATAACAAGGTTAATAGTGAACTGGTGTCTATCAATCACACAAAAAACACAAATGAAAACAAAATTTCCCTTTATTTCATAATCTGCATTTATAAAACATTTTTAGCCAGTGCTGTTATTCATAGCAATTGTATTCATTCTAAAGAAAACAGTAACAAATGTACAAAGACAAGCAGTCTCATCTGTCTATTTTTATTGGAGAATGGCTGTACATAGAAAAATGATGAGTCGAAACTTGCGCAGCTTTCGGTAGAAACGACACCGAGTCGAGAAGACGAAACACTTGGCCGGAATGTCTTTCATAAGACAGCTGACCTTGAGTTGACTCTTTCCCTGAGCCCCACCTCTCCTGTGTGGCGTCTCTTCCATGAGTAATAACAGTCTCACGGCTGGTGACGCCACCTTGCACTAGTTTCACAATCTTTCTTGCCACAATAAGGCTTTGTTTTCTTGTGCCCAAGTTAAAATGCTTTTAAACTCGTATGTGAAAAGGAATGCAGTTAAAGTATTTTCTTTTGATCGACGCATGAGCAAAGGTGGTGAAAGATGAAATGATTATTTTTATCATGACGCTTAAAACGCCTCTGCAGGAAATACATCAGGAAAGTAAACATTTTTGATTTCAAAGAATTATTGAGGGGAAACAGTTAAAACGAGTTGCCTTTTTGTGCTCCAGAACTGTGAGTGTGTAACAGTGTTAGAAATATGAGCGAACCCTTCCTTTGCTCATGTACCGACTGCATTAAGCTCATCCTTAAATAACTCTGTTCTCCCTCCCAAATGTTAGCCAATGCAAATCTCAGCTTAGTCCATATTTACACAGCCAATTTTGAGGTTACATTCAGCAGATGAATTATCCAATCGTTGGAATATTCACTCTTGACATCGAATTGTAGAACTGAAATAAAATGTGCTGTTTGTCTAAGTGCTTACAAATACAGACCTTTTAAAATGATTTTTTAAACTGTGACAACCTTACTTTGTCAGCAAATCAAGCTGTCAAAAGCTGCAAAATTTGCTCCAGGTGGATTGAAACGAATCATTTTCTGCATAATGAAAGCATTGGCGTAAAACGAATGTTTAAGGGAAGTTTTGGTACAATATCTGACCCTGGACAACAAAACCAGTCATAAGTCACACGGGTATATTTGTGTGTAAAATTATCAATTTTTCTTTTATGCCAAAAATCATTAGGATATTAAGTAAAGATCATGTTCCATGAAGATATTTTGTACATTTTCTACCGTAAATATATATAAAAATTATAATTAGTAATATGCATTGCTAAGGACTTCATTTAGACAACTTTAAAGGTGATTTTCTCAATATTTAGATTTTTTTGCACCCTCAGATTCCAGATTTTCAAATAGTTGTATCTCGGCCAAATATTGTCCTATCCTAAAAACCATACATCAATTGAAAGCTTATTTATTCTTGAAATTTCAAAACATTGACCCTTATGACTGGTTTTGTGGTCCAGGGTCACATTTGTAATCCTACACTGAGTTTAGTGAAGCTTAAATTAAGAGGTTATTGGTGGTGGTTATTAATACCAAACCAGCATTCTGTGGTCTGAATGGGTGATTGAGGTTGGAGGTCAAGGGGCAGTTCATGAATCGAAAACATGAAATTAAATTTCCACTATTTACAAATTTGATACAAATGATACAACTTTGATTTCATGGTATATGTGCAATAATACTGTATTCATCACCATTGCAGTGCACAGAATTATAGGATGAAACATTTATTATTAGGGGTGTGATGATGCACAGAATGAGAAAAAGATAATTTTTTAACACTTCTAAAAAAAATCTTCAATGATGGAATATATGACTGGAAAAAGTAAATGCAAAACACTGCAGGTGCATTTTGAAATGTTTTAACTAATCATCTGGCAATGAATGTCACTTCAGTTCTACTTTCTGAGTATGAATTATCATATACAGTAAAAGACAAAGGTTTTGCTGATATCGCAAGACAGCTTTTCACGTTTTAATATTGTATTTTTTCAGTGCATCTTAAGCAATGGTTGCAGATAGTATTTGTGTGAAGGCTTGATGTTAAGCTGAATTGTTTTTGGCGAATGAATCATATCGCTCATGTCATAATAACTGATAATTGAAAGGATCAAACACACAATACAGAGCATTCAGGGTTTATCCTATTGCACATCTTGGGGGCATTTGCCTGCTTTTATTCATTCAAAAGCAGCGCTGTTTAAAGGCAGTTGTGGGGTGGGGGATGCGCTTTCTTTATTCCTAGCATGGCTCACGCTTCTCTCGCACCCAAATTAGCTGGATATGGGGAAATTGAGGCACTCATCCTGGCAGATTTGGAGGGTCATTTCTCCTCCCCCGTTAATGCAGGAGGATCAGTGAATCGCGGCCTGATAGACGCCGCCGAGGACGGATCCATCAGAGAGATCTGAGATGCTAGTGCTAGCTCATTCCCACAGGCTCAATTCAATTATCATTGCGTCTGCTCTGAGAATGAGCTTTACGCCCGTAAGACGCGCGGTCCTGCTTCACAGATCCCACTCTCCCTGCTAGACGTCTCCATCATCTAAGAAACATAAGGCCTACCTGGAGAATTTAAGTAATGCGAGGAATTATGCTTTCATTTGAGAGACTGTGTAATTATAGACCTTCAATAAAGTGACATTGACGGTCCTGGAGGATTTTTATTACTTTATGTTGATTAGTTAATCTTTTAACTAACCACCTGGCGATAGATTATTCGGAGGAAATAGTTTTACAAAGTAAAATCTGGAGGGCTTGACAAAGTCTCACTCTTAACAGTGGTTGATTTAACTTCAACTAAAATGTTTTGTTTTTGTCGCTGAAGATGATGTAACTGAATACAAGTAACCTTTCCAAGTAGGACACAATCTTTTTGATTTATAGCCCATTTGAGTGGGTTTGTTTGCTGAAGGTCCAACAAGCTCAGTCTAAACCCCCTCAAGTTTTATCTTTGATCAGGATTGGTTAATCATCAACTTGAGATGATCAATATTTTTAGTTAAGAGTTCCACAAGTTGAGAATTGAGTATTTTATTTTTTGGGATTTCAGCTAAATATAAAACCAGGGTACAAAGTTGTTTTTGGTCCGAAGTTTATTTGTGCCACAGATGTTGAATAGCCTAACTTTGCTCTCAGCATCCAGCATGTGCATTTGAAGAATCATTAACTTTTATTTGTACTTTCTGAATTGTCAATATATAGTTATAGTTTGTATAGTATCTTAGTCTAGATTCAAAGATTGACACCCTGCAAATGGATAAATGGATATTTTATTCATTTATTATATACTTTTTTTTGGTAACACTTTGCAATAAGGTTCCATTTAGTTAATGTTAGTTAATGCATTAACTAACAATGAATAATATATTTATTACAGTATATTAATAATAAAAATATAAAAAATAATAAAAAATTTGTCAATGCTAACTAAGATTATTAAATGCTTTAGAAGTATTTTTCATTGTTAGTTCATGTTAACTAATATCGTTAACAAATGAAACCTTATTGTGAAATGTTACCATTTTTTGTATTAATATTTTTTTCCTTCTGAAGTCTGAGACCACATTGAAAAGCTGGCCTTTAAGATCTTTTTCAATTCGACTTTTCACCCAAATGTTTATGCTGTTTTATGCTTTTTTTTTTTGTTTCACATTATTAAATGAGAGCATTGTCTGTCAGTAGTGGCCTCAGACATTTGAATCCCATTTTATGTAGTTTAAGTTGTTTTTTTTTTGTCTTCATTCCTGTTTATTCAGTTGCAGGTATTTTCAAAAACAGTTTTCACTAATCAGCATTAACAGCTGGAAAATAGAAAATAAACGCCAGCCCTTCAGTGAGATAGAATCAGCCTACAGTACATGTAACTGATTGACAAAAACAGTTTCTATTTGTTAATATCTGTCAGCGAGTCAATAAAATCTTTTGATCCAGGAAAAGTCAAGACCATTCAAAGCTTCACGACAGCCCGTGACAATCAAATTACACGGCGGGGTGCTCCCAGGTGCTTGTGCGCACCTCCTCATATAAAAGAGCCTGTTTATCCATATCAAATCAGTTCATGTCTGCCTTTTTCATGCTGTACAATTAAACCTGCTTTAAGACTCTCTCCACATTAATGTCCGTATCAAAATTCATAAAGAATCAGTAAGATGAGAATCCTGAGCTCGTAGATTCACAGGGATTTCGCATGAAGCCCGTTTAATCAGGATAACACTGTTATTAATATTCATAAAGTCAGCTGGAATACAAATGACAGCCTGAAGAATCTGGAAACTTTTTGCGGAGGAAATGCATTAAATGCAGCTTAAAAAATTAATGGAATTTAGTTTATATTAGAGGGAAACGCCAAACCCCCCTCATCGAGTGATTGAAATTGGGCTTAGACATTTCTTTTTGAAGAATTCCATCTTTGACAGACATCAAAGGCATTTTCAATGAATGCGACGCATGAATGGTCATTTAAAAGGATTTAAAGACATTACACTGCAATAATTGTACATGAATAATAAGTAACCCACCGAGGCAATTAGCTTAAAGTCTACAAGACAGGAAAATGAAGATCACTGAGCGACAGCAAAGGACAAATTGAAATGAGAAAAGTTTGAAGGAAGGATAAAGTGGCTTTAAGTGGCAAATGCTGTTTTGTAAGATTTGAGCCGTTTTTTACATTTGATGCGTGCTTCTAACCTATTAATGTTTCTTTATTTACTCATGTTTTATCCCTGTGAAGGAATATTGATGAAATATTCAACGTTATCGGAAGGAAATGATAGTCTTCTTTTGTATCTTTTTTACATTTCTAGAGAGTTGACAGATATGTTTTTAAACTACTCTAGTGGGCACATAGTCATAGACTTTCACATTTTTACATTGTATTTGACACACACACACACACACGTTGTGTTTTCGTGTGTTATGGGGACTACCCATTTATAAGCTGTTTTCCTCATGGGGACCAAAACATGTCCCCACACAGACAAGAATTTTGGATATTGCCATCTTTGTGGGGACATTTTGTCTCCATAATGTAGGGTTTATCTGGACCACACACACACACATTGGGTTTCCATTCTTTATGGGGTCTTTAGACATAATGATTTTTATACAGATTTTTATACTGTATATTCTATCCCTCAACCCTAACCCTCACAGAAAACTTTCTGCATTATTACATTTGCAAAAAACATTTGGTTAGGGATGCACCAATATGAAAATTTTGGCCGATACCGATAAGCGATAATTCTTTATATTTGAAGGCTTATATCCGATATATTGGCCGATAAATCTAAATCCAAATTTGTATATAATTTTTGAGAGCCTGATTACAAAAACAAAAGTCTCACCATTAAAAGCAATGTCACAAGCACACAATTATAATGTTCTCATTATAATTTTATGTAGCTTATATGACGGACTTGTGCTGCACGTTGCACTTAACTGTATTTTCCTTTTTTTGAAGTGATTTCAGTCATATTTCAAGCAATTCAAAACCATCATGGCGAACAGTGCGCATCTGTGTCTCAGCTGAAGAATATATTACATTGTTTATCAGCTTTAATATATCGGCCAAATTTTCTTATCGGGCCGATAACTATAACATTAAAACTGAACAAATATCGGACAATACCGATATGGTGGCCGATATATCGTGCATGCCTACATTTGTTAAGATTTATAAGCTGTTTTTCTCATGGGGACCTATACATTTCCATTTTCATATAATTTTCTTAAGCTGAATTCTTTATTTATCTTTGCATCACAAAATAGAATTGCAAAAATAATCTCCCTTAATAAGCACGCCCTATGTCTGCCGTTGGTTGTTTTATATTTTTTAGTTCCTGGATTAATTTAGCATTCAAAAAATCACACTAATTCATTCAGTACTGTAACTTAGCTTTGGCTGCTTTTAACTGTTTAACTATCAAGTTTGTGATTTTTATTTTATTTTGAATTATTATTATTATTTGAGCTTGCTGAAATAGCATTTTTATTCAGAAGCATATGATTTGATTTACATCAGCTCCTCATCTAGCTCTAGTGCCACTGTTTATACACAATGGCTGGTTATTGGCTTCATTGTAGCATGTTACACTCTGCAAGATTTGGCGTGAATGTAGTTTTCGGCACTGCCCTGTGAGCACCAAGGCTAATAGCTCATTAATCTATCATGAAACTCCTGCAGATTATGTAGAAAATGTAGATGCGATGCTAATTCACCATCTGGAGCGGCAGCCGCAAAGAAACAGGCCTCCTAATGCACTCGGCACAATTCAAACTTTCATTAAGCCAGAACGAGCTCTTCCCTGTTTTTCAATATCGGATTATTGGATAGTATCAGTTTCATTAAGTTTCTTGGGGGTGATTCTCTCAGGAAACGGTGTCAATCAATGAATCGGTCCAAATTTATTTGGTAAAGCGCTCTTTTCGGAGAACTGTTTAACGTGTCTCCCCGAAAATTACGTGAACATCAAAAGGTCAGGTTTGTATGCTTTGTGTTGTTTTTTTCCCCTCTCTGTCTTTTCCAAAGCTGCTTTCTCTTGTTAGTGTTAAAGGATTACCAGGCGTCTTAGCCATACCTACTATCTTTAGTCTTTCTTCATCCTCGTCCTCCTCTCTTTCTCTGTGAAAGTGCGGTGCGCGGGGCCAGCTCCCGCTCAGAGTCTATCACTGAGATTAATGGAGCCCTGTGGTGTTTGGCACAAAAAGCCAGTTGTCCGTTCACGCCTGACTGTGTCTGAGCTGAATAGCGTGTGAGCGGTGTGAGCTGTGTGTGCTGGCTTACAGCGCGGGGATAACGTTCCACTGGCATCTGCCCCAGGGGTCACCCCCACCCGCCTCGCGCACAACCTCCCAAGAGCACTCACTTTTTATGTCTTAGCTCTCTTCTGCCAACTTTCTCTCAGGCTGTCAGTCCGTCATCCCCTATATCGTTTTCATGACCTTTGTTGCCTTTCCCAAGAAACTGATCGTTATTTGTCCTGAGCTATACCATCTTTAAAGGTGCTAGGAATTAAAAATAGCTGGATGTATGGATTTCAGTCCATGTCTTTGCTAAACACTGATAAAGTGAACCTTTTGCAGTGCACTCTTAGAAAAAAGGTTCAGTGGGGTTCTATATAGAACCCAAGGGTTCTTCACTCAGTTTTAAAGAACGCTTTATGCCAAAAAGGTTCTGTATAAGGAGAAATGTCTTAAATTATTGCATAATAAATTCATATTTTATTTTCTAGTGATTTACAGTGTTTATGAGCTGCTTAATTCATACAATTTAATTAAACTTTAATTTATCAAAACTAAATCCATAAAATGATCCCATGAAAAGAGTGTTTCTCTTCCTGGAAAACGTTTTTGCCCAAGCTACTTTCAATATAGCAAATACACAGTTCACTGATATGATGTAAACTAAAGCCTGGTGGCTATTTAAAAATGTATATTTCGTTATGTTGTGCCACCATTTCTTGTTTCAGTAGGAAGTACACTATTGTTCAACAGTTTGGGGTTTGTACGATTTTTGAATGTTTTTGAAAGAAGCATCTTATGCTTAACAAGGCTGTATTTATTCAACAATACAGTAATATTGTGAAAAATTATTACAAATTAAAATAACAGTTTTCTATGTTTAATATATTTTAAAATGTAATTTATTTCTGTGATGCAAAGCTGAATTTTCAGCATCATTCCTCCAGTCTTCAGTGTCACATGATCCTTCAGAAATCATTCTGATATGCCGATTCGCTGCTCAAGAAACATTTCTTGTTATTATCAATGTTAAAAAACTTTATTTTTGTGGAAACTGTGACACATTAATTTTTCAGTATTCTTTGATGAATAGAAAGTTCAAAAGAACAGCATTTATTTGAAATAGAAATCTTTTGTAACATTATAAAAATCTTTAATGTCACTTTTGATCAGCTACAACTGAGGTCTTTTAGTAAAACATAATGAGAGCAGTTCAGCACAGAAAGTTCCGATCCAGAATTTCTAAAGATCTTTCCAAGCCAAGATGCACGATTCCAACTGAAAATATTAGGTCATTTTTACATCTTTGGGAAAAGCACTCTTAAGAAAAATGGTTCTAAACAGTACCAAATTAGGGTTCTTTGGCTTGTAACAATAGCAGAACCCTTTTTGGTGCTAAATAGAACCCTTTTTATAAGGTTCCATAAAGAACCATGCTTTAAAAGTGCTATATAGGACCTCTATCAGCCTGGTCTTATAGTATTATGTGGCCTCTATTTGGGTTTTACAAAAACACAGCATGTTTTGTCAGTTAGGTTCTTTTATTGACATTGCAAATTGTAGCAAAAACAACAGTGCCCTAACAAAAAATACCTTAATAAATAACAGTTGACATTGAACATGATATGTGTAATGAAGACCAAGTTCCAGTGAAATATCTTAATCCTCTATGATGTCCATCTGTCCATTTATTAAAGTGTGTGTTCTGTGTGGCAGTTTCTCTCTGCAGATGATGAGGATGTGGCATGTGACAGCATCTGAAATACACAATTGAGTTTAGAGTTACAGTGTGTCTTTTCCAATTGTTTATGTAAAAACTAGTGCTGTCAAACCGATTAATCACGATTAATCGCATCCAAAATAAAAGTTTGTGTTTACATAATATATGTGTGTATACTGTATATATTTAAGAATTATTATTTAAAAAAAATTAAGTATATCATATTTATATTTGTATATAATATAAATTATATAAATATATATATATATATATATATATATATATACAGTATATACATGCAAATATTTCTTAAATATATACATGAATGAGTGTGTATTTGTATATACATAATAATTATATACAGTACACACATATATTATGTAAACGCAAACTTTTATTTTGGATGCGATTTAATCGATTTGACAGAACTAGTAAAAACATTTGTTTATGAAGGCCAAAATGAGCCCTTTATAATGTTAAAAAGAAAAAGTATGATAAAGTCATGGGATAGCTTTATGCATAAACATTTTTTCAAGTTTTTTTTTTTTTAATCTAACAATATGGATCATAAATGTAATATCTCTGTTACGTAGTGGAAAAGAGAAGATAAGTATCCTTACCTGCATGAACAGAGCTGCTCACATATGTTCTGTTAAACTAAAAAGAAAAAAAGACATGATTGGTAGGAAACCAGTTACAGTTTGAAAGTTAAAATTTATAGACATTTTAAGAAAGAAATAATTTACCTATTGAGAGTGTGTTGACAGTCTGTGTTGTAGCTGAGCTCCAGAAAATCAATAATGAGGTGACTTTGACAGTTAAGATTTGAAAAACAAAAAGGCGGGAATAAAGAACCCTAAACTTTAACACAAAGAACCATTTCAGTATATAACGGGTTCATACGGTTCTAAATAGAACTGATGTAAAGAACCTTTTAAAGAGCAATCTTTTTTTAGAGTGTGTAATAAAATATTAAATGTCAGGGAAACTACTTTTTTTTTTGTTTTTTTGTTAGGTTATGTTAAGCTTTAAAATATTGCTTTGGGGGGGGTGGTGGTTCCTAGTGGTGTGGGAAGTTGGAACCCTTTAAGAATACATTTGTTAGAGGTTTTCCCTACCTCTTCTACAAAGTGATTCCCAAAAAATAACCAACCAGGACACATTTACACGTGGGAAACATTCTGCGTTTGCTGAAAATGCCCTGCACTCATTTGGTTTGTAAATGTGACTCTACAAAGCACCTACGGTTGACAGAAGTGAAATTGTTTACGTCTGTAAGCCCCCGGTGTGTGATGTGTTAAGAAGTTCTTGTCTCAGACGCTCCGCCACTAGAGGGTAGCTCTCCACCACAGCTCCCAGCGAGCAACAGGCTCTGCCGTTTGAATGTCAGCGTTCCTGCTAATTGCCTCCTGTCTGTTTGTTGCTTGCTTATGAATTAGCTTCCGTTCACGGAACTAAATTAGCCACCATTATTTAATTACACCTGAGTAGATGACGCTTTAATTGGCGGTTCCTGACTAGGATCTGATATGGCTTGAGCTGTATTAAATGGCTGTTTACTTTTCTGATAGCTAAAAGCATTAAAACGATTGCATGGTGGGATTACGCTGTGTTAATTGCCCGCGTTCATTAGTCCTCCATAAACTGCGAGGTAAAGCACTGGTACACAGTGGATGAGATAAAGACAAAGTCTTAAAGCATAATTTCACGCGGCAAATTAAAAGCCGCCTGTCTTGTTTTGCTGCCTCTACTCCAGAGGTTATTAAAGATTGCTCTCCACCAAGCACCTCCAGATCATATTGACAGGCTGTAATTAATACTAACCTTTCTAAGTCTAATGGAAAAGAAGTGAGCTCGAGCCTGTGATGAAAAGCATTTTTTTTTCAGCGGTGAAATTAATCATATCCCTTCTATATATTTCCAGCTAATCCTAAAGTCAATGAAGAACTGAAACAAAGGCTGCCGTCCCCTGTAAAGCACCATTGTTCAGAGACCACACCACAACTTGGGTAAAGATGCCTTCCTCAGCTCATTTTACAGTGTTTGTCAATGGCTTTCTTCCACATGTTACAATTAAGGATGATTTTTTTAATATGTGCGAAATGTTTATCAGTGTACATTGCAGGCGATGATTACACGCTGTAATATCTTTGCAGAGATGTGTTTTCTAAATCCAAAATGGTGTTACAATATTTAAAAATCGGCTGCTAGTTTAGTTTTTTCATCTTTAGTGCAATGCAAATGTAAATTGATTACAGGTGCAATGTTTGCAAGTTTATTGTGCATTGAGAGATTTTGTGTTAATTATTTTGAAGCAATTCAGTACTGAATTGACTCTTGTATTTAAGTTGTTATTTATGACTGTTTTTGCAGAAGTATAAAAGAGTTAACTCTTGAAGGTCTTTGATATTTGCTTCATGTCCGCTTTACTCAGCGCTTTGAAACAAAACATGCAGGTCCTTCAAAGCAGTGTCATTGATGTACAGTTTGTCAATATCCTGTACCTGTCTTCACCAGAGCGTCGCACAGTGCACTGCTGGTAGATATCGAAGGAGACGAGCAAAAAAAGTGTGTTGATTTTTATATATTTGTTTTGCATATTCATCTGTTTTCAGATCCTCTTTAGGAGAAAATACCTCAGCTATATCCCAAAGTCAGAGTTTATCAAAAGCCCTGGAAGAAAAACTCATACAAGGTAATACATTATAAATAAGTTTTTTCTGTCCATGATAATTGCAATCCAATCACAAGTCATAGCAAAAATATATCACATTATAAGACTCTTTGTAAATGCCAATATCTTGCCTCATTTGTTAGATATTATCATTATAACCATTTCCTGCCAGATTGTGTCTGTTTTCATGATTAAAGACTATAGCATGATTAAATGCTCTATAGAATGCATTAACTGTTTAAATGTTATTTATTTATTTATTTATCTACATAAACATTTATTTACATTCTTCCATAATGCCGGGCTGCTGCATAATAACTCTACCTAGGCCATAACGCTGTGGAAGAGCCACTATTTAGATAGACTGGTTGGAATGACAATGAGAGATAAACAGAGTATTTACCAACCCTTCACCAGACGCTCCTGATATGCAAATTTATTCTGCCTCACTGCTCAAATATACATTTGGGCTGTTGGTGAAACACTTCAATCTTTTTGCAGGCGGTTAATCAGCTTGTGTTTGATTATTAGTGACAGACATTAGTAAGATGGCACGAGACTGTTGGAAGTTGTATTCTTTTATGAGGAGTGAATGGAGCAAATGGCCATACAAGTATTCTCTCCTCCTGTCTGGTAATTTTTTTTATCATGTAAAATTTATTTTCATGGTGTTGTGCACCATTCAGAATTAAACCAAGAATACCTTTTAAATTGCAATAATGTTTTTGCAATTAACTGAATTTGAATTGAGGTAGCAAGCAGGATGCAGAATTCAAATGTGCATTTAAGGAAGTATAATTAAAACACTATTTTTAAATCAGTGTTAATTGATTTTTAATTGTTTATTTATTTGGATTTTGTGTTGTGGTTATTTAATTGATATTAGTTATATTTAATTATTTATATATTATAGGCATTTTTATTATTACTAGTGCTGTCAAATCGATTAATCGCGTCTAAGTACGTTTTTTGTATGTGCGTGTGTGTGTATAAATATAAATATAGTGTGTGTGTGTGTGTGTGTGTGTGTATGTGTATATATATATATATATATATATATATATATATATATATATATATATATATATATATATATATATATATATATATATATATATATATATATATATATATATATATATATAGCGACATTTACATATGCGCACACACACACACACACACACAAACGTGCATATATTATATTACATATATTATATAAACAAAAACTTTTATGTTAGATGCAATTAATCGTGATTAATCAATTTAACAGCACTAATTATTACACTGAATATTTTTACATTCAGTAAAACCTGGACCAAGCAAAAACATCCAAGATCTCTATCCAAGATCTCTCCCAATTTGTTATGTTGGACAAATGTAGGACTGTATTGTTTTTTTTTTTAATTACAGTTTCAGTAATTCAGTAAATTCCAATTGAATTTCAGATTCAGTAAATTTCTCTTCCTGTCATTCCAGTTCAAATTCCAATTCAACCTCATGTGGCCAATTCAATTCAAATTCACACTTATGAATCGAAAGGGAGCCAATTCTTTAGTTCTGAATTTGCTCTTAGTGTTGGGTTTAAAACGAGAGTCCTTTCTCACTTGGTTCCCATAGGAAATGGGCCTTTACTTTGCACGCTTAGATTAAAAGCCCCGCTCACCCCATTTGTGAGGGAAATGGTGCTTTAAACACACATTCTCAGGGGCAGTTACCTTTGTGAGAGACACCCAGAGAGGGAGATAAAATTAAAGAAGTAACCCAGGTTAGGGAACAATGTATCCAAAAGTCGCATATTTGCAGTGTGACAAAGGGCTCCTATAAGTGTGTTTGGCGTTATTATTCATGGTTTGAATTTGGTGTTTGCACGGGTGAGTCTTACGGGGAATACTAATAACTGTCTCCAGCAATCCTGAGAGCAGAGCCCTAGCAACAAAGCCATGAGGCAGACCTCCCTGATCTCGACTTCAAAACCTGACCTTTCGCTAAATAATTGTGGCTGCTAAGCTGGAGCTTTTTGGACATCGTGGTCGCAAGACTCGAGCATCACAACGCATTTATTAACGCAGAATGATTTCCCCTTTTTTGATGCTTTTGATTTAACCGCTCCGTGTTTGAGTTTTGCTCAATTTGAATTGCATTGATGTTGAACTGATTTATGTATATTTTATAATCACAGGACAGCCACACTGCTTTTTTGTGTTGCACTTGACCCTGTGCATGCACTTCTCTTTATGCGCTTCATGCGCTTCTATCTGTTTAATTTGCTTGTAGATTTTTTTTCATGCTATAATGAAACCATTTGTTGGTGGATTCCACTGACATTTTGGCTTTGTGGCGTTATCAAAACATTGTTCTGTTTGTTGACCAGCCCAACCCAGCAACACTAACTCAACCAATGGCGCGAGTTTGGGGGCTGTTTGGCAGACCAATGGCGGACATGGTTCAGGAAACCTGTTTGTAAGACATTATTTATACCTAACGCATATTGCCACATAAATTACACATTTCACCTTTTGATCCAATACCCTCTGCTTCTCACATTTGTTGTATCTTTCAAGTCTATATCTTGACCAGTTTTGCCATCACAAATTTGCACTAGTTTAAAATGTATCTGATACAAGGGCCGTTGCTCTTCAGTTTTGATCACAAACAATCCAGGGTACATACAGCTTCTCCTGAGGAGCAGAGCGCGTCTTCAGAAAAGCTGCCAGAGAGACAGGCCTCTGTGTTTGCCTCTCTGCCTGCATCTCTGGCCCTGAGCGCTACAGAAACATTGACAGAAGACCTCGTTTCCCCCTCCTGCCAGTCACTCGGCATAGATCGCCACATTCCCTCGTGAAAGACGGCCAGACTGAGTTTCCTTTTCAGAGAGCTGACGCAAACCAACCAACAGAGCCGCCTTTCAAACCGTCAGACTGTAATCTCACAGCAGTAGAATGGAAGACTAGTATGTTATGGTTGCGATGTCTTTCTTGTGGGTTTTCCTTTTCATTTAGCTTCTGGATGTTCAAATACTCTCTTTTTTTAATATGCAGTGTCAGATGATTCCTCTGAATGGTGTAAGTAATGTGGCACTTTTAAAACATGCTTTATTTGTTTGAGCATCCCAACATTGACACAACCAATAGCATTCGTTTGTGGCAGGATTATCTGTTTGGCCCACCAATGACAGGCAAGGGAAACCTGTTTGAAAACAATCACTATTTTTGCAATTTTGCACTAGCTTGCACTAATTGTGTTGGATAAAAGAAACTTTGGAAGGAATTGTTCACCCAAAAATGAAAAGTCTGCTATTATTTATTTAAAATTATGCTCTTTTCTTCACAGTGAAAGTCGGTAGTGACCAGAGTTTAAGATCCAAAAATAAATAAAAGCTCCTTAAAACCATAAAAAGTAATTTATTTGAGAAAAAAGCTTCCCACAACTGCAGCTGAAATGTCATGCATGTTTTAGTTTATTTAGATTTGGCGGGTCAAAAATTATCACCAGATTTTACGTCAAAGACCTCAAATGTTATTTGTTCTCATGTGTCTCATAACCAGTGTTGGGGAGTAACTAATTACATGTAACAGCGTTATATAATTTAATTACAAAATAAATGTAACTGTAATCAATAAATGTGTAATTAAATTACAGTTACTTATGAAAATGTTAACGGTTAAAAAGGGTGTTACATCTGAATATTTTCTGTAAAAGCTAGGATATGTTGAATAATATTAATTTGCTGCTTTGCCATTTTTGCCATTTAAAGGCCGTTTAATAAAGCGATGCTATTCTGATGCTTTTGAAATGATTAAGTTGAAAACATTCGTTAGAAATTTAGAAAAGTAATCAAATGTAATCAGTCAATTAATAAAGTAATTGAAATAGTTAAACTACTTATTTCATTTTAGATAGGGTAACTGTAACCTATTACATTTTCAATGTAACCTTCCCAACACTGCTCATAACCAAAGCATGCCAAATTTGAATGTGTGCATAAATAAGTTTTGAGAGCAATGGCAGTAGTGAAGATTTTCATTGAATGACAAATACAAAGTTCTGTCATGAAACTCTAGATGGCGCTGGCCAATAAGGTCTTTAACCTGCTTGCAATCACATCATTCTCTATAGGGCACAGCTGATTGGTTGCATGCTCAACCTTCAACTACTTGGTTAGCATTTGCCTTAGCAGTGCAGTGCTTTTTTAGAAAACCCTCCAACTTCCCCAGCTCCATCTGTATATATCTGCTACGGGTAATTCATGTATGCTATATTGTACAGCAGCAGCATGTCTTGCTTGCTCACAGCAGCGTGCCGTGTATGTATTGGCAGCAGCAAGTCCCGTACTTGCTCTGCGGCAGCAGCAGCAATAACCAACAGCAGCAGCAGCATAGCAGATCTATTCCGCCAAGAACAAACATGGTCATATCCATTACCATGCCAAACACTCAGAGAGTTGTCATGACATAACTTACATTTCACTCTGTTTCTCACACAAAGCTAGGGTATGATACCATTACTCAATCAACTTAGTCATCGATCTTTAGCTTAGTCAAACTATTGTCAAACTATGTCAAGCAATATTCTCATCAGTGTTCAATCAGCTTGACATATTTAAATCTGCATATTTATGATATTTTACCCCCAATCTTATTAAAGTATGATTCATCTTTCATTTTAAATTCTTAAATTTGATCAATAAATAAAATTAGAATAAGACACTATAGGGCTGTTACCAATCAAATGAAATAATTTGCACTGAAAAATTACAACTGCATTAAATAATGTTGTGAGATTGTTTAAAATATTGTTTGAATATACAAGAAATGTGGGATTTTTTTTTGGCTGCTGAAATAAACAAAAACAGTCAATATTGCGTTTAAAATGTAAGTGACTTAATATGAATTACTTGTTTATTGAACTCTCATATGAAATCAGTCACATTTTCAATCGTGATGGTATTCAGCACTCTTGGTCGTGTGATGTTGCTTAACTATCATATGTTATAATATAAAAACTCAGCATTTTGAATTTTATGGCAGTATGTTAGGCTTACTGAGTTTCTTTGTTTGTGCTGCGCTCATTTGTTTCCATTTCTCGTCAGTACATTATACATTATTATTCACTATAAATCGCCACTTACACAAAATGAATGCAGAATCATTCTCGCGTTTTGGCGATTCCCTAGTTATTTTTGGTATTGACGTTTTAATCAGGATACTTGTCCGGTCGGGCAAGTAAAATTCTCTTTTACTTGCCCCTTCAAAAAATCCACTTGTCCCGGACAAGTGGACAAGCATTAATGTCGAGCACTGCATTATATGTAATTAAAAAATCTAATTCACTTTAATTTTCTACCTTTTAAATGCTGAAATAAAATAAAAATATTAAAACAATATTATCAATTAGTAATGAAGATATGCTTGGCACCCCACCCCCACCCTCCTGTGATATGTCATAGTGGGCCAAATCAATACTCAATATAGTCCAACTTTGGTAATAATAATATAGTTCAATAGTCTTGTGGACTACTTTATTGAATTTTTTTTGTTGAGATTTTTAGAGCATTATAGCACCTGGTGGTACTGTTAAAGTTGAGTTAGGAAATAATTTTTGCTCTTTTTGTGTTGTTGTGGTTCTTTCTTACTCTGTGTTTTTTCACGCAGTATCTAAGGCTCCCAGGCCCAGAGAAGGTTTGACGCTCAGACCCCCTCCACCTCCACCCGTGCCAGGCCCAGTTGCAGCTAAAGTGAGAATCATGGAGGAGGAGAGACGGTCTCCACAGAGACCCACAGCACAGCAGGAGCAGGATATTAATGAGACAGCCAGCAGTCCGGTCCACACACCTCACGTCAGCAGGGCAGGGTCTGCCACACTCAGGTCAGGACAGGAGAGAGACTGTAGCCGTCATGTGTACACACACAAACATAGACGGTTACGCTGAAGCGTAATTAAAATCTAATCATTAGCACTGAAAAGTTATTTTAGTTTGCTGCTTTTTCATCCTCAGCCTTTGTGTTTATACTTTTAAGTTTTTTTGTTGTAGCGTTTTCTTTAGTTGATTTTAGTTTCTCCAGTGCTATGTTCAGAAATACTGTGCAGTATTTAAAAATATATATATATGTTAAGCAGTAATAAACATTCCTACAGTAGTATGCTTCGTTGTTGTCACGTGATCTTACTACTTTAATGTTTAATTCTAGTAATCTATAGTTATAAATTATATATATTATATATATACATAATTAATAAAATATTTATTATTACAGTATACAATAGCAATAAAATAGAATATATATATATATATATATATATATATATATATTCTATTTTATATAAATATTTATATTAAGCAACTATTACAATACATAAGTTATTTTTATTCTATTTTATTAAAAAATTGCCTTCATTTTGTCAAATATTCAAATAATGCATGTTAAAAATGTCACCCAAATTTTAATTGACAATTACCATTGCACACCTGCAGGTCATACATAGGATAGGTGCATATATGAAAGAAGACCAAAAAGTCAAAGGAAATCCTGCACGCTATCAATGCTTGCAAAAAATATCAAAAGTTTATTGGCAACGTTTCATTCTCATGACCTTCATCAGGCATATACAAATCATACTGTTCAAACTCGATCACATTATAAATGAATTATAAATGTTAAATAATAACATGACCAATCACTGCGGAGAACCATTGACCACTCTGAAAATGTTCAAATGACGTGCATTGCATTGTGGTACACATTATAGCATGCAGTGTGCACTGCTGTATAGCACACATTTTATTTTGGCAAAAGTAGTCATCCAACCGTTCCAAAAATATGTATTCATGCTCAGTATTCATTTTGCATGTTAATTTCTTTTAAAATAGTAGGTAGTGGCCATTGCAAATATATCCTATATGCAACAGTTGTTTAGTTTCACCTGTCTTGAGTTCTATTAAGAAGGCCTTTAAATAATGTGTATCTAGCAGTAATATTCACTTTTAGCATTGTTGTCCATTGTAAGATGATTTTAATTATATTACAGCATGAATTGGCCTGTTATAAATATAGATTCCAATGCATTTTCTTTGCCTCCTTAATAAGAACTGAATCGAATTCCTGGCTACAAGAGGGAAGTAATTTACCCTGCAATACAGTGCAGTAATACTTTTAATATTACCTTAAAGGTCAACTGTATGATTTGACTAATATCTCAAAGTAAATAAGTCACAGTAATATTCTTGAAAGTGGGAGACCGCATCCCTTGTGTATTTGATAATTGCATGTCAGAATGTGAATGTGATTCATTTTTTGTTGCCCGTTTGGGAGTCTAATATAAGAGTGTTTCTAATGAACTTTTTTCTTTTCTGAAGGCATGCTCATGAGGACCAGGGGAATTCCAAAGTTACCAGCGACTCCAAAAAGCAAGTGCCAGTTCTGGATAAAGAGAAAAACATTGCCTTCCTCTTGAAGGAGCTGGATTCTCTTAGAGACCTCAATAAGAAGGTGAATTCACACATTAAGAAGTTCGTAAGTCAACCACTGTGCCTAATTAGTCCTTCGCCAAGGCTGAATTTAAGTTAAAGGGGACATGTTATGCCCCTTTTCACAAGATGTAATATACATCTCTGGTGTCCCCAGAATGTGTCTGTGAAGTTTCTGCTCAAAATACCCCCAGATCATTTATTATGTCTTAAAATGATATAACTATCAAATTTGCCCCTATTTGAGTGTGAGCAAAAACACGCCGTTTTTGTGTGTCCCTTTAAATGCAAATGAGCTGCTGCTCCCCGCCCCCTTCAAGAAGAAGGTGGATCCTTTACACGAGCTTCGGATACTCCGTCAAAAACAAAACAGGCGAATATCACTCAGCCAAAATAACCTGTTGTGAAGTACAGCCTTACATGTTTGAACCGGAGTCGGACACAGATGGAGAGACGTTTCTGAATGGTTAGTGGATACATTTATGTAACGTTAGTTGTTGTGGTGTTACTTTGATTCAACTCATCGACTAGTATGTACCGTCATGTTAATCCATAAATTGTTGTATAGGTGCTCATGTGGGAACGTAAAAAGTCGTAAAAATAATAAATGTGCGTTTATGAATTATACAGACGTGAGTGTTTTCGGGATAAAACTTACAACATAGCTCTAGTCTCTGTGAATACAGTCAGAGACTATGGTAACTTTAGCCATATTAGCCGTACAGCATTCTATGAAGTGCCATCCTTACAACATGGGCGGGGTTTCCCTACTCCTACGTAGGAGTAGGGGGCTTAGATACATGTCATAACTAATTTTGCTAAAATTATTTAAGATGTGCCTTTCCTAGTAGCTCTGCTTAAGTTAGCAAACATTGACGTACTTCTGCAGTTCACACTCAATCATTCGTATTATTATCTAATGGCACTAGTGCCCTAACAATACATCCTATATTAACTAACTAAATTTAGGTAGGTAGCTAGTGGTTGTTAGCTCATTTTGCCAAGTCATCCGGCATTGGATTGAAAACTCAATGCTGTGCTGATTGCAACGATTTCTGTTTTCATGGTAACAGTAATTTTTTCTGATTGGTGGCGTTTGCTTCAGGATTGTGCGTAGTGCAATAATTGAAAAAAAGGAAGTGTTTAATGATCAAATTCAATGACCAAAGTTAGCGCTTACTTCTATAATGTGATGACAGGATTTGATTTTATCCATCAGAAATTGATTGCATCGTAAAAAGTCGTAGCTATACACCGACCCGGAATAACATTACAGGTAAAGTGAAGAACACTGATTATCTCTTCATCACGGCACCTGGTGGGATATATTAGGCAGCAAGTGAAAATTTTTTCCTCAAAGTTGATGTGTTAGAAGGAGGATAAATGGGCAAGCATAAGGATTTGAGCGAGTTTGACAAGGGCCAAATTGTGATGGCTAGACGGTCAGAGCATCTCCAAAACTGCAGCTAACAGTGGGCACGTGAGCATCAAAACTTGATGCACGTGAGCATCAAAACTTACCTGGGGAACACATGGCACCAGGATGCACTATGGGAAGAAGGCAAGCCGGTGGAGGTAGTGTGATGCTTTGGGCAATGGTTCTGCTGGGAAACCTTGGGTCCTGCCATCCAAGTGGATGTTACTGCCACAAAGTAAAAAAGGAATGGTTTGAAGAGCACAACAACGAGTTTGAGGTGTTGACTTGGCCTCCAAATTCCCCAGATCTCAATCCAATCGACCATCTGTGGGATGTGCTGAACAAACAAGTCCAATCCATGGAGGCCCTACCTTGCAACTTACAGGACTTAGATGATCTGCTGCTAACATATTGGTGCCAGATACCACAGCAAACCTTCAGGGGTCTACTGGAGTCCATGCCTCGATGGGTCAGGGCTGTTTTGGGACCAACACAATATTAGGAAGGTGGTCATAATGTTATGCCTGATCCATCCCATGGCTGGAGGGAAGGGCCTGAAAGCTAAGAGGGCAGAAGACCTCTAGTAAACTGCATTTAATTTTGCTTTATATTCTTGCAGCATCATTGTCTTTTCAGAAACATCAGGAATAGGACTAGAGCCTTGAGATTTTACTAGTGTCAGTAGCATATCTGCACCCATCTGGAGTTTGAGGGGCCGGAGAGGGGGGGAGACCCTCTGTAATGACTGTAATTGATGTCCCTGGTTTGCAAGTAGTTGTGACTCCTGACAGAGGGGCAGGAACATGTCCCAAGAGTGTGTTTTTGCTGGCAGTGATCTGAGAGAGCCCTTTCAGGACTCTGGCCTAACCCCATCATGTTTTCAAAGTCCAGGAGGGCAAAAACAATCAGGATGAAAATATTTAAGACAGGAGGTTAAATCTATCATTCAGATGCTCATAAAATATCACTCACCAATCCAGATTTACAGCCAAGATGCAACAGTTCCACATTTTATATAAGAAATTCTGAATTATATGAAGTAGTGGTACAAATACAAAAGTTTTTGCGGTGGTTATGAAGTTGTGGTTGACTGATATGAGCTTTTCGATACATACTGGGTGGCCAATGGGTGCAACAATGCATATATGCAGTATATATAAGGGTATAATATATCCTGCAATTCAATGGTAACAAATGAGACAGACACAACTAAGCAGTTGTTGAAATTAAGCAAGCAAGTAGGTGAATCTCACAAAGAATTTTTCAGATCACAATTCACTTCAACATTAAAAGGGAAAAAACTCATTTGCTGCATATATGTGTGTGTATATATACAAAAATATAACTCTAATTACAGCAATATAGTAATGAAATTCATTCTGTCCAAATGTAAAACATTTTTTTTTTGCTTTTTAATGCATAAATTAACTCTTCAAATTCTGCCATAACATATACTTACATTTATACTTTGCAAATAGATGTAATGTTCGCAATGTACAGTAAAAATTGCCTTAATTTATTTCTTCAAAATACATACCATTCAAAAGTTTGTGGTCAGTGTTTTGAAAGAAATTAATACTTTATTTAGTCAGCAAGGACAGATTAAGTTTATCAAATGTGATAGTAAAACATTTACATTACAAAAAGATTTGTATTTCAAAATATGTGCTCTTCTTTGAAACTTTGTATTCATCAAAGAATCCTGAATTTGTTTTAGTTTTCACAAAAATTTTAAATAGCACAACTGTTTTCAGCATTGATAATAAGAAATGTTTCTTGAGCAGCAAATCATCATATTAGAATGATTTCTGAAGGATCATGTGACACTGAAGACTGGAGTAATGATGCTGAAAATTCAGCTTATAAATATATAAACGTATTACTAATTATTAAACTGTAATAATGGTTCGTGATATTACTATTTTTACTGTGTTTAGTGAGCATAAGAGACTTCTTTCAAAAACATTAAAAAATGACTTATATATCCCAAACTTTTGAACAGTAGTGTGTTCATCATATGCTCACTATTAACTAGTTGCTTAGTATGCATATTACTAGGATATTGGCTGTTTATTAGTATAAAGCACATATTAATGCCTTATTCTGCATGACCATATTCTACATCCCTTAATCATACCTAATACCTAAACTTAACAACTACAAAAACTACCTTGCTAACTATTAATAAGCAGTAATTAGGAGTTTATTGAGGCAAAAGTTGTAGTTAATAGTGAGAATTGGACCCTAATCTAAAGTGTGACCACAGTTTTTGGTAGACACAAACAAAACAAAAAATTCTGTTTACCTACCAAGCAGGTACGTTGTTTGTTTATTTATTTGTGTTGACCTCATCAGTGTGACAAGGCTAAACTCACACACTTGTTACTCAGTTATACAGTGATCCTGGTTTTGTGTGTATCTGCAGCTCCAGGACAAGTTGGCGCTGAAGGAGAAAGAGTTGGAAACCAAACTACTGGACTCTCAGCTACAGGAGACCGAGCTGGAGGCGCGAGCCAGCGAGAGAGCAGCAGGTGGGGTGAAGAGATGGATGGATGAATGCTTGTTTAGTATGGCAGAATTTACCTTTATACGCTTCAATCAACCCGTTTTATGTGACGTCTGACATTGCATAGATCTCTCAATGTAAACGTCTGACCTTCCAACACAGTCGAAAGATAAACACTTTTAATTAATTAGTTAGTACATGTCAGGAGAGCCCGAGAAAAGCACTTTGACATTTGTAAACATAAACCAATATGTCTAACATAAAGCGCCCTCATCAGGAGTGATCATTGCTCTCTCTAACTGATTATTTTGTCAATGAAATCTACACGCTCCTCACCTTTGCTGAACAAATATTTAAATTTAGCCGATGTTCACTTTTCGTTTTAACTAGCTAAAAAGCAGCATTTCACAGTTTGTTAATTAAACGAAAATACTTGACACGTGACATATATGACACAATTAGGCAGCCAAATTGTTCATTTAATAAAGCAATGATAATGCATGTATTCACCGCCCTCATTTCAATATGATTTGTATGGTTCGGGTTGGAGATGTTTAATCAGCAAATTCTAGCAATATTGATTTGCTTTGTGAACTTTGTAGTGGCTTAGTGTGGAAATGACTGTTTATCGTGCAGGAAAGAAT
Source organism: Rhinogobio ventralis (assembly GCA_039654625.1). Taxonomy (NCBI): domain Eukaryota; kingdom Metazoa; phylum Chordata; class Actinopteri; order Cypriniformes; family Gobionidae; genus Rhinogobio; species Rhinogobio ventralis. The sequence goes on along the minus strand of CM077202.1, from coordinate 12,036,742 downwards.
TGATGCGATTTGATGGATAACAGTGCCGATTTCGGTGGGATTAGAGATGGTGCCAGGGACCGTTTGGTAATGCCAGAATCCTGTGGATTTTACCAAATTGTCTCCTCGATTCTTAAATTTGGTGCAGGTCAGGTTGGCTGCGTGAATTAAAATCAGAGGTTTGATTAAACCGCTCTTAGTTGGAGACTGCTTTGCTTAGTTTTTCATTTGTTTGTTCATTCCTTCAATTATTAATTTCTTTGTACCTTCATTGTTTGTATGTTTGCTATTTTGTTCATCCATTTTAATGAATGAATTCCTTTGTTCATCCATTTAGTTATTTATATTGGCAATATTGCTTTAAAAATCGGCTCGTGGATCATTTAGTTTGTTCGTTTATTTCATTTATGTTATTTGCTCATATTCATTCATTCATTTCTTCATGTTTGTTTGTTCATCCTTTTGTTCATCCATTTATTTATTCAGTCAGTCATTTATATTTGCTAGTGGTCTTTGTTCATAATAATGCTTTGGAAATGCTCATGGATCATTTTTCTCATTAGTTTGCATTTGTTTATTCCTTTATTCATTTATTCATTGTGTTTATGCATTCATTCTTGCATTTGTTCGTTCATTCATTCATTCATTGTGTTTTCATTCATTCATTCATTCTTTGTGTGTTCATTCATTCATTAATTTATTCATTGTGTTCATTCATTGTGTTCATTCATTCATTCATTGTGTGTTCCTTTCTTCCTTCATTCATTCATTCATTCATTCATTCATTTATACATTGTGTGTGTTCATTCATTCATTCGTTGTGTTCCTTCCTTTATTCATTCATTCATTCTTTGTGTGTTCATTCATTCCTTCATGCATTCATTCTTTGTGTGTTCATTCATTCCTTCGTTCGTTCGTTCGTTCATTCGTTCATTGTGTTTTCATTCATTCATTGTGTGTTCCTTCATTCATTCATTCCTTTATACATTCAGTGTGTGTTCATTCATTCATTCATTCGTTGTGTTCCTTCCTTCATTCATCCATTCATTTATTTATTCATTCTTTGTGTGTTCATTCATTCATTAATTTATTCATTGTGTTCATTCATTGTGTTCATTCATTCATTCATTCATTCATTCATTTATACATTGTGTGTGTTCATTCATTCATTCGTTGTGTTCCTTCCTTTATTCATTCATTCATTCTTTGTGTGTTCATTCATTCCTTCATGCATTCATTCTTTGTGTGTTCATTCATTCCTTCGTTCGTTCGTTCGTTCATTCGTTCATTGTGTTTTCATTCATTCATTGTGTGTTCCTTCATTCATTCATTCATTCCTTTATACATTCAGTGTGTGTTCATTCATTCATTCATTCATTCTGTGTGTTCCTTTATTCATTCATTCATTCATTCATTCATTCAATTATATTTGCCAGCGGTCTGTGTCTCTATTGTTGCTTGGAGATTCTGTCTTCAGTATGCACTTAGACCTTTTTGTTCGTTCATATGTTTGTTCATTTGCTTGTTTGTTCGTTCATTAGTTCATTAATGCATTCACTAGTGGCCTTCATTTCCAATATTGTTTTGGAAATGCATACGTCAGCATGCCTGTGGACCTTCTGAGGCCTGCAGGTCAAACACAGTCATGTTTATCCTCCTATATGAGGATATTTTTCTGATGGTTTCTGACATCCATGAGCTTGGTGTAATTGCTCACTGTTCCCGTACAATGTTGATAAACTAGAGTGTTTCCATGCTGAAATTTCATAAATAAAATGTCTCCACAGTCTCCAAGAGCCTGACTTCAGGGTGTTGCTGCTGTTTTTATTGCTCTGGGCACTCACACACACACACACACACACACACACCTCCCCAGGGGAAACGGTCTTCTCAAAATAAGGCTCACTTAGAGTTATTAATACTTATGCCATAGTGTTTCAACTGCAATAACCTCTTTCCCGAGGAGCTTAGCCTTGTTATTGTGCAGCTGGAGCTCTGGAGTGCAATACCAGAATAATAACCCCTCTCTCTCTCTCTCTCTCTCTCTCTCTCTCTCTCTCTCTCTCTCAGCGTTAGTCGAGGAAATCTATAAGGCTCAGAGGGAGAGAGACCAGGCTGTGATGGCCAGACTGCGTCTGGCTAACGAGGAGAGGGATGAAGCTTTACTTCGGGCCAAGAAGCTTCAGGAGGCGACACTGGAGTATGTGTTGTTCAAACCTCTTCCACAACAGATCCTCAGTTCAGCCTGTCCAACTAAATTCATGCTGCTCTAGTCATTTCTTTTCTCTCAAAGGAGCTCCTCACATAATGAAAATCGATAATCTTGATTTGCAATTTTCACACAGTCAAGTGCCATCATACTAAAAAATTAGGCTGATATACAGCCGAATGATTGTCTGTGTAAATCGTTTTTACTTTGACTTGAATATTATTTATGTAAAAATGTTTTTTACAAACAATTTACACATACATTTTTCTTATGTGAATAAGGCCCATTATTTGTTAAAGCCATGGCATAGTCTAGACATGTTAAGATTTGGTGCTCATTAGGGCTGGGTGATGTAGCTAAACTATGCTGTTTTATTGACATTTTTTTTTGTCAATATTCCATACATGTCTGTATATATAGACTACCGTTCAAAAGTTTGGGGTCATTAAGAATTTTTTCACAATACTTTAATACTTTTATTTAACTAATACACGTTAAATTGTCTTTTACATTGTTTAAAAAAAATATATTTCAAATAAATGCTTTTCTTTTGAAATTTCTATTCATCGTTTTCAACATTGATAGAAAATAAATGTTTCTTGAGCAGTAAATCAGGATATTAGAATGATTTCTAAGAGATCATGTGACACTGAAGACTGGAGTAATGATGGTGAAAATTCAGCTTTGCATCACAGGAATAAATTACATTTTACAATATATTCAAACAGAAAACATTTATTTTAAATTATAATATTATTTCACAATATTACTGTTTTTACTGTATTTTTGATCAAATAATTGTAGCCTTGGTCAGCATAAGAGACTTCTTTCAAAAACATAAAAACTCCAAACTTTGGAATAGTAGTGTAAAAGCATAACTTCCATTTATGTATTTGTCTGGCACTTATACACAAAGCGACCTAAACATAAACGGTAAACATTTTTTTAGTTCATGCATTCCCTGGTTATCAATCCCATGACCTACGCTTTACTGTTTTAATTACAATTAGAATGTCTATTGTAGTGCTTTTCTAATGGCAAAAGGTCTTTAAGAAATGGAATGGCTGTGAAATCTTTGCAATATTTTATATGGCCAAAATGAAATAATACTGAATATATTGCAAATGTTTAATATATTATCCAGCCGTAGTGCTTATACAGTCAGTAGAGTTTGATATATCTCAACACATCTGATTTCGCCACTCATTTCTCTCTCTTTATCTATTTATAAAAGTCATGAAAAGGCATTATATTTGGTGGCATTATGATACTACAGAAAAGTAGTACTTTTTTAATGACATATCGATGATAGATAACTCAAAGCATACATTTTATGATCCAAAAGCGGCTGTTAGGTGATAAACAGAAAGCCTCTGGTTTTGTTTCCACACTTCTCCAAGTGCCTTTTAAAGTTTCTCACTTTTTTAAAGGGAGTGGATTTCAGGGTTTGAGAAGCACGCGAGGTATGCGGCTTTACTCACCATTGCGATGGGAAGCTGCTTTGTTCTTCTTGCTAGAGGACAAGCTGAATGAACAGACAAGGGTTTGAGGGGAAATCTAATATCGACTGGTTTGGAAATATATCAGAGGGGTGTGACATTTCTTAAAGAGTTTGCTTGACGTCCTTTTCCAGAGGCATTCATCACCTTACACCCTGTTTAATATTTCAGTCGGCCTCATGATTTATTGATAGTTCTCTCAAACGAACCGCAATTATCGGAAGGCATGAAATGCATTTTCTGGATCTCTTCAAAATCTAATTATAAAATCGCGTCCCTCTCTTAGCTGCGTTCAAGGGCTCCATTCTGGCCCCTCTCTCAAAAAAAATGATAATTGATAGCCAAGTGGAATCCCATTATCTTTTGAGGAATATGGACGCACGTGTTCTAAGCCCTTATTTTTCGGAGGTCACTCTTGGGTCCATTGTGTGAATGAGTATGTACCTTTATAATGGATGGAGATCCATGTAATGCCTTTGTAAATGAGTGGAGGGGTTGTTGTTTTTTCAGCCTGGTGGCTGATGGAGGAATTCGATTTGCTCTTAAAGGAGCATCACACCAGCTGAGCGGATTTCTGCAATTCATCTGCTGTCTTTCTCAATAAAACCCAGTGAAACTGTGGCAGTACGAATATACAGTGAAGTCCAAAAGAGACCTTACCGTTTCTAAAATATGGGTCAGTATGGTGTTTTCTTTTAAAAAATTAATACAAGGATGCATTAAATTGATCAAAAGTGACAGTAAAGACATGGATAATGTTACAAAAGATTTCTATTTCAAGTAAAAAACTTTTTATTCATCAAATTATCTTGAATAATGACTTTTGAACATAGTGCATATATAGTTAGTTTTTAATTATTATATTTTTTATTTATTAATTTTTTAAAATTATTTGTAGTAATATTAGACATATTAGCAGTTTATAGAAATAGGCTTTTTTTCTCTTCATTTTCTCAAAATTAGGAATGCACGATATATTGGCCACCATATTGGTATCAGCCAATATATGTTTATTTTTAAAGTTATCGTTATCGGCCCGATAAGAACATTTTAGCCGATAAATAATGGATTATTTCCTTCAGCTGACACACTTAAAATGCACTCTGTTTACCATGATGGTTTTGAATTGCTTGAAATATGATTGAAATCACTTCAAAAAAGGAAAATATAGTTGTGCAACATGCTAGTCTGTCATACAGGCTACATAAAATTATAATGAGAACATAGACTTTTGTTTTTGTAATCAGGCTCTTAAAAATTATATAAAAATTTGGATTTAGATTTATCGGCCAATATATCAGTTATCAGCTTTCAAATATAAAGAATTATGGGTTATCGGTATTGGCCAAAATTTTCGTATCGGTGCATGCCTACTCAAAATCTTAGAGCTTTTCGTTTATTTCCAGATTTAAAAAAGAAAGTGTGATCTCAGAACCCCACTGTATATATTTCATACATTTATTGCAAAACCTCAAGATTTGACTTGCCATACCGTTGATCTACATTTGCCATGAGCAAATCTATGTGACTGTGCATTTGTTATAGAGGTCCATATGAAAAACCTTCCAAATCATAAATATTTCCACCAGTTTGTGACCCGTGTGTCTCCAGGCATTTGGCTCCGTAATTACTGTTGTCTTTGCCTTTTATAAAGATGCTCATGGCAGGTGTGGCACAAAAGGTTCAGGCCTAATCCGTCTCTCCGTTTCCCCACACATATGAACAATTGATCCCAATAGTCATATAAAGTAGTAAACATTAATAACTTAACAATTCGCTGTCAGTTTTGAGCAGAATGGGCATTACAGTGGAATAACAGCACGAGCAGGTGGCACTTTTAATATCTCTGAGTGTGTCTTCTGCTTTCATACCAAAACCCACAGAATGCAATTACTGGATTTGGGAAGTGATCTCATTTTGCAGAGTGACATAAAGGAAACTCAAGGAAGCTCACTACATTTCATTTCTCTATTTCTCTCTCTCACACATTTTTTCTCTCTCTCCATCTCTCTCTAGGCTGGAGAATATTAAACCTGAAGAAAGTGATGTGGTAAGCCTTCCTCACTGGAGAATTTCATCTCTGATTGTTCTGTGTACCCTTTTTGTCCGACTGTCTTAAATGAAAAAACAGCCACAGGAAGGGCTTGTTTTGATGCTTACTCTGGTTTCTTAATTTTCGGTGCATCTATTGCACATGAATGATATCTTAAATCATGTAGCTTAGGAGTGGTTTTCAAGTACTTTTCGAAGCAATCAGATGTATGATTTTTACCTGGTGGACAATAAAATAATCCAAACATACCTTAGACTTACATTGAAATGTGCTTCTATTGTCAGTGGTTTAGTAACAACTGCTCAACGTTAAAATCTCCAGTCGCTGATGTTTCTTTCATCGAAAATAGTGAATAAGCGGTTATTGCCATCTATGAGTGAGATTGCAAAACATTGCTGTAGGTACCAATATGTCAACCATTGCAATTTCTGGAGTGATTCACTATACCACATTTAACCCCTACTGTATTATATTTGTTAAGCAAATTTCAGTTACACTTTACAATAAGGTCTCATTTTTTAACAATGCATTATATTCTTTACAGCGTTTATTAACCTTCGTTAATGTTATTAATGAAAATATTAACAGATGCAACTTTGGATGATAAAGATGTTGTCGTAAATGTTGAGATTAACATTAACTAAGACTAATAAATGCTGTAGAAGTATTGTTCATTCTTAGTTCATGGTAACTAATATTAACAAATAAAACTTTCAAAAAATTTCTAAGCTCTCAAAATTATCAACATGATCAAAACTTTGTCGTCTGATTGATCATTTATATTTATTTAGTATAATAATATACTTTTAGTATAATTCTAAAAAGCCCCCTCCCCTTCAGGTAGCAGTTCACGTGTCCTTTGCTGTGAAACCTTTACTGATTTTTATATAGTAAACCTAAGAATAACTTTAATATTGTTAGTAATATATCAGTATGAACACTTACTGGACTAAAGCAACTTGGGTTTACTTGATCATCAATTATCTATCATATTTTTTTAGAAAAATCATGTTAAATGTATCAACAGTACAGGGTAGATTACTGATTCCAAATTACATGACAAAAATTCTATTACACATTTAAAATGATATATTCAGACTACTTTTTGATTACGTTTAGATTACTTTTACCTGACTTGTTTGTTACATTGATTTTAATAGGATTGTTATTGATATACCGTATTGATATAAAAATACAAAGTGAAAGAAAATTATATTTGGGTTTATGATGGAACGTGAGATTAATGAAAATCTATTAAGTAATTGAAATAAAAAAAAAAAAATAATAATAATAAAAAAAAAAAAATATATATATTTATTTATTTATTTATTTATTTATTTATTTATTTATTTATTTATTTATTTATTTATTTATTTATTTATTTATTTATTTATTTATTTATATTTAATGGTTGTAAATAAAAACAACCAAAAGAAAAAACTAAAAAAAGAAAAAAAACTTTTGTTTACCTGCATGTCATGTGATCATTAACTGACATCAGAGAACCGTGAACGTATATTTTATTATTTATTAAGAAACAATTTTTTATTAAGTAAGCTTTTTTTAGAAATTTAAAGTAGGGAGAATCAGTGAATTATAAATAATTTACAGCCATTGTGAAAATAAGATGTAATTAGGTAATCAATAAAAAAGTAACTGTAGTCTGAATATGAGTATTTTTAAAACATAATATAATTTTTATTAATGACAATAAATACATTTTTGGAATCTGATTACATGTAATCAGTTACAATCCAGCACTCTTAATAACAAATATGATAAATCAGGCTTTTGAGGAAAGTTAATTTGTTCAACTCTCAATCACGATTGCATTATCTTTAATTATAAAACTAAGCATCTTACTAAGATTGTTATTGTAAGATATAGAGTGAAAACTCATTTATATGCATTTTTTTAATTAGTCTGCTATACTGATATAAAGTTCTCATTGTTTTACAAGCTATAGCTGGACATATAAATATTAGCAACTGCACCAAATTGCAAATCGTTCTTATTTTTGGGCCTTTGAATAAAACTTTTTTTTTTGCTTCTCAAGTATGAGCTCCATATTCTCACTATATCACACTTATATAAAAGTTTGATGTATCAAATATGATATTCAAGAAGAAATGCATATGTCTAATAGCTCAATTAACTGTTCTAACCACTCAGAAGAGTGCATCATGCATTTGCATCATGACAGAGAGTTTTGCACATGTAAACATCACTATATGATCAAATTATATTTAAAAATGCTATTTGCCTGATGAATTGTGATTTTTATTTGTATGCTCTGGTCAGGACTTGGAAGAGCTGTTGAACAGGGTTAACAGCGCGGACTCTGCCCTCGCTATCGAGCAGAGCGGGGCGGCCATCATCGAGCAGATCCAGAGGGCCAGAGAGCGTCGCTCCCAGATCACCTCCGAGGAGATGAAAGCTGTCATTGAGGAAAGAGACACTGCTTTAACCAGGGTACAAACCTACAAACACATACATGCTCTCCACTAAGGGTCAATCCTAACACACACCAGCCCTAAACACTCCACTCACAGTAGTTGTGTACCAAGCAAGAAAGCTTTACACCATAGAAAAAAAATCAAATACGACTCTCTAAATATTGACTATCTCTCCTCCTCCTGCGTTTTTAACTCCTCTGCAAGATGACTTTGATTATTGGTCTATTAAAGCACATACATCTGTGTTTATTCACAGATCCTGCACTGATTTAAGAATCAACACACCAGCTACCTAATTCACATGTAGGGACAAATATTGCTGCATAACCTCAAATATTTGGTATATCGTTCTTACACACATAATTCAATCAAATGAAAACAAACAAGCAGGTAGCTAAATATTGACATCCAGATATTCAGCTTCATCATAGAGTTCAAGTGTGGGGCAGTGGATGTATTTGCTGGGATTTCTTTGTTGATAAATGCTACCTACGTTTCATAGTTGGCGTTATATGATGTGCTTGATTTCATTATTTGGACAGGGAATTGTATCTAACGGTCATTCCTGGTGTTGTTTTGGGTCAGTGGATACTGTGTGTTGTAACTTTTATCAGGTGTGATGGGACAGGTCATCGAGGTCTTTCTGATTATTTGATTTCCCAGACTTGTGACACTCAGAAATGAAGAGTATCTCAGACTGGAAATTTACTGTAATCAGTTTTAATGGCTATAAGGTGGTGTTTTAGGAGATACAACACTCTTTTATTTTGCCAAAATAAAAGATTCTGGCAATAAAAGTGGAAATGTAGAGTAGATAAAAGCATAAAGAGTAAAGATGGAAACTCTTCATGTGATTGTTAATTCATCTGTGTAGGTGGTTGCAAGGTATAATCTCCCTCTGAAAAAATATGATTGGAATGCTTTCTGTCTTCCTTATCTATAAATGTACATTTACACAAAATGTAATTTATTCCTGCAATGGCAAACTGAATTTTCAGTATCACTATTCCAGGCTCCAAAAACATTTATTTTAAATAGAAATCTTTTGTAACATTATGAATGTCTTTACTGTCACTTTTGATCTATTTAATGCGTCCATGATGAAATAATTTCTTACAGACCATAAACTTTTGAATTTTGATAGTTTATATTTTTATATTAATTTTTAAAATACATGTCTGGGATGCCCCACATGGTATGTGGATATAGGCTAGTGCAGTTCTTGACACTATTATAGGCCTACAAACTGCTCATTGTGAGTGATATTGCCCAAAAAGGTCTGTTTATGACCTGTTTATGACCTGTTCCTTCCTCTCCTTTCCATGCATGTTCCTTCTAGGGTTTATGCTGGTCTAGCTGGTAGATCTGCAGAGTCACACGACATGTAGCCAAGTATGGTGTCCCATACTCGGAATTTGTGCTCTGCATTTCACTCATCCAAGTGCACACACACACAGCAGTGAGTATTGAACACACAAAGAAAGAGAGCGCTGTTCATTCACTCCACCTACCTACCGAGACTCGAACCCGTGACCTTCAGGTTACTCTGACTCTCTAACCATTAGGCCACAACTGCTCCTACAGCCATGATGTTGACCAGCAAAAGTGTAACTTAAAGGGATAGTTCACCTAAGATTAAAGCCCCATCTTTCAGTTTCAAATGATTTGCAAATGCATCAAACTGGGCCTTGTTTATAAAACTATTGTCACCGAAATGCCGGGAACAAACAGACACACTTGCACGACTCCGTTGCTGCCCCAGAAAAACAAACAGCATCCACTGTTTCCTTAACGCTGGGTTCGTTGGGAAGCTGAACAAGGTTATCTTTCCTTCAACACCAAAAACACACTTCTTTAGTGACATCGTAGATTTTCGTGGTCTAAAAAAAAAGAGACAAATCTTTCTCGAGCAGGTCCTGTACAGCGCTGCTGAGGACTTCCGTGACCCGACTGAAGCACATTGATGGGCGTGCTATTGCTCTCACTCTGGTTGATGTGTGCGTGCGCTCAGCCGGGAGAAGTGCCCATACAAACAATTCCACCCTTTATGATGTCATACAGGGCCATGCCTAAAAAACCTTTCAGAAATGTAAATGAACCCTGAAGGAGTGTATTTGGCACAGAAATACTCCGTCATACGTCCAACTTGTTGAAAACTTTGGCCATGATTAGCATGAAAATCCAACTCTTTAACAGTGTAAATAAGTCAGAATGCATGAAATAGCGTTAAACAACCATGTAAGAAGATACACTCACCTAAAGGATTATTAGGAACACCTGTTCAATTTCTCATTAATGCAATTATCTAATCAACCAATCACATGACAGTTGCTTCAATGCATTTAGGGGTGTGGTCCTGGTCAAGACAATCTCCTGAACTCCAAACTGAATCTCAGAATGGGAAAGAAAGGTGATTTAAGCAATTTTGAGCGTGGCATGGTTGTTGGTGCCAGACAGGCCGGTCTGAGTATTTCACAATCTGCTCAGTTACTGGGATTTTCACGCACAACCATTTCTAGAGTTTACAAAGAATGGTGTGAAAAGGGAAAAACATCCAGTATGCGGCAGTCCTGTGGGCGAAAATGCCTTGTTGATGCTAGAGGTCAGAGGAGAATGGGCCGACTGATTCAAGCTGATAGAAGAGCAACTTTGACTGAAATAACCACTCGTTACAACCGAGGTATGCAGCAAAGCATTTGTGAAGCCACAACACGCACAACCTTGAGGCAGATGGGCTACAACAGCAGAAGACCCCACCGGGTACCACTCATCTCCACTACAAATAGGAAAAAGAGGCTACAATTTGCACGAGCTCACCAAAATTGGACAGTTGAAGACTGGAAAAATGTTGCCTGGTCTGATGAGTCTCAATTTCTGTTGAGACATTCAGATGGTAGAGTCAGAATTTGGCGTAAACAGAATGAGAACATGGATCCATCATGCCTTGTTACCACTGTGCAGGCTGGTGGTGGTGGTGTAATGGTGTGGGGGATGTTTTCTTGGCACACTTTAGGCCCCTTAGTGCCAATTGGGCATCGTTTAAATGCCACGGCCTACCTGAGCATTGTTTCTGACCATGTCCATCCCTTTATGACCACCATGTACCCATCCTCTGATGGCTACTTCCAGCAGGATAATGCACCATGTCACAAAGCTCAAATCATTTCAAATTGGTTTCTTGAACATGACAATGAGTTCACTGTACTAAAATGGCCTTCACAGTCACCAGATCTCAACCCAATAGAGCATCTTTGGGATGTGGTGGAACGGGAGCTTCGTGCCCTGGATGTGCATCCCACAAATCTCCATCAACTGCAAGATGCTATCCTATCAATATGGGCCAACATTTCTAAAGAATGCTTTCAGCACCTTGTTGAATCAATGCCACGCAGAATTAAGGCAGTTCTGAAGGCGAAAGGGGGTCAAACACAGTATTAGTATGGTGTTCCTAATAATCCTTTAGGTGAGTGTACATCATGGCCATATTCCAGGATGACAATGTCAAGATTCATCAGGCTCAAATTGTAAAAGAATGTTAGGGATGGAGCATGAAGAAGTCCAGACCTTAAATTCATTGAAAGTCTTTGGGATGTGCTGGAGTAGACTTAACAGAGTGCTTGACTCTTGCATTGTAATGTTATTTCCATCAAAAGGTGCATACATTTTTGGATTGTATAGATCTTGTATTGACAATGCAAGAGTCAAGCACTCTGTAAAGTCATTGACTCTTAAAGGGTAAGTTCACCCAAAAATTTAAATTCTGTCATTATTTACTCACCCTCATGTCATTCCAAACCCATAAGACTTTCATTCATCTTCAGAACACAAATGAAGATCTTTTTGATGATATCTGAGAGCTCTCTGACCCCTCCATAGACAGCCTATGCCATTGCAACTTTGAAGCTTCCAAAAGTTCATAAAGTGATCGGAAAACTAAATCCATATGAATTGAGTGGTTTAGTCCAAATTTTGATTGACGCGTGAGAGCGTTTGAGCTTCAGCAAGAGGTTTGTTCTTGCACGTCATTCAAGTTGTGTATGTATATTTTTTTTTATTATATGATATTATAGCAATTCATTTTCAATGTCCAAAGGATATAAGAGGGTCTAAGATTTAAACTCATTTAATAAAAAATTTAAAAAAAATGGGGAAAACAATTAATACAGACCTTGTGTTTAGATTTTGCCCTGTTCATATTGTAAATGGTCTTGTAATGCTCAGATTCTTCTGATCGACTGAGTCTTTTATTGGAGGTAGGCCAGATTCATAAAATAAATCCTGTCGTGCAGATAAATGCAGCTGGAAAGCCAGTGACAGCTCAACCATGACAACCTGTGTCAACTTCTCGGAAATGAACAGAAGGCCAGGTGTCACTCTTCTCACTCCGCCCAAAACCCACCAGCACATGGCTGCGAAATGTCCCAAGGCTTTTCATTGGGGCCAAAAACCTAAATCTGTGGGGCAATTTCAGAAGTAAGTTGCAAACCCCACGCCTAATCCCTCTGAGACGGGAATGGGTCCTCTCTCTATCCTCAAGGATATCTCCCTCCCCTGCCGTTCCACCCATCTCTCTCCTCATCTCATAGGGATTAGAGCCCGGCTGCAGGCAGAGGGCCGCCACATCCCTTTGGCCTGCCGGAATATGAAAAGCTGGATAAGTGCTGTAGGAAATAAATCTTATTCTCACTTCCTTCCTCTCCTCACAGTTAATGCAGAGAATAAGATCTGCTTCGTTATGTCCCTGCGCTGGGTGCTTATTGAATTTCTCTTGATCTTGATAGAGTGCTGATGTTAAAGTGAGAGAGGAAATTGAGTCGCATCTCGTGGTGAATTAGGGTTTGCTGATTGATCTTATTCCTCTGAATTTTTTTCCGCTCATAGAACATGCTATCACATGGTTCAGACCTCTTATTTCTAGTAGTGTGTTGTTGTGCTGTTTTATATTATCATCTGAGACTTTAATTGGTGGGTTAAAAAGTTAAAATAGGTTAATGTGTCTGTTCCTACGCACCATTTCGCCCTGGTTATTTTTGGGGCACTGACGGCAATGTTGGCCTTTTGCGTCACCGCAGAGGTGCATTCTGATTAAAATACGTTTCCCCCTAAAAGACATCTGCTGCCCGAGAACCATAACTCAGGCTGACACTAAAGAGGAGCTGTGTGTTTTGTCTGGACGGCAGCGGTATTATTTTAGTCTGCAGAGGAAAGAGACAGGAGTGGGGTCGGTGGCTGAGAGGCTTGTTTGCGCGGGCGCTACTCTTTGAGACTGCTGAATGTTGAAACATTGGGTCTTGTCAGGCCGTGAGGATGGTTTACATTCCTGGTAAGTGTCCATCGATCCTGGAATGTGCACATGGAGAGGAGCACATATGGACTGGTAGAAAACAAGCCTACTTACAATAATACCCACCAAAGAGCTGGTCACATCAGTGTGTGTTTAAAGCGCCTGTCTGTCTCTCAGTCTGTCTGTATGAAAATCAGCCGGAGAGTCTCGTATTGTATGGAAAAATGAGGAGAGGACATTATTGTGGATGGGGAATTTTATATATATATATAGTCAAACCAAAAATTATTCAGACACCAGATATAATTATTTATATTTTTTTTACTAGTGGGTGCAGGACACTGTAGTTCATTTATTTATGTGAGGATAGCAAAATAAAGTAAACTGTGACATATTATACCCAAAAATTCTTCATACAGTGGACTACCAGTAAAATGTATAAACATTTGGGACCAAAATTATTCAGACACTTTGACCTGACCATGTTTTGCTTAAGTGTTTTTTCTTTAATTGCTAATGCAAACTTTTACACCACAGACTGAACAAGATGAAGTATTGCTTGGTCATTAGTTGACCTAAATTGGTATTATCTAATTGTGTACTTAAATTTAACAGCTGACAGCTGATTGGTTGATTGTAATCCATTACATACCTTTCTATCAAAGTTATCTGACACTATTAAGATGAATTTGTTCTGACACAGTTTAACTGTGAGTTCTTGTCATATTTTATTACCATTATCTGAACTATAGCGAATAAACTGTGATGATGTGAGAAATGTTGAAGGTGTCTGAATAAATTTTGGTTTGACTGGATAGATAGATATATAGATAATTAAATACAAGAAATCAATTGTGATGGCCATTTTCCTAATATATAATAATAATAATAATAATAAACATTTATTTGTATAGCACTTTTCATACATGAAATGCAGCTCAAAGTGCTTCACAAGCATGCATGCAAGATATGAATGATATTGAGTTACTGAAGTGGCTGAAACTACTTCTCTTTCCACTGTATGGACGTTTCAAAGCTTTATAAATATTTTTTCTTCATAAAAGAAAGTGATTTTATATTTGAAATATACCACAAATGAGTCTGTCCCTCCAGGGATCACAGACACAAACGAAGAGTAATTTTAGCAAGTGTGTGTTGAGGTTCTTACAGTAAATATAGTCATAACTGAGAATGTAGGTTTACACCCTGCAGAGATTTCACCTCTCATAGAACAGGCTTACATACACATTATTTTTCCATGTGGCAGTGCAGCTGGTTTTCACAGGAATCTTGAGCCTAATGTTATAATCATATTTGTGCACCAGTGGATTGTAATATCTAACCAGTTATTTGGAATGTAAATATAAAATACTACAATGCAAGGAAATTTCTGAGCAATTCTGAGAAACATCTGAGATTTTTTGTTTGATCCTACTGTACAGAAATAGAACAGTGAAAGTGACCGGGTAGAATCACTAATAGTTAATTTGGTTAATGCAAAAGTAACTAAGTGTAAATCAAGCCTCTTATAGCTGGTCTAATCACCTGGGTAATTGTTATTTAATGCATTCAAGTGATCCCACTTCTCTCTCTCTCTCTCTCTCTCTCTCTCTCTCTCTCTCTCTCTCTCTCTCTCTTCCTCAGTGCAAGCGTCTGGAACAAGAGCTTCTTCGTGTTAAAGAGCCATGTCATAATTCTGCAAACAGCACCCGCCACCTGGCCACCCAAAACAATCGTGAACGAGCGAGCAAGGTAAAGCACACACACACCTCCCTCTGGAAATTAATGTCACGAGCCCTCGGGTTAGCCCGCGCTAGCTTTCACAGAATGCACACACTTGCCGAAACACACCAGGGGTGTTTGCCAACAACACAATCCTCGAATCCGACCTTCACCGTACGCGCAGTCCCCCATACACGCACACGGATGCCCCCGGACCCTTTATCAGCCCGTCATTACACTCTCCACTGTATCATTCATTAACTTCTATTTGCTCTCTCCTGCTCTTGTTTTCCAGCGATTTGCAGCGATAGACTGACGGCCGCGGGTGTCTGTTTGACAGGGTTTTAGGATGACACAGGCTGGTCAGTGCACTGCGATGCCTCGCTGCGGGTCTGTCAAGGAGACGCAGGGCAAACACGGGCCTATTTGATTTGCTGTATTTATCTGATGCAGCCAGAGCCCTTGAGTTTAATGCAGAGTGCTGTAAAAGGGCCATCATTAGATAGAGCTAAGTACACATGCACTGAGAGAGACTTGGGCGAGCAGGGGGGGCTGATTTCAGCAGGGGGGCTGAGTCAGGGTCGGACCTTTACGACACATTGAACACACTGACTAACCTGCATCTTGACTGAATATATTAACAAACTAACTGCATTTGTTGTAATCATCCACTTAACGTCATCGCCCAATGGGATGCAGTTGTCAGAGGGGAGGTTGAGCTTGTGTTATTATTAGCATTCATGGTGAAATAGTTTTTATAGTAAAATAGTAGTAAACATTTTCGACTTTATTGTATTGTTCCTTTGGACATACAAAGTTTTATTCATCACATACATATCAGTGCGATGGTAGTGAAATAGTCTACTATCTCTAAATGGCTGTGCATTGCAACCCAAAAAAAAAAAGGCTCATAATGTGACTACTAGTCAACTAATTGTCCAACAATTGACGTTTAAATGTTTACACCTCAGTAATTCAAACATCAGTTGTTAGACAATTACATGTGATTTTTGACTTTTTTGATTTAGTTTTATAGGGTAAAACCTATAAACCTTACTCAAAGTAAATAAATGAATATTTATTATCTGTATTTATTACTAACATTATTATTATTATTATTATTATTATTATTATAAAAGTTAATCTAGATAATTTAATACATAATCAATAATAAATCTAAATATTCTTTAAATTAATGTTTATTATTAATTTATATTACTTAATTTTATTATTAAATTTAATTGTTATTATTATTATTATTATTATTATTATTATTGGTGTTGTTGTTGTTTATTTTATTATTATTATTATTATTATTATTATTATTATAAAAGTTAATATAGATAATTTAATACATAATCAATAATAAATCTAAATATTTTTTTAATTAATGTTTATTATTAATTTATATTACTTAATTTTATTATTGAATTTAATTATTATTATTATTGTTGTTGTTGTTGTTGTTTATTATTATTATTATTATTATTATTATTCATTTATTCCTAAAGATAAATGTTAAATTACCTTGTTGGTCCTTTTTGTTTGTTTGTTTGTATGTATGTTAAATGGTTAAGTGGTTTAAGGAAATGTATTTCAGATACCTATTTATTTAGGCTTTTCTAGGCCAGTAATCACCATATCATGAACATTTGCACACAGAAACAATCCAATGGTGTAGGGCAAAACTGATGACAATGATGCTCCAATTTCATGATATCATAGTTATGAGTAACAAATAGATACTGGATTGCTTGTATTTAAATGGGATGATGTGGATTGTGGTCTGAAAATGCTTTGATTCAGCTGTGCCACATGGTGACGATTACCAGTAGATAAAAAATAATGATTATTTATAAGCTGGTAAAAAGTCCAGTCTGTCTTCAGGCAAAGCTTTCTGAAGATTTCAGAAAAAATTATATTTCACATTTAAGACGGTTCGGCTGATAGCTTATTAAGAAATATATTAAATTTTGTTATTAATGTAGCACTTGGTTTTTCTATAAATCCCCTTAATTATAGATTGACTCCTGGGATTATAGAGCGGGGTTTTTAATTTAAAACGAAATGGGAACAGCTGTCGTAAAATTAGTCAACAGTGCCAGGAACATATCCACAAAACAATTTAAAAATGAACAGGACTTCCACTTATCGATTGACATTTTACTTTAAAGAAAGCCGAAGGAAATCTTCAGGATGAAAAAAGAGTTGAGTTTAAGATGATGAGCAAAGACTTTTCCTTCTGAAATCTTTATATTTAGCTTTTAGCTCACACTCACTTTCAGGGATTTCATTTGGATGATTAATTTCTAGGTTTTTTAATCGACAGACTCTTTAGAGAATGTTAACGGGTGTTCTTTTTTTTTATCATGGAAGATAATGATGAAAGATAGGCCAGTGTTTTTTTCTTTTTCTTTTCCTTTTCAATTAAGATGGGAATTAGGGGCGTATTTAGAGTTTGTTGTCATTTCGTAATCATATTTCACCAGAACAGCAAAGTGCAAAGTGTTTTTTTGGCTCGTGACTTTTGTCAGTTGATAGCACCCAGGGCTATGCCTTGTCTTATCTCTCCGGTCTCATTGTCACCTCAACACATGTAAAGTAACCTGCTCAACAACCATCTAAAAGCTTTATTGTGGGTCAGGCTTTGTGGTCATCAATTGCCCGCTGGAAAAAACTAGTAAATAATGTCTAGTTAAAATCTAATACATCCAGAAGGTCTATATAAGGATGTGCATGTTTAAGGTGCAATAATGAACAAGCACACATTTAATCTGTTTGCATCCTTACCTCTTGTATGTGTGTTTACCAGTTATTTTAGCTAATTTGATTGACTTCAGCTCCGTTTACCACATTTTACTGTTTAAATCTATTTTGCAAAACTCCTCAGAATATGTTAATAGGAAATCTTGACTATAATGTAAAATGTGTGTGAAAGCTGGTTTATGTGAACCAATTATATGGTAATTTCATGAGAAGAAAGGCAAAACCCTTTTTGGGAATGTCCTGACAGAAAACAAGGTTCATTTCAGGGACAAAGACTATATTTAATGTTTCAGTTAGTCTGTAATATTTAAAATGAGCTTGCATTCAAATAATAGAGATGCAATGTATGTGTATGTTTGTCGGCTGGTTTTAGTTTGAAGCGTGCAAGTCCCTCTAAATGCTGAGTGGGGGATGTGGACGGGCTCGCAGGGGCCGTTGTGGAGAGCTTTGCCCTCGCTCTGAACCACCTGTGTTTGCTCTGCAGCTTTTCTCTCTGCATTGACAGCAGCGAAGTGATCTCACACGCCTGCTCCTGCCCCCATCACTCTCTTCATCGTTCTATCCAGACCTCACCTTTAACTTCTTCTGTTGGGCCCTTACTGATTTCATCTCAGGGATATGATTTTTACGAATTTATATGGATTTCCGTATTTTTCGACCTGAAAAGTGTGAACCATATGAATTGCATAAATTAAGGTGACCAGACGTCCCCGTTTTCCAGGGACAGTCCCGGTTTTTGGTGTTCTGTCCCCGACTGGAGCTATTCCCGGAAATGTCCGTGTTTTACAGCTCGTTCAAAACAACCTGCATATACATTGCGAAAAGAAATTACATATTGTGGCTTTAAAACCACTAAAAACGAATAAACATAACCCACAAAAATTAGGCTAAAAAAACATCAAAAATGTATTGTCTCCCTTTTTTTTAATTAATATGTAATAACAAAGGAGATTTCAGTGATATTTTGACCTCTTAAATAGTAAATGTCCCTGGGTTATGATGATTGAAATTGTGAAAAGACCTTAAACAATTACTTAATAAACTGCAAAATGTAACATTTTCTAACACATTTATTTCATGCACGGCACTGCACGAGCTCGCGGGACACCCATAGCATGTTAGCCAGGGTTCAAAGCGCCAAATGAGAGTAAATATCTGCGTTGGAATGGTTAATGATTAACATGGTTAACAATGTTAATCGCCGTATACATTTTTTATGAATTTTGTCAATGCATGGTTGTGAGAAAGAATGTGATTTGGCTTTGTGCAATCAAATTGCAATGGTTGTGATGTAATTATAACTATATAGTCTGACGTGCTGCATGTTTCAGAGTAAAGCCAAAGCGCAGCACTGTTCATTTTCAGTTTCGATTCACAGTAAATGCTACTCTGCGAGTGTGTTTGAGTCATTTAGAATTCGCATTTGGGAACTTAACATACGGCAACCATCTTCCGAAATTCATAATGTCAACAAAGAGAAGCATTAAGGTCTCACTGCAGGTTTCTGCCAAAATAAAAGCTCAATAAAATAAAATAAATAAAATTATAATTATTAATAATTGGCAGGTTTTCCTTCTTTTTTGTCTTAAGCTGATCACATCTGATGTGACCCTTATGGACCATACATTTGGATTAAATAAAAAAAGGCCCTCTAACCTAATCTCATGAGAATACATAATAGGGTGACAATTTCATATAGATTTTCTTTGAAAACATGATGTTTGTACAAAAAAAGTTAAGCATGAAGGTCTAAGCAGATCATATGGAAACTTACACATGACATTGTACAAATTCATACTAATTAGTCACCAGTTTGCCAAAATAAGTTAAAAATAGTTAGTGTTTTGGGCCCTCCTGTAGCTGATACCTCTGGTACTGTTGTAATAAAACAAAAATAAACAAAAAAATATGATGCGAGTTTATAATTTTACATATGTATTTTTTTCTTTTTTTGTCCGTTCACTATTTCGTCCTATAGAAAAGCCTGAACATTCTGCAGAATAATTCCTTTTGTGTTCCACAGAAGAAAGAAATTCATTCCGTTTTGCAATGACATGAGAGAGTGAGTAAATTATGACAGAATTTTCATTTTTGGATGAACTGTTCCTTCATCTGATTCTCTGTTTTATGTGGAGGCATGGCCTAACAGCACACAAGCTGTAGACACATTGAGCCTTGGTGCTGGTTCTGTTCCACCTCTAGTAAATGTTGGTGGGTCCTCATAAAGATTGCATTAAAACATCTCTTTCAGAGCGTTCAATTATTTGGGGATGTTTTAGTTGTACAAGGTTTGAGTCTTACTGGGGCATCAGCTCTGCCGTTTTGCGCTGACTCTGTTACGAGAGAGATTTATGAGTGTGTTCTGCGGAGGAGGGATCTCTCATGTATTTGGGCTTTTTGTTGTCAGGCGAGGATGCAAGTCTTTTGTCTCTGACCTGTAGAGCTGAATATGTTTGATCACACATCATCAGGTGACACAGGCTCGGAAATAGAGAAGGGGTGCGTGTGTTTCACAGGATTATGGTCCAGTTCACATTTGTGTTACATGGGAAAAGTGTTTAATCTTTCATAATAGTTAGACTAAGGATTAGTTGTTTGATTAACAGTTAAGCAGAGTACTTTTTAAAAGAATATACCTAAGTGCAAACTGAATGTAAATAAATGTAACATCTATTATAGTTGATCTTTTATTAAATGCAATTAGATGAACTTTAGCAAGCTATTAGAAGCTTTTTTGACCCAAAATCTTTATATGTAATTTCAGAATGACTTCTATTGTCATATGAAATATGGTTCAAGTGTACTGCTGAATATATTGACAGCCAACAAAGTATTTATTGTAAACTGAAATATACTTTAATGTAATTTTGGTAGCACTTTATTTTACAGTCCTGTTCTCCATGTACATACTATGTACTTATTATAGTTATTACAATTACTGGGTAATAACTAGGTATTACTAACCCTGAACCTACCCCTAAACCTAACCTTAACCCATGTAGTTACCTTAAATTAACCAGTACTGTCTTAGATAAGTACACGTAAGGGCACGTACTGTAAAATAAAGTGCAACTGTAATTTCTATGGAAACTTTCATATCATGTATTTAAATATATTTGTAATTCCCCATTTGTATTGAAGTTTTAAAATATAAAACTTCTGATAAATATAAAACACCTGTTCACACCAAGGACGATAACTATAATGATAACAATTAAGTAGTTCTAAATATAAAAGAATAGCAGTGTCCACACCACAACTATAACGGTAATGACACAGAGAAATGATATTGTTAGAATCACTTTGAGAACGATTTTGTTCCAGCTAATGAACGATGAAAACATTGACAGCCAATCAGAATCCATCCTGCTTTAAAGAGCTTAAGCATTTAAAGCGGAAGACGACAAAAGTCAGCACGCACTTAGAATAAACAGAACGATATTGTCCGCTGGTGTGGATGCTGATATAGTTATCATTATAGTTATTTTTTATAGTTATCATTGTTCTTGGTGTGAACAGGCCTTTATAACAGTGTTCATTTTGACAGCAAATTTTGATTTAGACTAAAATGCCATATAGTTTTAGTCATATTTTAGTCACCTGAATTGTTTTTAGTTTTAGTCTAGTTTTAGTCTACAGTAAATTTAGTCAACTAAAATCTAATGAGTTTAGTTAAATTGTAATGAATTATTTGAGCATTTAAGCATTACATAACCGACTGTTACTTGAATACATGTCAAAATCGTGTTTTTGACATTAAAAATACACGAAAGAGCTCAATTAAAAAATATCTATATTGTTTTTATAATTTTGTATTTCTTTTTTAGTTAGTATATCAGGTTAAACTAAAGCTTCAAATAAGTTTGTTTATTTTTATTTTTTTATTTGTTAACATTTATTTAAGTAATTTTTTAATGGTTTTACTTAACTATTATAACCCTGATAACTAATAATATGTGTCAAATACTGTTCTTTCCTCCTGAATATGAATTAAATGGGAATGAAATTAAATACATTTTATTGTGTAACCAAAAAAGTATATATAATGCGTGACTTTTAATTACAAACAAGCTCGAAATACACATTGACTCTTATTTTGAAATGTCTGCAGGCTGCTCGTTCAAGTTCAGATGAGGGAGATAAAATATGCATTGTTACAGCCGTCTAAAACATATTACTATATAAACATTGTAAAGTAAACAAGTTGTCATTATTCATCAGCATTAGTTCATAAACAATTGCCTGTCATAAATGTGCGCTATTCATTGATTGTGAGCCGTTCTGAAGCGCTGTCGCGTGAGCCTGTAGAACGCGCAACGGCACCGTGTTTTCCAACGGTTACTATTCAACTGTGCGCATCTATTACACAGGATATCAGTTCTGACTGGATCTCTTCCCTAATCGTCCCTCCCTAACATTTTCGTCTCGTTTTTATTCGTTACGTGTAAAAGTGTACTTAAAGGGTTAGTTCACCCAAAAATTATTTTTAATTACTCACCCTCATGTCGTTTCAAGCCCTTAAGACCTTCGTTCATCTTTGTTCGGAACACAAATTAAGATATTTTTGATGAAATCCGAGAGCTCTCTGACCCCACATAGACTGCAATGTTATTACCACTTTCAAGGCCCAGAAAGGTAGTAAAGAGATCATTAAAATTGTCTATGTGACTTCAGTGGTTCAACCTTAATGTTATGAAGCGATGAGAATACTTTTTGTGCACAAAAAACAAACAAAAATAACAACTTTATTCAACAATTTCTTCTCTTCTGTGTCAGTCTTCTACGCTGTTCACATTGTAAACACAGTGCAGCGCTTCCGGGTTCTACGTCAGAACACCGGCTGTTTATTGCGGGTTTGCAACAACATGAGGATGAGTAATTAATGACAGAATTTAAATTTTGGGGTAAACTAACCCTTTAAGGGCCAGATTTACTAAAAGAACAAATTAGCGTGAGAGAGCAATTCCAGGAAAAGCGCAGATGGGAGTGGAAAGTTCTGCACATGATCTACTGTTTAAGACATGCTTTTTTGGCTGGTAAATAATGCAGCAAATCCTAGTAAATTGATTCACTCAAACCTTAGTAAATCACCTTGGATGATTCATTTAAATACTCTCCTCCCATAAATGTTGTGTCTGAAAGGGAAACTCCAACAAATGCATATGCAATAAGGTCGGCCGCAAAAATGTCCACGCCTTTTCAGCGCATATTTTTCACTGCGTGTCTTCAGTAAATCCTGACAGTAGTTTTTTAACGTGAAAAGCGGGTTTGCGCTGACGCAAGCTGTTAGTAAATCTGGCCCTTAGTGTGTAAAGAAGCATAGTGTGAAAGTTTCTCTTTAAGTACATTTAAGTGGCCTTTTTCATTAGTATTATATTATATACTATAGTTTTTCAGTACACTACAAGTGCTCATTCAGTACAATTAAATACACAATTAAACATGGCACTTCTTTTTCACATGGGTTGAACTTTTTCCCCCTTTGGCACACGTATAAGGCTTAGTAAGGTTAGTAAGTAAATGTAGGATTTATTGGATTAAAAACTTATATAATAATAATTTAGGGTCATAATTTAGTTTTGCATGACCATTTTTCACCTCCCCTCTGTGGAATTAAAAGTGCTATTTTTGTTACTGTACCTTTCAGACTTCTACATGTAAATGTTCCATGTTATGGTTAACTGTTGTTCATCAGGGCTGGCCGATGTGCTGAATACAGAGTAGGGGTTAATATGTTAATGTGGTTATTGCCATGATGTGTGTCATAACCATAATGATTTAGCCTTTTTTTGCTGTTTAGATTTCATAAATGGTCTGAATAGACTGCTTTGTGAATCTTATAATGTATTTATTTCAATAGAGCAAGAACAATCCTGATATGTCCCATCTAACATTTTGCACACCCACTTCGGTTCAGTGACCTCTGACTTGATACGGGCCGTGCTGCTTTAAATGAGCTTCAGTCAGCGACGGATTGGACTGTGACACCGCTGATAACCTCCATCACATCCTCCTCTCCCCACTGGGTCAGAAAGGCCACCACCAGCCCACCTCTGCCCCACCAAACGCTTGCTCATAAAGGTCAAGGCTGCGACCCTCCTTTGCAGGGCTTAATCTCTACAGGTTAACACGTTACTCTGGGAACCTAATTTGGATAATATTGTAATGAATGCTGATAAAATACATAAGATTAAAAGAATTGCGCTTTGAAGTCGAGCTCCCCTCCCTGTTGGAGAAAAGTACATATTGACTTTAGAGGTTTGAGGCTTTTTGATGTTCTCTTTGACTTGCGAGACCTGCACTCCAGTAATTAGAATGATTGGGACCGCACCAGCGGAAGCTGCATGTGCTTATGGGTAAAAGTGTTTCAGGGATTTAAATGCACCGGCGTTCGAGCCATAGACCTGTTTCCGTTGCAGTCATGCGTTGTGGTAATGCAAAGATTGTATTTGCATTTGTATCTTAGCCTGCAGTTGAAGATTTTTTATCACAGGCTGCATTAGAGGCGTATAACGGTGCACTGTGCTCACGTTGCAGGTTGATTTTAGTATAAAAAAGAAACTCCCCAGTCCAGTGCATCTTGATTAGATACTGCTCGATGTCAAACGGGTGCCTCATAGAAGCCGAATGCGTTTTGCAGACAATGCATCCAGTAAGATGAAACCTTTAAAGCTTTATCACAGTTTACGATACACCCCGAAGATAAGGCACGGACAGCATTCCTGTGTTTCTGAAGAAAGCTATTGAAATGTCAAGCCTATCAACGACACACCTCAATTTAACAAACCCCAGATTATAGCAAAAGTTACTATAGAGTCATTCATCTCTAGTGCTTATGATAACTCATTTGAAGGTATAGTTCAACAAAGAAATATAAATATTGTCATTATTTACTCACCATCATGTCATTCCAAACCTGTATGTCTTTCTTTATTCTGTGGAACACAAAAGGAATGTCTTTGATGAAGTATATTTCAGGTTCTCTGAATTAATACAATAACTTTGTATGAAGAACAGACCATAATTTACAAAATGTCGCCCCCTCACCAGGATTATTTTGCCCCCTCAGTCAAGATGAATGTGAAAATTGTTTTTAATGATGAAATAAAATAGAATTTTTTTTTAAAAATCACAATTACCAAGTGCATAGGCTTTCTAGCATTAATATAAGGCTGTTATAGCAACTGTTTCACAGTCACAGTTTGATTGGTAAATTTCACACATTAACCTAACTTCCCATGCTACAAAGAATGCAGCTCTACTGAGTAGGCTAAAGGTATAATGAAACATTTTTTTTCATGGTTAGAGGGCTAGATATTTGGTCGTAGTTGGTTGATTATTTCACTGTATTGTTATTGTTTGTCAACGGTTGCAGTTCAGGTTGGTTCTAAGTTACCATAAAGTTATGCATCTGTTAACCCGGTCACAGTGTGTGTGTGTTATGTTACTTAGTGAAGCGCTCGCAATAAGCGTGTAATTTATAGTAAAGCAGACACAATTCATTACTTTTGGTGGGGTGTCATGATAACTTGGTTGTATTCATGGTAAAACGGCTGAAATTGTGTATCTAAGACATATAATATGTATCTTGTGATCTGAAACATGTTTATTTCATGATATCGATGAGTTGAATTTTCATGTTTTGTTGTTTTATGTAACATTATTCAATGCTCTGTATTTGCTCAATAGCTTTCATAGTTGTAGCAGCGATAGGTTTGTTTGCGGTCCGACAAATACGTGAATGGGGGGATTTTTTCTAGGGGGGGATACTTTTTGTTAACGTCATCGCCCCCTTTTGTTACTTCAGACGCCCCTTCTTTCAGTGCTCTGCTGGCGCCGGCTGTTTCCACTGTCAAATCTCATTCACACTTCTACCCAAGGATATCATATGACATAAGATTTCGAATATAATGTGCTTTAGCCAATTTAAGTGCCTTTTTGGGCTTTTTGGAGCTTGAGAATTAGTACTCCTTTAGTGGTCCTTTAGGGTGTGTTCACACTTGTAGTTTGGTTTGCTTGGTTTGTTTGGTCCAGACCCAAAAAAAAGCATTTAGTCCTGGTCCGCTTAGCGTTCACATTGGCATTTTAACACCGAATCTAAAGGCACAGGGATATGTTCACAACCTGATTGGTCAGCTTTTATTATGTATATTTTGTGACAGAAATTAACGAACATCCAAAACAATGCTGTGTGCTGGGCTAAATGCGCTTGTCATATGATGGTATTTTGACCAGCTGAGAACTCGTGAAGAGGATATAAAACGTGTAAAGGAGTCAAAACAGCGGCAGGAATCCCTCCCGTCATACACACACACACACAAACGATCTGCTGTGAGGAGACGCGGTTCTGATGCCTGTACTGAACTGTGATGGGCAACATCATGACTATGACGAGAAAAATGATGCGTGAGCATTCTATCCTTTTTAGGGTCTCCTCTTCCTGTCTTTGGTCCGTGTTGCGTTCATATTTAATTCGAACCGCACTAGAGTTTGTTTGGAAGCGGACCGAGACCCATCTTTTCTCGGTCCACTTCTTTGGTGTGCACCAGGGTTCAGATGGCAGCGTTCACACTTATTCAAATGAAACGCACTAACAGAGAAATCGCAGAAAGGTTCATTTTAATCGAACCAAACATGCCAAGTGTGAACACACCCTTAAATTTCCAAACACAATCAAAGAAACAGTAAGTAACACATTAAATTAAACCAAAGACTTTATATATTGGAAGACGGTGCACTTTCATTACTTATGAATGGGAGAAAATGCAATGCCCAATATGGCAAATAAGCCCCGCCTTCTAAATGAAAGAGCCAATCGTTGATTAGTAAAGTCAATGCATCATTGCAGCTGCCATTAGAAGCACCGGTTGCTATAGAAACTGTCAGTGTTCTGAGACGTGTGTTTAGGATTGCAGGCTGAAAAATGCAGTTTTTGTCATGATTTGAGCGTTTAGAAACAACATTTATGTGACAGTTGTCAGATTTCATTGGTGATTTCATATATGAAATTTAATCGTACGCTTGGCAAACAGTTTTGGAGAATTTTATATTTCCCTATTCAAAGAGTTAGGAACTGCACTTGCATGCCCGAGAGGCGTTTCAAAGATGGCCACCAAGTGAAATGACTTGTCTTAAAGGGTCTTTGATTAAACATGAAATATTGAAGTAGAAAAACTGATGAAAAATGTAATGGTAAAATGTACTCCAATAATCATTTATTTACAACTTTGAAAAATATATATTTTTTACTGTGTTTGAGAAAAGTGGCAAAGTAAATGACAGAATTTGTTCATTTTTGTGTAAACTGTTTCTTTAACAGAACTATTTTCTAGTTCTTTCTCTTTTAAACCCTTCTCTTCTCTTTTCCTCTCCGTTTATCTCTCCCCAACGCTCTCTGTCTTTGTCCTCAGTCTGGTTCTCGGGGAGTATATTGCAGGACTTTACAGTAGCGCAGGTTGTCATGTTTGTTTAGTCTCCATTGTGTCTGTCTCCTCACCCAGCTGTTGAAAGGATGAGCCCATCAATACATCTGTTTCAACGGCAGGTCATTAGCAAGGGCTTTATTGCGCCACAGGTTTAGGCACTGAGAGGTAGGGGACAGTGTTTACTCGGCCTTCCCCGCACCCACCGGCTCAGGGATCCCTCAGTCTCACAACACACCGCTGCTGAGTAGGTGCTGAGTTAGAAGACAATAGAGTCAATTGGATCCCCCTCAGAGCAAGTTTCTCCTTGTGCGCACACGAACGAATGAATGAAGTTCAGTTGGAGTTCAGATGGTTATCTGTCTGACATTGGCGATAAAAAGAAAAGTTAATGAAATCTTTAGACCAGTAGGCCTATGCTCTACGTAACAGTAGAAGGAGAAACCTTTCTGTAGAAGACAGTTTATGTTAATGTTCACCATAGCGCCTACACGGCAGTGGTGTTATGAATTGCATTTCAGACATGTGCATGTGACATTTTCAGTTATCTGGATTGATTCCTTGCTGTTACAACATTTTAGTATCTGTATTTTTTTAATCAGCCAGGCCAATTAATCGTCCAATATTCAGATGGTTTTTAGACTCGGCACTAGCTAAAAATCATGTTTGTGTGTGTGCGTATTTTTGTGTATAATATTATGCATTTTAATTATTTTTATTTATTTTTATTTATTTTATTTTTTTATTTAGTTATTGGTAAAACTCATATTGGCCATGCGCTAGTTCTTCTCATGGAATTCTTTGTGCTTTTTGGCGGGTTAGTTAGTAGACAATAAAGTAAATAATAATTAACAAACATTATGTATTAATTTCAACAAATTTTATTTATTCATTATTTATGATTTGTTTTATCTGGTTTGATTCCTTGCTTTTACAACATTTTAGTATCCGTATTTTTAATCAGCCAATTAATCATCAAATATTCAAATGTTTTTAGACTCAGCACTGGCAAAAAATCATGTCCGCTTGGCTAATTAATTTTTACTAGTTTCTCAGTTTTACTAGTTTTACTAAAATATTTTGTGTGTATATATATATATATATATATATATATATATATATTTTACCAGTCAAAAGTTTGGAAACTGTACTTTTTTGATTGTTTTTGAAAGAAGTATCTTCTGCTCACCAAGGCTGCATTTATTTGATCCAAAATACAGCAAAAACAGTATTACTGTGAAATATTTTTACGATTTAAAATAACTTTTTTCTATTTGAATATATTTTAAAATGCAATTTATTCCTGTGATTCAAAGCTGAATTTTCAGCATCATTACTCCAGTCTTCAGTGTCACATGATCCTTCAGAAATCATTCTAATATGCTGATTTGCTGCTCAAGAAACATTTATTATTATTATCAGTGTTGAAAACAGTTGTATACAATTTTTTTTCAGGATTATTTAATGAATAGAAAGTTCAGAAGAACAGCATTTATTA